>CM077285.1:75802678-75817678 GCA_039654925.1 Anguilla pacifica | reverse complement strand
ACGCAAAATGCCATTATCATATATTCTTACCAGAGAGCAATACGGTCCTTCGGATAATTCAAGCGATCGATAGTACCCAGGAAATGCGGTAAGGAGTGCGCCGAGTTGCGACAGATCATAGCGATGAGCACCCGCGGAGCGAGCAGCGGAGATTCCGGACTCCAGTGCTCCTCGGAGAAGTATCCATGGACGGGCCGGTGAATGAGAAGCGACAGCGTTAAACAAGAGAGCAAGGAGAAACGCAGCATCGCAGACGGAGAGTCGGAGAGCAGCGGAGCTTCAACGCTGGCGGGTGAAAGGTACAGTAGCTACACAGGGAGAATTGGGAAGGGATCCACTCAATTTACTGACCACAGACACAAATGAAATGAAACGCCTCCCGACACGGGGGTACAAAAAACCAAGAACAAGTTAAAGGGGATGTTCCCTTGTAAGTTAAAGGGGACGGGTTCTTTTTTATGAGTCGCGGTTACTATATAGGTTACGCGTGGATACAACTTTTTTTTTTCTTTCATTCTTGTTAAAAAAATTGGCCAGAAAGTTCTATTGGTGTGCTGCAGCTCGTTTCCAGTCAGGTTACATGATAATAAGACACTTTATTTTAAAAAGGAAAAAAAGAAAATAAATAAAAACTTGTCCCATATACAAACCTGCTCTATTACATGTAGTTAATAAAGAGTGCGATATTGACAAGTAACAATCTAGACATTCATTTTTTTCAAGTTATCGGAAAGCGCCTCCTGCCGGGGAGTCTCTACCCCTTTAAGACTGCAAACTGTTGGAATGTGCCAGAAAGTTCTATTTTATGGGCGTTGCTAAGACCACCGACCGTACTATGCGTTCGTTTTTTTCCGTCCCGAGCTTACCGCAGCGACGAGGAGCCGATATGAATGGCTGGAGGACATACCGAAGTGCCTGGATACTAGAACAAGTAGAGATTTCACATTTCACAGATTTAAATCAGCGGTTGCAACAACGCGTCATGCTGTCGGACAGACTTTATTGACAACAATGGCACTTTGAGGAATAGATTTAACGTGAACATAATCGAGTTGTTTTGCAGGCTTGTTGTGCCTGCATAGTCTACATATGACCAGGCCCGGTAAGGAGAAGAGTGATTTTACAGACAAGTTTAAACATTTAAATATTGACTGGTGCCATTCTGAGAATAAGGTCATATACAATTTAATAATTAATGAACTGTATGGTGGAGTTATAAAGTACAGATATCTAAATAATTTAGAATGTGAAAGAATGGTCGCACGAATATGGAGCAGAACATTTCTGAAAGTATGAGAGATATAGCCTGGCTAATATCAGTGAGGAGATTACCAGTGAGAGCTGTTGTAAAATGGAGTTTCTTTGTTACAACGAAATCTGCCCAATGCCTGATTGTGATACAGATGAAACTTTGGAGCATCTGTTGATTGAATGCAGTCGATCTGAAAAAATATGGGAACAAATTAAATCTATTGGTGTTAATATTTCAATTACACTGGAAACTGTATTTTATGGAATAATATATAACATTGATGATAAACCTAAAGATTTATACTGGTTAATTATATGTCTAGTGAATCAGCACATATGGAAAACGCGAAGTAAAATGACAATTAATCATATCTACGTGTAAAGTGAATCTGTATGCAAGAACATTTTAACAGAACTAAAACGTCGAAGGACAATTGACATCAAGCATGGCAATGCAAATCTTTGGGAAACTCTGGACTTTTAATATAGAAGATGCTTTACCTAATGTATTTAGATTTTCTTGTTTATGTAATTGTTTATAATGACTTGTATAATTGAAATAAAGTTTATTTATAAAAATTTAAAAAAGTAAGGAGAAGTACAAAAATCAGCCTGTGGCACAGCATGCCGTTATATTAGCTAAACCACAACAGATACCACATTAAGTGTTGTCACGCGGAGTTCCGTATATGGGGGGGGAACCAAAACCAAGCCCGTAAAAAAACTGCGAATGCATCAATCGCATAGACTAGCGGAAACACACACAGAGCAGACTGAACGTCATTAAGCTTCGGTGGCCTGAGCAGAGTCTGGTGGTTTGAGGTTTTGCGTGGCCGACCAAAATACTCAAACTGCAGTGTGTGTGTGTGTGTGTGTGCCCGTCGGGGGGCGGATATGGCATCTCTCGTTACGCAGCATTGTCTAAAACTCCAGAAGCATTTGGGGTATGAGGGAATGTCGGTTGCTCTGCTTAGCCCTCGTCCTCCATCTCGTGCCTCCCTCCGTGTCACTTGCACCACGCGGATTCACATTGCCTTATCTCCGTTCCCAATTGTTTGAAATAAAAAATGTTCCTGTTTTAAAAGGTTTTTGTTAACGCAACTGACAGTCAAAACCAAAATATGATACCACCCCCCTCGAGCGCAACAGACCGCCAAAACAAGAATATAATACCATCTCCCCCCACCTCCCGAAGACCAAACATTATCTATCAGAGCCTAAACATCCTCTGCAAATTACCCGTGGTTCGTGTTACTTGCCATTCTTTTCTGAGCCACGTAACTCCCCACTGGGTGTTTAAATTGCACTGTTTGTTGCCAATTCGAACTTTCAAATGAGCGTCACTGAAAGCATTTCAGAAGTAACAGTCTGTGACGATCTCTACAGAACCGTCGTTACACAGCTGGGGGAAAAAACCTCTTCCATGATTCCAGAATTTTTGGTAAAATGTTCATATAACTATTATTTAGTTCTCACTATTTTTACTTGACAATGGATTCGAGTACGTGTTCGCTTAATGAAACGCTACAAGACAGCTGACAACGAAATACGTCTATAAACCATTTGACGCAAAGACCGCAAGAACCCAGGCAGACATATCAAAGTAACCATTACAGTAGAAACGAATGGGACAATGTAGACATAACTACTGAGTAACAAGATGTTATTCAGTTGGCGATTCTCAAAAACTGTGGAAGGAGTCTCAGGGGGCCTTAAATAACTATTTAAATATATTTTTTGTTTATCCTTCCATGTTTCATAAATGACACATTTTGCGCTTTCAGATAAAACAATGTCAGGGTGCTGTGATGGGTAGATGTAGTGGTCAGATATTCTTATTATTGAGGCAATGGTTACTGCAATGATTGAAGACCACGGGTTTATAAGTACCTCCATATCGATATAACGTTAACTAGCAGTTTCAGCCTGTCAGTCTTTCTGCCTGGTTGAGGTGTCACCCGATTACTGGTTTATAGGGGTACCCCAGAGACAGGGTCGTCCTTTTTGGGGGGTCTCAGAACGAAAATGTTTTTTTTTTTTTTTTTTAAATCCTGCTTTAGTGTAGAATCTGCCTTCATAGCATGGGCTTTTCCTCACTAATTTCCCCACATTTCATCATACTTATTTTTATTTTTACATAAAAGTCTTATTTAAAAAAAAAGTACAATCAAAATGCATTTATGTATCAATGATCAGTTAAACCACTTTGCAGTTCTACAAGTTGCTGAAACCAGACGTAGATGTATTGCTGATACAATCTGAAAACAGTTCCCTGAGAATTTTCAGTGAAAAACGTCCAAAACATGTTCATATGGAATACTAGTTTGTTCTGAATACTGGTGAACATATTGGTTTGTTTTAAAAATGGCCACTAATCTGTGGAAATGGTATCTAAAGGGGATAAGTTATTCAAAATAACTACCCACCCTACTTCTACCCTTGGAGCACAGAGATACATTATCCCGAAGCTGAAGTGAAAACACTTTTTCTTAAATATTTCCTGCTGTGACTCGCATGCCCGGGACGTTCCCGTTGTAACTGGAGCCAGGGGTGAGGTCGAGTTAGTCAGGCAGCTGGGTGCAGTTCTGCAGGCGGCCACCGGGGGGCTCCGAGCTGGGGAGGTGGACCTCAGGTGACAGAGAGACGCAGTCCTGGGGGAGGGAGTCTCGAATCACTGCAACAGAGAGAAATGAACACAAACACACACACACACACACACACACACACCAGTGTGCACATACACCAGCGCACAAACAGACACACACATGCACCAGCACACACACACTCACACAAACGCAAGCACACCGGCATGCGCGCGCACACACACACACACACACACACACACACCAACGCACACACAAACACACCAACACACCAGAGTGTGCGCACACACACACACACACACACACCAGTGAGCACACACACACCAACACACCAGCGCACACACAGACACACACACACACACCAACACACAAGCACACACATACACACACATACCCACATACCAACACACACAGGCAAGCAAGCCTAATTTTACCCATATTTTTGCCACTCAGGAAGAAACACCTTTTCCACACGTGTGATTTCATAGAGGACAGACCAGAATGAATGGCTAGGACAGATCTCCTCTAAGTTTATCCAACAGCGCCCCCTGGTGTACCTGCTCGGATCTCTCTAGTCAGGCTGGCCCTCAGCACTCGGTAGTATATGATGTTTGGGTGCAGGAAAGGGGCGTATTCAGGGTGCCCTCGGGGCTGATAGTGCTCTGGTTTCTGTGGGCGAGGGCATGTTACCATGGAGATTAGATATACACTTGTTGTCTCTTTCCTTCTGTCTCTACCTATTCTCTTCCATTACTTAGGTTATCTAACAGAATTTCCTTCTGAAAGGTTAAAAAAGCTCTTGTTCCAAGGCATATGACAGTGAGGGGTGACACACACACACACGCACACACACATTCACACACACATACACATGAACGCACACACGCACACGCACACACACTCTCACACAAGCACACTCCTACACAAATACACACACACATACACATACACACACACACACACACACAAATGCACACACACTGACCAGCCATTGTAGCTTCTGGAGCAGTGCAGGAAGAGAGAGCTGGAGAACACAATCCAGAACCAGCTGGGCCCGAATGCTCCTGAGGTCCTGATCCAACTGCTACAGAGGTAGAGACAGAGAGGGCGGTAATAGAGGAATAGAGTGAGAGAGATAGAGAGAGACAGGGGGAAAGGGAGAAAGGGAGAGTGAGAGGGATAGAGGAATACAGTGAGAGAGGTCGAGCGAGCGACAGGGGGTGAGGACGAGTGGGAGAGTGGGATAGAGGAATAGAGTGAGAGAAATAGAGAGAGAGACAGGGGAGGGGGAGAGGGATAGAGGAATAAAGAGAGAAAAAGAGGGCTAGGTCGAGAGAGAACAAGAGCAAGAGATTTGATATTAAGCACTGATATTAAGGTGATGACAAGATACACCACAAGGTTATACACACACACACACACACACGCGCGTACACACACACGCGCACACACGCACATACACGCACACCCACATGCACACCTCGAGCACTTGGTCTCGAACCCGGTGCAGGGCGGAGCTGAGCTGGGAGGGGTCGGTACAAAATTGGATTTGCACTGAGGGCAGACGCCTGAACATTGCCACTGCTCTGTCCATCAGCTGAGAAAGCGAAGAAGAGAGAGAGGGAAAGATGGAGGGTGGTAGAGAGAGAGAGATAGTAGGGGTGATAGAAGAGATCTGTATTAATATACAAATTAATTTCTGTCAGCATTGGCAATATGCATACCATACATTTGCATATGCATTTTCTGCTAATAGAGAAACCTTCATTTTAATTTGAGATGAAGAGAGACAGAGAGATACGAGTGGTGAGTATTCAGAGAAAGAGAAAGCGATGGGGACTTTAGTAGCAGTTGTACAAGTCGCAGAGGTATTACTATTGTGTGGGAATGAAAGGGACGAGAGGGGTGGGGGTGGGGGGAGGGTTCAGTAGCAGAGGTAGAGGGAGGGAGGGAAAGAGCGAGAGAGATTGAGAGAGAGAGAGAGAGAGAGAGGGAGGGAGGGAGGGAGGGAGGGGGAGAGAGAGAGAGAGAGAGAGAGAGAGAGAGAGAGAGAGAGAGAGAGAGAGAGAGAGCCATGGTGGAAATTCCAGCTGGGCTCCGGCCTAGTTCTAAACTGGTACAGCTGGCTGCAGCTGGTTTTGAAGCTGGAATGTAAATCATGCTGGCAACAAGAAACAAGATGGTTGAGATAGCAACCATGCTGGCAAGACCATGTCCAGCTGGTGGGCGAGCTTGACACAGACAACAGCCACAGACCATCACCGAACAGTCCATCACCAAATTTAAGACGGTACTCATCTGGAACCAGCTGGGTTCCAACTTTGGTAATGTGTGTCTGGTGCAAAATGGCTGCCATGCATCACCAAGGCGGGTGCTACACTTTAGTGGTGGGTGAGGTGAGTTCCCACACATCAGTGTAAAGCACTTTGAGCATTCAGAAAAGTGATATATAAATGCAATGATTCATTCATTCATTCATTCATCAGGCTGGTAGCGGGAATTTCCACCAGAGAGAGAGAAAATGAGTGCGAGTGAAGTTCTGCGCATTATGACTCAGTGTCAACACAACTAATGGGGTTTAGCTACAAATACAGGTACAGTGTGTGTGTGTGTGTGTGTGTGTGAGAGAGAGAGAGAGAGAGGCCTCCCGGTACCCCCCTCACCTGCAGCAGCGTGCTTTGGGCCTGGTAGACAAAAAGCCTGAAGAAGTCTCGGTGGATCCCCCAGCTCGCCTGCAGCCAAGCCCGCCCCCCTGCACTCAGCTCCAGCATGGCGAGGTACCGCGAGGCCCTGGCTGTGCCCGGGCCTAGGCGGTCGAGAGGACTCAGTATCTAAAAAAGAACGAGAAAGACAATCCATTTCTGTACATCGGTCTGGATAAAAGCATCTGCCACACTGATTGTAATGTGATTTAAGGTAGGAATCATGCCCCTTCCCCCGTTCAGCTGGTTTTTATGCTGATATTTCACAGAAATGCAGCTTTCAGCCAAGTGAATTGTAGGCGCTCTCGAATGACCAGAAGGGGTCGCTGATGAGCCATGAGGCATAGTCATTCCTGCAGGCTGATCGGACTCATTCCAATCACTTATTTTATCCGTGCTCGCCTCCTCAGTCCTCGCGTGACCTGGAAATCGATCGCGGTCGGCCATCCGATCTGTTAAACGCTCCTTGGAGGAGCCAGGACGCTCTCGGTGGAGGCTTCAGTCAGGATACACAAGGGCAGCCTTTGGGGAAGTCTTTTTTTCAGAACACGGGACGCATAAATAATCCACCTGTGGATCCACCTCTCCCCATCCGCCACGTCTGTAACTGATGCGGCTTCAAACTGATGCTTGCCCGAGTGAGGATGTTCCGTTTGCCTAATACACGTTTCCTCGATTCCTCTCGTCCTTGCATCTCATCCTTGCATCTCCTCCTCGTCCTCCGTTGGTTGGAGCTAAGGAAACGAGGAAAGGACGCGAGGAATGGACGCAAGGAGTGAAAATAAGTGATTGGGATGAACCCGTCGCCTTCCTCTCAGGGCAATGGGACCACTGGCTATTCATGGCCATGCTGGGTTGCCATGGCGCCAGGCGGAGGAATAATTCTTTCGAGTCGGAATGCCTTTTTTTCCCCCCATCTCGGTGATGTCAGTCGACATGAGCGCACGCCCGTAAATAAGGCCCGCCCCCTTCCTGCCCACCTCGTGAAGCGACTGGCCGGAGCAGCCTTTGGCGGTGATGTCGTCGCACGTCTCCAGGAAGAGTTGCCAGGCGGCGGCGAACCCGTCGCAGATGGGCGTGGCCACTTCGTGGACGGTGCGGTCGAGCAGGGGGATGACGGTGCGGGACAGGCAGAGGGAGATCTCCGCGCAGATGCCCTCTGTGGAGGCACAGGCAGTACATTCATTCTGCAGACCCCTCTGATCCACAGTGGCTTACAGTGTTAGAGAGCACGAGTAAGCGATGCGAACAATGACATTCGGTTCAGTCGCACTGCCACAAGTCTGCCTCAGTGTGGCTGTTCCTATATGTGCGCGGTTCAGCTGCATTAGAGTCTGCCTCAGTGTGGCTGTTCCTATATGTCAGCGGTTCAGTCGCATTAGAGTCTGCCTCAGTGTGGCTGTTCCTGTATGTGAGTGGCTCAGTCGCATTAGAGTCTGCCTCAGTGTGGCTGTTCCTGTATGTGAGCGGCTCAGTCGCATTAGAGTCTGCCTCAGTGTGGCTGTTCCTATATGTGAGTGGCTCAGTCGCATTAGAGTCTGCCTCAGTGTGGCTGTTCCTGTATGTGCGTGGCTCAGTCGCATTAGAGTCTGCCGCAGTGTGGCTGTTCCTGTATGTGAGCGGCTCAGTCGCATTAGAGTCTGCCTCAGTGTGGCTGTTCCTGTATGTGAGCGGTTCAGTCGCATTAGAGTCTGCCTCAGTGTGGCTGTTCCTGTATGTGAGCGGTTCAGTCGCATTAGAGTCTGCCTCATTGTGGCTGTTCCTATATGTGAGTGGCTCAGTTGCATTAGAGTCTGCCTCAGTGTGGCTGTTCCTGTATGTGAGTGGCTCAGTCGCATTAGAGTCTGCCTCAGTGTGGCTGTTCCTATATGTCAGCGGTTCAGTCGCATTAGAGTCTGCCTCAGTGTGGCTGTTCCTGTATGTGAGTGACTCAGTCGCATTAGAGTCTGCCTCAGTGTGGCTGTTCCTGTATGTGAGCGGCTCAGTCGCATTAGAGTCTGCCTCAGTGTGGCTGTTCCTATATGTGAGTGGCTCAGTCGCATTAGAGTCTGCCTCAGTGTGGCTGTTCCTGTATGTGCGTGGCTCAGTCGCATTAGAGTCTGCCTCAGTGTGGCTGTTCCTGTATGTGAGCGGCTCAGTCGCATTAGAGTCTGCCTCAGTGTGGCTGTTCCTGTATGTGAGTGGTTCAGTCGCATTAGAGTCTGCCTCAGTGTGGCTGTTCCTGTATGTGAGCGGTTCAGTCGCATTAGAGTCTGCCTCATTGTGGCTGTTCCTATATGTGAGTGGCTCAGTTGCATTAGAGTCTGCCTCAGTGTGGCTGTTCCTGTATGTGAGTGGCTCAGTCGCATTAGAGTCTGCCTCAGTGTGGCTGTTCCTGTATGTGAGCGGTTCAGTCGCATTAGAGTCTGCCTCATTGTGGCTGTTCCTATATGTGAGTGGCTCAGTTGCATTAGAGTCTGCCTCAGTGTGGCTGTTCCTGTATGTGAGTGGCTCAGTCGCATTAGAGTCTGCCTCAGTGTGGCTGTACCTGTAATTCTGTGGGCGATGCAATCCTGCAGGGCAGTGAGCTGGTGCAGGTCTGACCTCACAAGCTTCTCCAGCAGGGGGCGCTGCTGTGACAGCTCGTTCATCTTATCCTTCAGCTCAGCCTTCACCTGATCACACACCTGGCTGTAAACCTCAGCCAGCAGCTGGATACAAGCACAAGGGACAGAGTGTGTGTGAGTGTGTGTGTATGAGTGTGTGTGTGTGTGTGTGTGTGTGTGTGTGTGTGTGTGTGTGTGTGTGTGTGTGTGTGTGTGTGCATGTGTGTGTGTGTGTGTTTGGTGTATATGTGTATGTGTGTGTGTGTGTGTGTGTGTTTGGTGGGGGGGGTCTTGCCTTAATCCAGGTGAGTGTTCCCTTCCTGAGGATGAGTCTGGGGAAGATTTGATGCTGCAGGTAGGGCAGAATCTCCTCCATAACCAGACTGCACAATACCTGAGGAAGAATGACATTATAACACTCACACACACACACACACACACACATCAGACAAGCGCACACACATGCACGTGCACACACACATCAAACAAGTGCACATACACACATCTGACACAAGCACAAATACACACACATCAGACAAAAACCCACATACATTTGGCACAAACATATTTACAGGCACACACACATGTCAGACAAGCGCACACACACAAATACACATATACACGCGTATGCACACACACACATACACACACGAGACCCTTGTCCCTCACCTCTTCCTCGCTGCCCATCCCCAGGACCCCTGGCTCATAGGTGCCCCTCTCCTGCCTGAAGGAAAACTCCGCCTCCAGAAACACTCTCGACTCAAAGGAATTCTTTCTCTGGAGAACTGCAAAAGGCCATTCTCCCTCACTCCCATGCACTTCCACCAAGACAGCACCACTGTCACCATACTTTCAGCCATTCATTTATCCAGTTAGCACCACATTCACATTTAGCCACTGAGCACAAGCTTTTACCCAATGGACAGAGAGAGCTCTTACAGCAGCCACACAAAGTCAAAGTTTCTAGAATGTTCCGCCAAGCATTTACTCAATGTTTGCCCAAGATAAGTGCAGTGGAGGGCTGTGTCCGAATCAGCACATTTCCCAACTGTTGAGTAGGAATGTTGAATACACTGGCTGAGAAACTTGTTAAGTACGCAGATTTTCTCTAAATGTAGTGTACCAGGAAGATTTGTGTATTTCTAGAGGTTTGCTGTGTATATTCGAGAACATACTTTTCAGGAAGTGAACGACCACTTTGTGGCTAATTCGGACACAGGCAAATTTCTCCCTGCCTATTTTTTTCTGGACCGCAACAGCGGGGCTAGCCCTACAAAAGCAAATGTCTGTGTCTGAGTGACTGAGTGAGTGATGAAGTTACACCACCGGTCGGCCGGATCACGTGTGTTAGGTCCAGCCATATACTAGGTTTTGACCTGGTCTTGTTCAAGGAAAATTCCACTGTTCAAAGTGTTTCAGAGAATTTCAACCAATGATGCAGTCACGTGACGAGGGTGATATCCCTCTCTCTCTCACCTGTGCTCTGGTGCTGCACGGCCCTCTGCAGGAGCCGAGCCCACAGTCGCTGCGCCTCCCGCGATTCCACACACAAACACAGGGGGGCGCTGTACTGGTGCTGAATGAATACGGGGAACTCTGTGGGGCAGTCCCAAAATGGCATCTTCCCCCTTGGTCTTACTGTGATATTCCAGGCCAATAGCACAAAAGATATGGAAACACATTCACACACACACACACGCACACACGCACGCACACATGCATGCACACACACACACACACACACACACACACATGCATTTACATTTCTAGTTATTTTTGAACAGTCTTTATTTTACTTGAAGGAAATGTCACTTGCTTTAATTATGATCTCTCTGACAACGAGGACCCATCTCAATTCAATTTAAGCACATTTGAACCAAACACAAAACAGATGTGACTATAAACACTATTACTACTCCTACTACTACTACTGTTACTACTAGTAGTACTTTTATTACTACTACTACTACTAACATTTATCATTATTTAGCTAGCACATTTCATGTAACAAGTGGCAGGCCGAAGTGCTTCACAGTGGGGGAAAGACAGAAAGAAAAAACGGTATAATAAAACAGGAAAAACTGGATAAAAAATAGAAAACACACGGACATAGGCGTGCTGAATGGCCTGTTTTTAAAATCAAACTTTTTTTTCACTCTTATGTCCTGAAACAGATCACAGCTGAAAGACAAACCGACACTGCAGTGGAGCTTCCTGACCAACCTGAGATGTGTCGACATGCATCCTCCACTAGATGGCGGTGTTGCTGTACGGTGGTGCAAATCTGGCAGCCAGTGAGAGTAAAATCCGTGTGGCACTCCCAGCCTCCACCAAACACCTGTAACACACACCATACACACACACACACACAAACTTGAATGCACACCTGTACACATACACAAACCTGAATACACACATTTAACCAACACAACACCTGTAACATACACCATCCTAGATATATAGACCTGTACACCTGTACTGAACTTGACTACATTTCTGTAACAGACAGCATAAATACACACCCACCCAAATGTGCACTAAAAAACACAGATGGAAGTGCAGAAATACACACGCAGCTTATCCCAAACTCACGTAATCACACACACTCCCACACACACACACACGCACACACACACATGCACACACCCACACACACACACACACACACAGAGCATGGAGTGTCTGTTTCCATGTCTCCACCCCACATATTCTGCACCTCTTTGGAGTCACGGCTCTCCACTGTGAAGCTCCTAGTGACCTGTAGGTGGCGCTTCCTCCACTTGCCATCCAGATACTGCAGCAGTGTTCCCTCTAGCATGACCTCCCCCCCTGTCACTGGGTCCTGGGGCAAAGGGGAAAACAAGGGAACGTGACTTAAAAAAAAAAAAAAGCGTCACATACAGTTCCTCTGACTGTGGCTCTGCAGGAAGTAGATCTCTTATGCATCCACGCACGAGTGATTCACAGGAAGTGGAGATCGTGGAGGACATGGATCACCAAGAGTAAGGGTGCGCTACGACCACTTATTTTCTTTCCTTCTTGCTTCCGTTCCTTGCATCCTTTCCAAGTACGGAAGGCCAAACAGGTCAAAAATGTGTAAAACTGACGTTTGGAATCGCGTGTTGTTAACGTTGACGCATTCCATTCGCTTATTTTATCTCCTTGATTCCTTTCCTGGCTCTTAGCTCCACCCATCGGAACACGCAAGGAAAGAGAGCAGGGATAGGATGTGGGGATGGAGAAAACGAGGAAACGTGTGTAAGGAAAATGGCATGTCCTTGCTCTTTCAAGCCTCAGTTTGAAGCCACGTCAATTACAGACATGGCAGGTGGGGAGAGGTGGATACACAAGTCGATCATCTATGCGTCACGCATTCTGAAAAAATACTTCCGCGAAGGACGCACTCGTGTTTCCTCGCTCAAGAATTCTTCGGGAGCCTCCTAGATCCTTGAAGGAGCATTTAACAGGTTGGAATATCCTCAAATATGGTGCACCTCGATCAATATCCACAGTGGTCAAGGACCTCGAAGACTGAAGACGGATGAATAAAATAAGCAACTGGAATGCACCCAGGTGTCCATAACAGAGTGACTCACAGGAAGTGAATCTCTCACATGTCCATAGCAGAGTAACTCACAGGAAGTGGATTTCTCATGCGTCCATGCCAGAGTGAAGTGGTTGTCTTACTTGTTGGAGCAGCACTGCAGGCGAGCCCGGGGTCTCCCTAAGCCCCGCCTCTTCCTGCGCCCGCTCCAGGATAGCAGCGCCGAGCTGCCGGCCAAAGTGGGAGGAGAACTCCTTCAGCACTGCCGCTGTGTGTCCTTCAGAAAGCACACATACACACACACACGAACATACACACACGCAGACACACAGACACACGCACTCACACACACGCACACACACACACGCAGACACACATGCAGACACACACACAGGCACTCACACACAGACACACACAGACATGCACATACACACACGCAGACACACAGACACATGCATTCACACACACACACACGCAGACACACACAGGCACTCACACACACAAACACACGCAG
The DNA here is from genome assembly GCA_039654925.1 of Anguilla pacifica. Classification (NCBI taxonomy): domain Eukaryota; kingdom Metazoa; phylum Chordata; class Actinopteri; order Anguilliformes; family Anguillidae; genus Anguilla; species Anguilla pacifica. The sequence continues at coordinate 75,804,479 of CM077285.1, read as the reverse complement.
ACACACGCACACACACACACACGCACATACACGCACACAGACACACACACACACACACACGCAGACACACATGCAGACACACACACAGGCACTCACACACAGACACACACAGACATACACACACACACACACGCACATACACACACGCAGACACACAGACACATGCATTCACACACACACACACACACACACGCAGACACACACAGGCACTCACACACACAAACACACGCAGACACACACGCACACACACACACACACGCACATACACGCACACAGACACACGCAGACACACACACACACGCACTCACACACACAGACACAGACACACACAAACACACATACATGCATGCACACACACACACACACACGCAGGCCAGCACACGGACATGCGCACACGCACACGCACACACACGCACACACACACACACACACAGACACACACACACACAAACACACACACACACACACGCAGACACACACACAAACACACATACATGCATGCACACACACACACACACACGCAGGCCAGCACGCGCACATGCGCACACGCACACACACATGCAAGCACACACACGCACACACGCACACACACACACACAGATAACATGGGCTTCTGATCTCTGAGCATTTACCATAGACATTACCAGCCTGTCAGTGCTACTTAAAGCACCACATTCTCCATGTCCCTATTGAACCCTCTTTCAGTAGATTTATGTGATAACAGCTACAATTGTGCCTAAAGCTGTATGTACACACTAATGCTCGTAGCTCTGGAAAAGAGTGCTTGCTAAATGCCGTATTGTTGAATAATGTTAAATGTTTCACAGAGCAGAGAGAGAGAGAGAGAGAGAGAGAGAGAGAGAGAGAGAAGAAGGAGGAGGAGGAAGCTGTCATCATCATCATCATCATAATCATCATCATCATCACCATCATCAGTGTGTTGGGTAAACACACCTGTCCACACCTCCTCTCTCTCTGTCTCTCACTTCTAACACCTCAATAGAGTGAGAGAGAGAGAGAGAGAGAAAGAAAAGTAAAGGGGAGTGAGTGATTGGGGTTGATGAAAGAGCAAGAAAAAGCAAGATGGGGAGAAGAAAGAGAGAGCAAAGCACTGAGTGAAAGAAAGAAAAATGGAGAGAGAGAGCAAGGCCCTGAAAGAAAGAGAGAAAGAAGGAGAGAGAGAGAGATATCAAGGAACTGAAGGGGGAGTGTAGGGAGCGCGACAGAGAAGAAAAAAAGGGAGGGAGAGAGAGACTGGGCTGAGAAAAAATCCAGGGAAAGAGAGGAGGGAAAATATGAGTGGCAAGAAAGAGAGAGAGTGGAGAGGATGAGAGGGATGAGGGGAGAAAGAGTGACGGGAACAGAGTGTAGGATCGGAAATGTAAAGGAATATATAATAGATGGAAGGGCAGCTAAGACAGAAAGAGAGAGAGAAGAGGGGGAGAGCAGAAAAGAGAGAGGGAAGGAGAGAATGACGGCCAGGAGTTTACAGAGCAGGTCTGTTCATACCAGCCAGGTTCTTGCGTTGTGCTGGACCCAGGTGACTGGTCTGAAGTCCTCCCATCTCTCTCTCTCTCTCTCTCTCTCTCTCTCTCTCCCTCTGGTCTCACTTTTCAAAGGTGAAAAGAACGGGAAGAAACAGAAAAGCATTCAGTCTCTCTGTCACATTCAAATTCAATTTCAATTTCAAAATGATTTTTTGACAAAAAATATTTCGAAAAACATATTTCCACAGCGTAATGATCAGTTGTACTCATGACAACAATGATGAAGCTAATTACAGCAACAATAAATATAAAGA
>CM077285.1:75792678-75797678 GCA_039654925.1 Anguilla pacifica | reverse complement strand
AAGTTATTTGTACAGTTTGTGATCTCCACCGTGCTATGTAAACTAATATCCGGTCTGAGAAATTGATGGGAGAAATTTACTAGTAGTTTCAAAAGAATTTGCGCATCTGTGACTCAGGTGAGTACAGAGGAGGAAAACAGAGAAGGAGAATTCTTTGGTTGCAAAGACAAGCTAAGAAATCCTGCATAGTATGCCTTTTATATAATGGTTAGGGAACTGGGCTTGTAACCCAAAAGGTTGCAGGTTCAATTCCCTCCTTATCTGAATCACTTCAGTACATATCCAGTACATATGTGTAGCATGACTACTGTATGCTTACATTAACATAGAGAGCAGTAGTCATGATGTTTTGCCACTAGGGGGAACACAAATACCAGTGAAACACTGGCATTCACACATGAACATTTAATTTTCAACCTTTTTTTCAAGCAGCGGTACCTGTTGTTTGCCCATCTACCAATCTGTCCATGAAAGCACCTCTGCTTGTCACTTGTCTCACTCCAGGTGGTCCTCAGAATCTCTCGGGACAAGCTGTTGGCAAAAGTAAAAGGACACGAGAAAGCTCAGAGAGTCTTTTCTGACATGGCCAAACATCTTAAGGTAGAGTACTCAGCTCATGTCCGGGGTGGGTACTGTTCCTGGAGGGCCGCATCTGGTTCTACATTTCATACCAGCTTGCACTCAGTTTATCAAGACTATTAACCCTTTCTTTTCATCTGACATTTAGAGGGGGAATTATTCATAAGATCTGTGTGTGGACCATTCTTTATGCTCACATATCCTTTTCTAATGGAGGATTGTTAATTTGTAGAAACAGAAAGTCGGGATGATACAGCCCTCTTGGAATGGAGGGCTATATCCAGGCCTGGGTCAAATACGCATTTGTTTTGGATTCAAATACTTTTCTACGCTTTTACTTATCTTGTCTGGTGTATTTGAACCAATGAAATACTCACAACAAGTGCAAACCCCCACCTTCTGGTCATACTGGCAGGCTGGTCACCAGGCAATTGAGCACAGAAAAGTACTTGAATCCAAAACAAATACGCATTTGACCCAGGTCTGGCTATGTCGCAGATCTACAAAAATTCCCGAAACACGTGTGGACAAACGCAACCCTGAAAAAGGCACCCGCTGCTTTTTGGGTTCCAGAGCCAGGCCCAGGAGACGGAGAGGCAGATAAAAGACGAGTTCGAGATCCTCCATCGTTTTCTGCGGGAGGAAGAGGAGGCCAGGATCGCCGCGCTGAAGGAGGAAGAGGAGCAGAAGCGTCGGACGCTGAAGGAGAGGATTCAGGGGATAACTGAGGAGATGTCCTCTGTCTCAGACACAATCAAGACCATCGAGCAGGAGCTGGAAGCTGACGACATCCCCTTCCTGCAGGCAGAGCTAAATTATTAACTGTGCAATCCTAACAGCAGTGTTTCACTCATTTAGCCTAAATAAAGATTAGTATTATGAGTATTAACTTTTGCAAATATTATTTGATATTGTTTTAATTAATTCTATTTTTTTTTTTTTTTGCAGAACTACAAGGACACAGTTGACAAGTATGTGCATTTACTTCCCTCTTTTCTTTCTTTTCCCTCTGTGTTTCGCAGTCCATTTACTATTTACCTTTTTCTCTATTCTCTGTTCTTCCTCTTTTCATTTGCTCCCTGCCTTCACTCATTTACTGTTGCTCACCTTCTTGCCTCCTCTCTTCCCTTCTTGTCTTTTTTAATGTCCCTCCTCCTACATTCCAAAAATAAAAACACACACGCCCGCATGCACACACACATACACACACACACACATGCGTGCATACATACACACTTACACAACCGCTTGCACACACACACACGCCCGCATGCAAACACACACACACACACACACCCGCATGCAAACACACACACACACACACATACATACATACACACTTACACACCCGCTTGCACACATACACGCAAACATACACACACACACGCCCGCATGCAAACACACGCACACACCTGCCCGCATGCAAACACCCACACACACACACACACATGCATACATACATACACACTTACACACCCGCTTGCACACATACACGCACACATACACACACACACACACACGCCTGCATGCAAACACATGCACACACCCGCTTGCACACACACACACACACCCCAGAAAGAACTTAACAAATTCACGCATGTAGTGGCAAAATTTTAACTGGCGAAATAGAAAAAAATTGACATGAAGGAAATCTATCCTTTCAACATATGATATTTAGCATTCAATCATAAAACATATATCGGGATCAAATAGAGCTTCTGTCAAGTTTTCCATAAGCTGAACATCACAGCAACTCAGGCTGTGTCCTAAATGTTTCAGAACGTGGCGGTCCCTGCAGGATCAGCGATGTCAGCCCGGTGTGTACAAGCTGATGTCCAAAGTATCTGAGCTGATGAAATTACCAGGCCAGGTAAATAACCTTGCTTTTTCAGACAGTATATCGGCAAATGTACATGAACTCCATAGTAACCATGTTAATTTGACTCTTGGTTGCTCTTTTACATTACATTACATTACATTCTTGGAAACAAATTCCATGTAAAAAAAAACATTAGTTCTACAACATGACAAAAAATGAAAATAGAAGAAATATGACTATTTTCTTTCCAGGTCCATGCTGATACAGTGCAAAGGTAAAGCATGTGCTTCCTTCAATTAAACAAAAATTCTGTTGGAGTTAAAACACAAACTCAGGACAGCATTGACTGCAGTGTGTTTGTTTAGGATGTGCAAACCACATCCGGAACCTGAGCCAATCACAGGGGGCCTGATCGACGTGGCCAAACACCTGGGCAATCTCAAGTACCGAGTCTGGGAGAAGATGCTGGCGATTGCACCGTACAGTGAGTACTAGATATTAAAGGGGGCAATTATGGAGGTCATTAGGTTCTATATTCATAGTGATTAAATATTTTGCTTCATGGTGGAAAACATTTCTGGGAGAAGACTGGGAGAAGATTCTAGTTAGTAAAGGCTAAACGTAGATGGGGTAATTGCATGCTACATGCTATATTTTTATTAATCATTTGTGGCACTTTGTGCTCATTTTTTGTTTGTTTGTTTGTTTTAATTTTCTGCCAGAGCCCAGTTCTGACAGTATTGCTTCAGCTGAGTCAGGTTCTGTGTTTTGTGGGCACCTACATGCTCACATGCATAACATTTGTGAAACATACACATATACAATGATGTGTAAAAGAGAGTATACCCTCTTTCAATTACAGTATATGGTTTTAAATATTAGGACTTAACTAATCCTCATCCAGGCATCAGCATGTCCTTAGAATGGTTAAATCTAAACTCTCTCTCTCTCTCTCTCTCTCTCTCTCTCTCTCTCACTCACTCACTCACTCTCTCTCTCTCTCCCTCCCTCCCTCTCCCTCTCTCTCACCAGGTCCTGTGTCTCTGGACCCCAACACTGCTACCTTTCGCCTCTCTCTCTCTGAGGGACTGACCAGTCTCAAGTACTGTATGGACAACCCTCAGCTCCCCGACAACCCGGAGAGGTTCACCTCCAGAGCCGAAATGCTGGGGTCGCGGGGCTTCGCCTCCGGGACACACCACTGGGACGTGGACGTGGGGGACAACACCAGCTGGGCGGTGGGCGTGGCCACGCAGTCTGTCCTGAGGAAGGGCCGAAATCGAGGGGTGGGGATTGTAGCCCTGCGTTTGGATAGCGGAATCTACCGCGTAAAAACAACGCAGCTCCCGGAACAGGGGAGGCTGCGGAGGGTGCGGGTCGAGCTGGACTGGAACAACGGAAGGGTCACCTTCTCCGACCCGGTCCGTAGCCGTCCTGTCGCGGAGGTCGGCTTTCCTTTCACAGAGCCGGCGTTTCCGTATTTCTACAGCTCGTGCGAGGACCACCCGCTGCGGATCGTTCCGGAGAAGGTCGGCATCACTGTTGGAGCTCCGAAGCAAGAGGAAAGCAGCGCCTTGCCCGGAATTTATCACTGGTTTTGGTAGAAAAATCTGGAGGGTTTGGAGATGACGTTCCTTACATAAGTAACATGGAAATTTATGGTTTAACCAATCAGCAATGTGTTTGTTCAGTGCACAGCCAATCCAAAGTCTACTTGCTGCACCAGAATGAACATTAATGGGCAAATCAGAACTGGAGTACTCCTGCTAAGAAATGGCATACATTACAAAAAAAAAGAAAAAAAAGAAAAAAAAGAAAAGCGAACTCTTGTTACATTCCTGACTATAGATTCTCAAATACTTCATTTTATTTTATTTTATTTTATTTTTATTATTATTTTATTTTATGGTGCTTTGTCATGGTTCCATATTCCGTTTGCTACTGGGGCATCGTGGGTTGTGCTAATCGACGCCTTTTCCTGCTAATCGGCTACTCAGGATCCCTGTTGAGGGAACTGAACATTCATTCTGGGAACTGAGTGGGGTAATCTTCAGGACCGCCTGAGGGCGCTCCGTGATTTCCTTTGATTGCGACCGATTGTTTGCGCCTGATCGAGAGAGCGTATATACGCTCACAGGAGACCTGTTCTTCACTTTAGTGTCTACTTACGTACACGATAGCCGGTACAGAGAAAAGCTCTCTTAGAGAAAAGTGTGGTAAGGAAAAAGGTTTAGGATTTTTGAATATAGCTTTTTGTTTTGAATTAGTAGCAAGACTTCGGTCCTACTAGTCACTCAGCTGCACTCTTTATTTTCCTTTAAACGCCGTTTTTGCCTTCCTCGTTACGAGGCACCTTTTCTTTTGCTTTTCTCCCGACTGCACTGCAGTCTTTACTAAAATTCTACTCACTCCTTACGCCTTAGCTCGTTCTCCCACTGAGACTATTACTTTGTGTTGGGATATTCTCCCTTAGGAGTTTAGTCTTTTCTTTTTGTTACCCCTTCTCTCAAGTCTCTTACTGAGACCTAGTAGTTATTCCACTTCGGTGGTAACTGAAAGAAACCCCCTTCTGAATTCACTGTAGTTGCGTGTGGTCGTTAAC
>CM077285.1:75737678-75787678 GCA_039654925.1 Anguilla pacifica | reverse complement strand
ATTCTACTTGTCAAGGTTTTGATTGAAGACCATGATTAGTTAAATAGTTAAATCAGGTGTGGTAGTGCTAGGCTAAGACCTGTACCCACACCAGCCCTTTTTTCGGATTGGACGCCTCTGGACTAGAGTTCAACAGCGGGAAATGTGTTCCCGGGAATTCCTGCCCAAAGTATTTATCATTTGCCAAGAAATATAACCACAGAAAAATGGGAATGACGCACTTGCCATGCTCCAAGCTAAACTCATGGGGGCAGAGAGAGCATTTACTGTCTGCGGACAGTTCAATACAAAGATATTGCTTGAATGCAGAGTCCTGTGCGTCATTATAAGCCTACACCTATTTCATTTTATTTAACCTACTTTATAGGCCAATGTCTATTGTTTAATTAAGGACATTTCTGTTTTATTTACAATAGGCCACAGTATATGTTGTTTTATTGTGCAAAACACTATTTTGTAGGCCATTTTGTTAAATTCTTATTTTCGCATAGGCCTAGCTCAAATATTTTACAGGCTATATCCTATTGACTTCGTTATAGTATCAGAGCACATAGGCCGTAGCCTATGAATTTGATTCACCAAGTAAATAAATATCAAGATCATATTGTTCTGTTGGATCCACTGCAGTGTCTATTGTCTAGCACCTGTTTGTGGCGCTGGAAAGTAAAACAAAGAAGCGTTCCGTGAAGTGAACTTTGAGTGACTGTTAACTTTTAATAGCCTGCCATATTTAACATCATGTGGCTTGGGCTCGCACCGCTGTGCATCTGCGAACGCTGGCGGAACACGACTCTTCCGTCTCAGCTTATCTCAGCCTCAGTTTACTACCATGACTCGGCAGATTGCTTTGTTTGTTTGTGCAATGAAAGAACCGTCAAACACCCTGTAGTACTGTGTGTGGCCTGTAGGGTGTGCACAATAGTCTCTGGCTCCCAGGCAAGTGGATAAAAGTGCAAAAACATTGCAGCAATGCTTCTGGAGAGAAAAAAAACCCCATTGTTATCAAGACTTAAATATAAATAAAAGAGATTCATGAGAGTCTACATTATCATGTCTCTGGGATCAGGGAAAGAGTACGTGGAGAAGATGCTACCTCTTGTGGAAAGGGCTGGTTTGTCTGGTTGATTGAGCATCTCAATCTGTCGGCATGGGCACGTGCTTTGGGGGCGGGGGGGGGGGGGGGGGGCGTGAGGGGGTCCACCTTTGGAGACTTGAGAGAGGGACAAAGGGCACAACAACAGCCACCTACCCCCCAACCCGCTTATCGGCAGGAGGAAGTGGCTGCCTCTCATTCAGGGCCGTTCCCCACACTGCTACAGATAGGGAGGAATCTGGGGAAGTCACCGAGGTGCCAAAATCCCGTGATCTACAACAAATGCAATAATTTCCTTTGATCTTTTTGGCAATGCATCTCATGGGCATGTCTTCCTATGATCCTACAGTGTGTTCACAGCACTCAGGGGAACCCTGGAATTGCATTCTTAAAGGGACGGGCCCACAGCAAATGGGGGGAACTCTCGGATTAAATTCTTAAAGGGATGGTCCCACAGCAAACAAGGGGAACCCTGGGATTGTATTCTTAAAGGGACGGGCCTACAGCAAACAGGGGGAACCCTGGGATTGCATTCTTAAAGGGATGGTCCCATGGCAAATGGGAGGAACTCTGGGATTGCATTCTTAAAGGGACGGGCCCACAGTAGTTCATAAAACCCAATGCACAGGATAAATTGAAAGATGACTAAAGTAACTGCATGAAGACAAACTGATAGTCAGAAAGTCGGAATGACGTCGGGGGGGATTTTGATTTGTCCCTCCAGGCAGAGCTCCTGGTGCTCCAGACGGTGCTGAAGGAGAAACTGGCCGCCTTCAAGGACATGAAACTGAGCTACGTCCAAACGGCCCAGTACATAAAGGTAACCATGGAAACCTCACCTGTCTGCCTTTTCGCACCCATTCTTTCTCCCTCCATCGTATCATGTTTAATAATGTCATTGTGCCTGAAAGATGTATGGCACGGGGGTGGGGGGGGGGGTTCTGGGGGAGAGCTCACCTTCCAGCCAATCAAAATCGAGTATTCGCCCAGACCATGGTATAACTGCTGATAAACAATGAAAAACAGTGCACCCTGCAGCTCTCCAGGACCTGATGGTGCCTGGGATGGGCGGCGATGTAGTTTAATGTGTTGGGAACTGGGTTTGTGACCCGACGGTTGCAAGTTCTTTGTCAGATATACTGCTGTTGTACCCCTGTTCAAGGTACTTACCCTGAAGACAGATAGATAGATAGATAGATGGATAGATAGATGTTCTTTATCGTCCACAAGGGAAATTCATTTTTCTGAACTGCTTCCGTTTACATCCAGGTGTATAGTTGAATGGTCTGTCTTTTGAAAAAAAAAAGTTGTGCTAGTTGCTCTGGATAAGTGCACGTGCCCAGTGACAGTAATGTAGGTAAATAATACATATTTGTACTGCAAAAGCACAGTTGTAAAGATAAATGCTGTATCTCAGTTTTACTGTTTTGAGACATATCTGTAGTCATGCAAAAGTGTGTCATGGACCCGTTTAGTCCAAAACAGAAACGTGTATCGTAAAGTGACCTTCTTTTTTTTACTTTTATGCTTCTAAACACAATATTTGGACACAGGCAAGTGAGAAATGGAGACAGGAAGGTGCTGAAAAAAACTGAAAATGTCTGTTGTAGCAGCTGATAATAATTCACTCCAGTTTTGGATATGACCCAGCATGGTCACTCCAGTTTTGGATATGACCCAGCATGGTCACTCCAGTTTTGGATATGACCCAGCATGGTCACTCCAGTTTTGGATATGACCCAACATGGTCACTCCAGTTTTGGATATGATCCAGCATGGTCACTCCAGTTTTGGATATGACCCAGCATGGTCACTCCAGTTTTGGATATGACCCAGCATGGTCACTCCAGTTTTGGATATGGCCCAGCATGGTCACTCCAGTTTTGGATATGACCCAGCATGCATTACCGGAAAACCATTTACCTTTTTTTATTTAATTGTTTCATTCTTTTTTACTTTCTAGTTTAATAGTTACATGCATGCTTCTATTCCAGACTAAATTGAGTTATGTTATACACTCTCTGTGCATCCTTCTTCCTGTCATTGACTCTGTGTGTGTGTGCAAGCAAGCCTGTGTGTGTGTGTGTGTGTGTGTGTGTGTGTATGTGTGTATGTGTGTGAACCTGCATCTGTGTTTGAGCAAGCACATGTTTGTGCGTATGTCTATTTGTATCTGTGTGTATGTGCAAGTGAATATATGTGTTTGTGGGTATATAACAAACCATGCGTCTATGCATTGTTTGTCATTCTGCATTACATTCATTTAGCGGATACTCTTTTCCTGAAAACAACTTACTAGAACAGCATTACCCAAGTGCCAGAACAGGCGAACAACATTCCCATATGAACGAGAGTATAAAACCTACATACAAATACACGGTAAAGTGTTCAGTGTTAATTCAACTCTAACAGGGTACATATGAGTCCAATAGTTACCAATACATATTCTGTAATAATTGATTTAACGCTGTGTATATGTATAGGATACATATGTTCATGATTAAAAAATTTTTCCGTCCTAGATACAGACCCAGCACACGGAAAGACAGATCCGGGAGCAGTTCGAGAAACTCCACGAGTTTCTGCGAGAGGAAGAGGAGGCCAGGATTGCTGCACTGAGGGAGGAGGAGGAGCAGAAGAGTCAGGCGATGAAGGGGAAGTTAGAGAAGATAAAAAGAGAGATATCCTCCCTCTCTGTCTTGGTGAAAGCCACAGAAAGGGAGCTGAAGGCTGAGGACATCTCTTTGCTGGACGTAAGCGCCGATCGACACCTCAACGGGTTTCCAATGGCAACGATGACAAAAGCAATTGTGCACAACAGAATTATCCAATCACAAAGCACCACTGCTTCCCCATGATGGCCTTGTGAATATCATGTATAATATGTACCATATGCTGTTGGAATGCAAACATAATCAATAGACTGTGTGTGTGTGTGTGTGTGTCTAAACTCCAAGTATACTGCACTAAAAATATAACTGTGATTTTACAAATGCGAATCTGTGTGTGCATTGCAAATGCTATACAAAGTGAAATAAATAGCTTATAAATAAGTAATACCATGCTAGTAAAAGTGTTATTCATAATTTATTGAAGTGTTTCTGCTTGACCACGTTTTATCCTTAATCCTCCATAACTGCTTCTGTGCAAAATTCAGTGGAAATTCACGCACTAATCAGATAACTTTCAAGTAACAACAACAACAACAACAACAACAACAACATAAAATTAAATGCCAACACGAAATAAGTTTTCCAAAAGAGGTTGAAAATCTAATTACCCATCGTTGTGTCTTTCAGAACTACAGTGACACAGTGAAAAGGTAAAGATCTATGCTTCTATGCTGCCTTCCGTTTTACAATTTCCTTTTTGGGACCAAAACCCCGGCAACACTCACCTCTCGATATTTACACAGGGTCTCCAGCACACCACAGGAACCAGAGGTGGCTGCGGGGGCGTTGGTCGACGTGGCTGAGCACCTGGGCAATCTCAAGTTCCGAGTTTGGGAGAAGATGCTGGGGATTGTCCAGTACAGTGAGTACCTGATACTACAGGGCATGATTATGGCGGTTATGACACAGTATATTCATATTGATTATATTTCAAGCTTCATGTGGGACGTGCAGTGTGTCTTGAGGAAGCCGGGTAGAAGTCTTGGCGGTGGTGCGATACAGCGTGCGTCTGATATGACGCAACATCAACTTTGATTCAATAAAAATTAGTCCTTAATTTTTAAATTCGGGTGCCATAGCTCGGGAGGTAAGAACGGTTGACTGGCAGTCGGAGGGGTTGCTGGTTCGATCCCCTGCCCTGGGAGTGTTGAAGCGTCTCTGAGCAAGACACCTAAATCCTAATTGCTCCCAATGAGTTGATTGGTACCTTGCATGGCAACCTTTCACCATTGGTGTGTGAGTGTATGTGTGAATGGGTGAATGAGAGGCATAAATTGTAAAGCGCTTTGGAAAAAGCGCTATATAAATGCAGTCCATTTACCATTTACCAAAAGACCGCAAAACCCAGAATTAAAAAAAATATATTTATTTTTGTAAATAAAAGTTAAGGGCAAATTTTGGAGAGGAGAGAAAGCCATTTTGGGAATTGCGCCAGGACACCTAAGATGTGCCCCATCCTTCATAGGATACTTACAGGTGACGGTGAGTTAGAATCCCGGGTCCATCTGGGCCAAAAGTGTGATCACCGCCTTTCTGATCTTGTTTTTTTGCCCTCTATATTTTTCTATAGCTCCGGTGACCCTTGACCCCAACACCGCCGCTCCCTGGCAGATCCTGTCGGAGGACCTGACCAGCGTGCGCTACAGGAAGTCCCAGCAGCTGCCCGGCAACCCCGAGCGCTTCTCCAACTACGAGGTGGTCCTGGGGTCCCGCGGCCTGCGCTCGGGCATCCACGCCTGGGAGGTGGAGGTGGGCGAGAACACCGACTGGGCGCTGGGCGTGGCCGCCGCGTCCGTGGAGCGCAGGGCCGACATCGGGCCGCGCCCCGAAGAGGGCCTGTGGAGCATCGGCCTGTTCCTGGGCCGGTACGCCGCCTACACCAGCCCCGTCACCCCCATCCCGGTCCGGGACGGGCTCCGGAGGGTGAGGGTGGAGCTGGACTGGGACGGGGGTCGGGTGGCCTTCTCGGACGCGGCCGACGGCGCCGCCCTCTACGCCTTCTCGCAGCGCTTCACCGAGCCGGTGCACCCCTACTTCCTGACGGCGTGCCGGCGGCACGGCCTGCGGGTCCTCCCCGCCCAGGTGTCCGTCCAGGTGCGGCCGCGCAGGTAGAAAAAAAGCCCTGGGGTCAGAAAGATTCAAAAGATTCAAAACTTTATCGTCCGTTAATGCAGGCAATAATGGAAATTTGTCTTTCGCTGGCGCGTAGCTCATGCGGAGATACAACACAGTGCACATAACAACGTCAAATGCACACAAGTAGACAACACAGTATGTGTGATAAAATCTCATGCAGTAAAAAGGTAAAATGCAGTAAAAAGTGGTGTGCTGAACAGGAGTAAGAGTTAAAAGTTAAGAAGTTAAAAAGTCGACCAGTGGCAATTAAAAATTAATACTAAATATAACGTGATGTGTGCTAGCTCAGCTCAGTAAGTCCGTAGGCTCCTCCATAGTTGCTGTTGAGCTGCGCAATGGCAAGAATTAACACATACTTAACTTGTATCTTGAACTTTAAGTATGTTAAGTTTAATCAGTAAATAATCGGGGGAAACTTTGACAAACAAAGCAAAAATCCTGGCACGTGTTTCTCACACACGTGAACTCAGCCGGCTGATTTCACTGATTAGCTTTACTTCCTGGCTGAAGGATTGACCTCATTAGCAAATCCAGGCTGTTGGAACAGGATTGTCACGGGAGAGAGGACTTTTACCGTCTGGATCTGGATTTTCCACCTCTGCTTTTAGAACCGATCAGTTTTATTTCTGTTAAAGCGTTCTTTGCGTCACAAGCTGAAGATGAGGACACACTGTACTTTTTCTTAATTTAATTGTAACACAAGACTAATTATGTGAGACAAAAATGAGCGCAGCCCAGTTGTCACTTACGCATTTACTCTGAAGTGTACATTACATTTTTCGTCCTGATGTCTTAAAATTAGCAAATGCAAATGAAGTGAAGACAAATAAAAATTGTTTGCCCGAGTCAGTCGTCTTGAAATGAGCTGACTGCGATTAACCCTTTTTGAGGTGTAAGATCACAAATATGTGATTAGAATGTTCTTGCACATTCTAATGCTGATGTAACAACAGATAAACATTCCAAAAAACCCTTCCCTTTGAAGGGTTAAGGTCCATGCAATGTGCCGTGTGATTATATGATTAACTGATTGGTCATTGAATGAAATAAAGGAAGGGTTTCACTTAAAACTTCAGTCAACTCATTCCCAGCTGTATAACTGTTCAGGAGCTGGACGTTTTAGCCCAGAGGTTGCGGGTTTATCTCCCATGTGGGGGCACTGCCAGTGGAATCAGGCTGCATTAATGGATTATGTGTGAAAATGGCCGTTTGTGTAAGCTGTGCTGGTTTAATTAACTTCCTCTTTCCTCGCTGTTGTCAGAGGAAGCCTAAAAGCATGCTGGGATAAATATGGTAGCTAATGCACAGAACACAGACTTCAGAAGATGAATGTGCGTGCCTGCACCATAAATATAGCGTCTTTAAATACAGGAGCTTCCTAAACGGAAATGTCAAGCTCGTGAGAGGGCATCTGTAACTATGACACGAATATCCTCTTCAGACCCAGTAATTCATTTCTGTCCCCTGTAGGGGACATGAGTCTCTGCTGTTAATCACACATATTCAACAATGCTGAAACCTACACTACAAGAGACATTCAATAAAACTAATATATGTATGTATATATATATATATATATATATATATATATATATATATTTGACAATATTTTTCCTGTAACATGCTTTTGTTGTCATCCAAGACACACTTCTATTATGTCAAACAAATTTAAAGACTTAAACTTTTTTGTCTGCTGGGTTCTCCGGAGAATATGTCAAGGAGACCTCTCCAGGCCCATATACAGTACACTGTAAGTGAAAGAGAAGATTCTGTAATTGTATACAAACTAGTGCAATTGCACACTGTAGAAAAAAATGACCAATTACCAGTGGCTGAAAACTGTATTATACTGTATCTGAAGATTAATGAATAAAAATAAATGCAGGATTTGATGCCACCTTCCTTTTTTTTTGACATTTTAGCACAATTTCTCAACATATAAAAATGGTAAGCTTGTAAAAAAAAAAATAAGCTGAAGACTGTGTTTCTTTAGAAAATGTTTTTCTGTGGTCTACAAGTCATTCAGGTTTCCCTGGAGATGAGTGTCTGCTAAATGACTACAATTCAAATTTAACGAACATTATGTTGTATAATATGTCAGTTGCTGAGATAACACATTATGCCATATATTATCCATTGGTTTCTGAGATAAATATGAAATTCAAATGTAACTGACATTATTCTGTATAGTATCCATCAGTGTCTAAAATAACTATAAAATTCAAAGGCAACTGACATTATACGATATTCAATCTGCCAGGTTTACACACATACATTTCCAATACAGACACTGCCACTGAATTAAAGTGAAAAACAAGGGAAATGAAAACAATTAGATTACTTTACAACTTCACAGTAAGGTTCCATTAATTAATGTGAGTCAATGTATCAACTAACCTGAACAAAGAATTAACTAATTTATCAACATTTATGTTATGTTAACCAAGCCATTAGCAACAATGGAATTGGAGCAGGAGGTTGAGCACGTATGTTCCTTAGATATAAATATTGTGGTATTCATGCAAGAGCAACATTATTGACCAATTTGTTCATGTTAGGAAATACTTCCTTAAGTATCTCCTCTCAGTATTGGAAACATGACTTGTGAATGTCCAAACAAATCATAGTTCAATAACATTGTGTTAACATGGAAGAGAATGGCACATGATATGATAAAAAAAAAATTTAAAAAAAAGATTTGTTAATGTTAACACATGGCCTTGTTAGTGGATTGGCTCATTCTTAGTGCAGGTTAGTTAATGCATTAACTTGTGTCAGTGAATGGAACCTTATTGTCAAAGTGTTACCAGGGAAACATTACTCCCTCCCTTCCCTTCAGAATGCAGAATGCTGACGTGTTTTTTTTCTTCTTCGACAGTCAGCACTCTGCAAAACGAAACACCATAACGTTCCACACATGTAAACTAGACATGGGGGTGGGGGCTCCGGGACTGTGTTTCATTTTTCAAGCCCTGCCAAGCCCCTCATATGTGTGTGTGTGTGTGTGTGTGTGTGTGTTTGAGTATGTGGTGTGTGTGCATTTACAAACCGATGCTCACACACATAAACATCTACATACATCAGTGAAAATACAAGAGCAAGAGAGGAAAAACCCCAATTGATAGACATAATAATATATTATTAGCGACATGCTGAAGAACAAACATTATTAACCTAGTAATGTAATGTTTCCTTTTACTCAGTGCATGGCAAGAGTGGGGGGGGGGGGGCATGGGGCATGGGGGAGTGGGGGGTGGGAGTGGGTGGGCATTGGGGGGGCATGGGGGGGGTCGGAGTGGGTGGGCATGGGGGGGTGGGAGTGGGTGGGCATGGGGGGGGCATGGGGGGGGTCGGAGTGGGGGGGCATGGGGGGGTGGGAGTGGGTGGGCATGGGGGGGGCATGGGGGGGTCGGAGTGGGTGGGCATGGGGAGGGGGGGTTCTTGCTGTAATCATATCTAAGTGTGACCCACAAATGTCAGAATTCTCTGAAACACATGCATGTCACATGACCTACTCAAGGACAGGGGGTGCTGGGTGTGGGAGTTGGGGGTGCTTGGAGTGTCTGGAGTGTTTGGGAGGCAGAATGGAGGCCGGCTCTTGCTCATCCTCATGCTCGCCGCGTCCTACCGGAGGGTGCAGCGGGGAAGATTTCGGGGTCCCCCGCGGGGAAGTGGAGGGGTCCCGGAGATGCCTGGGCTGCGGCGAGCCCATTTGGGGGACGCTGCCTGTCTGCTGGGCGTGTCGGACCTTGTCGGGGTACCAGTCCGACATCGGCTCCCCACAGCACAGTAAGGTGAGGGCGTTTGCGAGTATTTCGGTTCAGTTGTACTGTTGTGAACCAGTGTTGGTGTAATCTAGCTTTACTCACCTTCTATGGTGCTTGGTGTCTTTTGAGAAACATCAAGAAAGGAAAAAAAAAACAAGAGTGAAAACACTCCAGCCTTCTCGGCCTGTTGAATTCTTCTTCATTGTCATTGCTGCCAATCATTACTTCTTACCATAAGAGATCTTCTTCTTTAGTGTGTGTAGTATTCAAAAGCAAAATAAAACAAGGACTAATAGGATATTAATCCTATTAAATCAGTTCAGATTTTCAAATAAGTTTTTCATCCTGAAAGCAAACAAAGTTCTTGCACTGCCCAAAATGGGAGGATTTGGTACTGATCTTCTGGAGACCATGTTGCAGGAACTGGTGCCCCGGTGACAAGTCTTAACCAATCAGCAGTGTGTCTGTAGCCGGCTGCCAATCAGAAGGGATATTGAAGTGAATATGTACCACTGAATTAAAATGATCTGTTAGGCCTCCAGCTTGTGTTTGGGAATGACATACACTCATAACAATACAAAGTGCTATTTTCCTTTTTCCTGTTTGTACATTTGTAAAAAAAAAATGGTGGCTTCGCGAAAAAAATTCAAAGTGATTGCACAGGGCCTTAAATCAAACAAGCTAAATCTTAATACTAAATATGTAAAGGACAGAACACGGCGGTCCCTGCGGCTCTCCGGAGAACAGGGCTGGGGTCTCCAGCTTTAGACTAATCCTTTCGCTGAATGGCCAAATAGCTTTCGGCTTTAGTTTATAATTGAAAGGAGGTGAGCGGTGCATTGACACCACCCTGTCACAAAGCTGTCTAATGCTTGACATGGGTATCCAGTGATATTTACAGCCCCTTATGACAAATGACATAAGGGGATATAATAGGACACAGAGAACAGCTGTGTGTCTGAGGTGTCCCCTTACTGACCAATGAGACGAGCCGTGGCCCTAGGTCATGTTTTAACATTCAGAAACGTATGTCACCCAGCGGCAACACACTCAACTGATGGACATGGAGTGTGTGTGTGTGTGTGTGTGTGTGCGTGAGAGAGAGTGAGAGAACAGCATGTGTACCGTATATTTATGCTGTGTGTGTGTATTTATTATGTGTGTGGTATATACATATATATGTGTGTACATGTGTGTGTGTGTGTGTGTGTGTGTGTAAGAACAATGTGTGTACTGTGTGTAAGAATAATGTGTACATGTTGTGTTTATGAGCATATGTGTGTACGTGAGAGAGAGAGAGAGAGAGAGAGAGGGATAATGAGTGTTTTCACAATATGTATAAGAATGTTGTGTCTGTGTGTGTGTGTATGAATTATGTGTGTGATATATACATATATATATGTGTGTACGTGTGCGTGCATATGTAAGAACAATGTGTGTACTGTGTGTAAGAATAATGTGTGTATGTTGTGTTTATGAGCATACGTGAGAGAGAGAGAGAGAGAGAGAGAGAGAGAGAGAGAGATGAGTGTTTTCACAGTACGTATATGAATGTTGTGTCTGTGTGTGTGAGTGCATGAATGACGTGTGTGCCTGCGTGCGTGAGTGTGTGCATGTGTGCGTGTGTGTGTGTGTGTGCGTGTGTGTGTCTCCCAGTTCCAATCACTCCACCACAACAACCTCTCTAACAGAGTACATATGAGTCTATTAGGGGCCAGGTGCACTCTATGAGAGTTCAGTTAAAATTTGAACATTAGCAGAACCAGCTGTCTTTTGCAGCGATAACCCGTGGAAATGGAATGCAAGAGATTATGTGGCCAATCACGGTGCACGGTTTGTGGGACACAAAAATTTCGCCAGGACACTGGGCTGAGCATCCCGACTCTTTAAAACAAACGTGCCATGAGAGTTTTTATCAACCACAGAAATTCAGGAAATGACAGCCTGTCCATCTGTCTGTACATTTGTCTGTCCATCCGTCCGTCCGTCTGTCCTCTCACTGGTTCCAGGAGGAGTTAAAGGTGACAGTGAGGCCACTGAAGAAGTGGTTAGACTCTGCTAATGAAGTCAAACGAATCTGCAATCAATCGGCCAAACATAACACGGTACTCCCATTTCACTCAGTGCATGTCTGCATGCAGGCGTGTAGCTGTGCATTATTTACAGAAGCTCTGCCTGTCTATACGGACGCATGCATGTGTACATGTACGTGGATATATGTATGTATGTATGCGTGTATGTATGTGTCCGGTTGTACTTACAGATAAGACCTGTGTTAAATGCACATTCAACTCTTTTTATTTATATAACATAACATAACATAATGATGAGACCGGGCCATTCAGCCCAACAATGCTCGCCATTTTCCCGACTAAATTAGTGCTCTGACTATCTGCAGACTAGACAGTATCTAACACCGTATCAAGCCTAGTCTTGAAAAATCCCCAGAGTTTCTGCCATGTCCTGGCAGGCTATTCCACACATTGACTACTCTCTGCGTGAAAATATTTTTTCCTAACGTCCGTACCGAATTTACCTTTTGTTAATTTCCATTTCTGTCCCCTCGTTCTACTAACAGAACTCGACCTGTAGAAATTGTTTTTAGTTCACTTTGTTGATCCGCTTCATGAATTTAAAAGCCTCAACCATATCACTCCTAAATCTCCTTTTCACTAAGCTTGAAGAAATTAAGCATCTTAAGTCTTAAGTCTTCCCCCATTGTTTTTCGTACCAGGAATCAATTCTGTTGCTCTTCGGTCTAGCTAATATACACACTAGCAAAACGTTAGAACATTTGTTGTATAGGAGATTCCATCCATTATCGTATTCTTACATCGTATGTTATCGTTTATCAGAATGCTTTCTATATGTTTCCTGTTCCAGCACGAGGCCCGGCAGGCGGAGAGGAAGATAAAAGACGAGTTTGAGAAGCTCCATCGCTTTCTGCGGGAGGAAGAGGAGGCCAGGATCGCCGCGATGAGGGAGGAAGAGAAGCAGAAGAGTCGCATGATGAAGGAGAAGATAGAGAAAATGAAAGGAGAGATGTCCTCTCTTTCAGACACAGTGGCGGCCATGGAGCAGCAACTGAAGTTACGCAACCTCTCATTTCTGCAGGTCAGAGGTCATAGGTCATTGGTCACAGTTATATATGCATATGCATACATCTATATACATATCCTTTGTATATTTTATTGTTTTTTATTGTTTTCTTGTAAAAACAAGGACATAGAATTCATGTTATAAAGTGCATATACCTCCTTTGTTTTATGTTCATTATTTTTTAAAGTTGTTTTTAGATGACAATGTGTATTTTGTATAAATGCATATTAGAGAATAAACTATTGTTCTTGTCACTTCCAGAATTACAAGACAACAATGACCAGGTAGAGTGAACACCGCACACTTGAGATCCTCAAAACACTGGACAGTGGTGAAACAGCTGCTCTTGGTTCTGACCTTCTTCAATATAACGTGCCACAAAACATGCTTATATGTTCATACCATCTACAGTAAGACTAGAAAGGGGAAGCTCACACCAATAGCATGTGATTACAAATAGACAAAAAATATTGCACTTCTCTTATTAGTGTTCAAATAACAATACTTTGCCTTTTGCCAAAAGTTTTGACATTTGATTTGGCAATGTGTTCCAGGGAGATCTCCGGTCTCTAATTCTATTTTTATGAACGTGGAATCTTTTAAGCGACATCCGTGTTTTGTATTTTTTTGGACCTTTGACCCTTGACCTCTGACCCTTTACCACAGGGTCTGGGCGGCACCTCAGATCCCTGGGAAAGATCCGGGGGCGCTGATCGACGTGTGCAAACACCTGAGCAACCTCAAGTACAGAGTCTGGAAGAAGATGCTGGGGACTGTTCAGTACAGTGAGTATTTAACTAGGCTAACGGTCCTACTACCTTACGCCAAAGGAAGGCACTAAACATGGACCACGCCATGGTGAAGCCATGGTGCAACTTCGTTTGTGTTGTGACCGCCCCCTAGTGGTCCACGCAAGAAGATGCTGGGGACCGTTCAGTACAGTGAGTAGCGTCCCATAGATCACACATGCTTTAAAATGCCATAGAGATCATAAATATGGTATAATGCACAGGTAATTGGAAAAGCATTGGGACGGTGACACATTTTTTGTTGTTTTGTACACTAGCACATTGGATTTGCAGTACAACTATGAATATGAGGTTAAAGTACACACTGTCAGCTTTAATTTGAGGGTATTGAAATCCATATCTCTGTAGGAATTTCAGCTCTTTTTACACACCCCCCCCCCCCCCCCCCCCATTTTAGTGGAGCGAAAGTAATTGGACAATTCGAATTTGCCTTCATCTCACTTTTATCTTAAGACATAATTGGTATGTTCAAAACATACCAATGTAAGACACCTGGATTTTTGCCAAATCTTTTGTTTTTCTGGTCCATGTGGACGCCTTACTCCTATTTTGTTTGGCTTTTTAAAACTGAAAATTGTCATCTCTGTCCAAATACTTTTGAATTTAACGGTAAATCCAAAATGGCTGTGAAATGAATGATTCGTCATCCATGTTTTTATGCGTCCTCTCCTCATCTCGGGCCAGGTCCCGTGATCCTGGACCCGAATTCGGCAGACCCCTTCCTGCGGCTCTCCGAGGACCTGACCAGCGTACGGGACGGGAACGTGCACCAGCAGCTCCCGGACACCCCGGAGAGGTTCAACAGCTGCGCCGAAATGTTGGGGTCCCGGGGGTACAGCTCGGGGACGCACCTGTGGGACGTGGAGGTGGGGGACAACGCCAGCTGGATCATCGGCGTGGCCGGCAAATCCGCGCAGAGGAAAGCGCTGATCTCCGCCTGCCCCGAGAACAGGATCTGGGCGGTCTGCCTGCGGGACGGCGAATACATGGCGCTGGAGTCCCCGTCTGTACCCCTTCCGGTTCGGGGCAAGCTCCAGAGGGTTCGGGTGGAGCTGGACTGGGACGGGGGCAAAATCACGTTCTCCGACACCACTGGCACTGACGGCACCCCCCTATACACCTTCACGCACCCCTTTTCGGAGAGGGTGTACCCCTACTTCAGCACGTCCTGCCAGTTCCACCCCCTGAGAATCGTACCCGCGAAGGTGCTTATAAGTGTGGACCAATCAAAACAGTGTGTGTAAAAAGTTCAGGGTTTTCATTTTTTGCGGGGGCTGGTTACATTTCAGTTCATAGATCTTTCCTTGATAATGTACAATTTACAGCTGATGCATGCTTTGAGCCAAAGTGACTTATAAAAGCACCTGCAGTGCTAATAAAGCTACAATCAAATGAATGGCATCAAATTTCATATTAAAATAAATAAAGGCTGTTCAGTTCATCTCTGGACTGCTTCAACACTGAGAGAATATCGCATGGCGGATTACTCTGTTTGTTTATTTTTGCAGTGCCTTCACTGCTTTCATTGTAAACTGATGCATGTGACCTGGGCCTTTCCAACAGGCTGACTTCGTGGCGCAACGGTAGCGCGTCTGACTCCAGATCAGAAGGTTGCGTGTTCAAATCACGTCGAGGTCAAGCAGCACTGTCTTTTTCAGCAGGAATGAATTTCCAAGCTGAAGAAGTGTACGTTAAAACAGCTGATGACACAAATGGCATCAAAAAGCTTGAGTTACTACAATGACAACAGAAAGCATACAATCCATGAAAAAATACACAGTGTTTACACACAGATGAAACTGACTTTTCAGAATTTAATTTGCACCAGCTTTTGACCTTTGCCGTTGGCCTAATCAGTCTCCTAATGACTGTGTCCTCAAAATCTGTATTGCCTACCAAACATACTGCCTGGGGCGCAGCTAGAAATTTTGGGCCCCTGAAAAAAGTATTGCTCTGGGTCCCCCTTTCATAACAAAATAAGCAAAAATTGGTCCGTTACTTCCTGAAAAGCGTGCCCTTGAATATATTCAGCGGAAGCTCGGGAATAAGTACATCATCCTGAGATATTTAAATGCAGCACGTTTGGAGAAAATGTCACCCACTTGAAAACATTCGCATCCAGTGCACTCAACTTGATTATCCCATAGCAGGAAAGTGCGCTAATTCACAAACTGGGCCCTCTTGCTTTTTGAGCAGTATGAGGTACGTTCAGGAGTGGCGTCCTACTCGGAAGAAAACGGATAAATAATTTTTTGATCACTGGTTTTTCACACGGGAAACAAGCACATTGAGATTTAAAAACCTTGCAATTCACACAAGGCGATGCCAAGCAGACCATGCAGACGCACACACACCCAAACAGGGACTTGAACCCGGGACCCCCAGATTAAAAAGCTGATGTTCTTCCGACTGAGCAATCAGGGCTTGTGTAACAACACCAATTGAGATCAACAGGAGTCAGATCCACAATGGGACACGGCAAGTCCTGGATTTGTCAAGTCCTGAAATCCAGCGGCAGCGCTCTCTGTATTTACGGAGAAATGAAATCATATTGAGGCTCGTAATGTATGCATCCTACTGCCGCCATTCCCCATTACATCACCAGTAAAGACAAGTGAGCCTGTTCCAGAAGCAGCCCTCCCCCCGATCTGTGG
Source organism: Anguilla pacifica (assembly GCA_039654925.1). Classification (NCBI taxonomy): domain Eukaryota; kingdom Metazoa; phylum Chordata; class Actinopteri; order Anguilliformes; family Anguillidae; genus Anguilla; species Anguilla pacifica. Next base: position 75,771,448 of record CM077285.1, on the reverse strand, counting down.
AATGTGGTTCAAGTAGTGTTCTGGCTTGGGCATGTTTGGCAGCCACAGGAACTGAGAGAGGAACTAGTCGGACACATATTTATAAAGTGTCATAGCCGCTTTTCAACTTAAACTGATCTATCGGGGATTTGCAGGGGTGATAGGTTGGAACCCAGTTTCTTCCCGGGCAGTTTTTTCAAATGCAAATCAGTCACCACTCAGAAAGCAATTTATGGACCATTCTTGTCAGCCAATTATCACATTATCCCTCTCCAGTGATTTACATCAAAGCAGTGCCTTTTTTAATGTGCCAAAGTATAAGATCAACTAGTTCTGAAATCCAGCGGTTGTAAAATCCTGGAATCCAGAGACAGCATGGCTTTGATGGCAAAGATTTTACTTTGGTCTGTCATACTTCGTAAAAAGGTTGTTCAGTTCAAATTTCTTCTTTGAGAATTCTTGAAACTTCTCAACTTTTGGAAAAGTCCAATTTGCACTCGCAAGTGTTGCAATGTGGCCTCTCCATGTTCAAGGAACAGCATTTGACATGAAGCCTTTGAAGAGCTGAGTAAAGATGCACCAGTTAGAGTCAGTAAACCGGTGTGTGTGAAGTGGGAGAACCAACAGGCTGGCTTCGTGGCGCAACGGTAGCGCGTCTGACTCCAGATCAGAAGGTTGCGTGTTCAAATCACGTCGAGGTCAAGCAGCACTGACTTTTTCAGCAGGAATGAATTTCCAAGCTGAAGAAGCGTACATTAAAACAGCTGATGACACAAATGGAATCAAAAAGCTTGAGTTACTATAATGACAACAGAAAGCATACAATCCGTGAAAAAATACACAGTGTTTACACACAGATGAAACTGACTTTTCAGCATTTAATTTGTACCAGTTTTTGACCTTTGCCGTTGGCCTAATCAATCTCCTAACGACTGTGTCCTCAAAATCTGTATTGCCTACCAAACATACTGCCTGGGGCGCAGCTAGAAATTTTGGGCCCCTGAAAAAAATATCGCTCTGGGTCCCCCTTTCATAACAAAATAAACAAAAATTGGTCCGTTACTTCCTGAAAAGTGTGCTCTTGAATATATTCAGCAGAAGCTTGGGAATAAGTGTATCATCCTGAGATATTTAAATGCAGCACGTTTGGAGAAAATGTCACCCACTTGAAAACATTCACATCCAGTGTACTCAACTTGATTATCCCATAGCAGGAAAGTGCGCTAATTCACAAAATGGACCCTCTTGCTTTTTGAGCAGTATGAGGTACGTTCAGGAGTGGCGTCCTACTCGGAAGAAAAAGGATAAATAATTTTTTGATCACTGGTTTTTCACACGAGAAACAAGCACATTAAGATTTAAAAACCCTTGCAATCCACACAAGGCGATGCCAAGCAGACAATGCAGACGCACACACACCCAAACAGGGACTTGAACCCGGGACCCCCAGATTAAAAAGCTGATGCTTTACCGACTGAGTAATCAGGGCTTGGGTAACCACGCCAATTGAGATCAACAGCGGTCGGATCCACAATGGGACACGGCAAGTCCTGGATTTGTCAAGTCCTGAAATCCAGCGGCAGCTCTTTCTATATTTACGGCAAAATGAAATCATATTGAGGCTCGTAATGTATGCATCCTACTGCCGCCATTCTCCATTACATCACCAGTAAAGACAAGTGAGCCTGTTCCAGAAGCAGCCCTCCCCCCGATCTGTGGAATGTGGTTCAAGTAGTGTTCTGGCTTGGGCATGTTTGGCAGCCACAGGAACCGAGAGAGGAACTAGTCGGACACATATTTATAAAGTTTCATAGCCGCTTTTCAACTTAAACTGATCTATCGGGGATTTGCAGGGGTGATAGGTTGGAACCCAATTTCTTCCCGGGCAGTTTTTTCAAATGCAAATCAGCCACCACTCAGAAAGCAATTTATAGACCATTCTTGTCAGTCAATTATTACATTGTCCCTCTCCAGTGATTTACATCAAAGCAGTGCCTTTTTTTAATATGCCAAAGTATAAGATCAACTAGTTCTGAAATCCAGCGGTTGTAAAGTCCTGGAATCCAGAGACAGCATGGCTTTGATGGCAAAGATTTTACTTTGGTCTGTCGTACTTCGTGAAAAAGGTTGTTTAGTTCAAATTTCTTCTTCTAGAATTCTTGAAACTTCTCAACTTTTGGAAAAGTCCAATTTGCACTCGCAAGTGTTGCAATGTGGTCTCTCCATGTTCAAGGAACAGCATTTGACATGAAGCCTTTGAAGAGCTGAGTAAAGATGCACCAGTTAGAGTCAGTAAACTGGTGTGTGTGAAGTGGGAAAACCAACAGACTGGCTTCGTGGCGCAACGGTAGCGCGTCTGACTCCAGATCAGAAGGTTGCGTGTTCAAATCACGTCGAGGTCAAGCAACACTGTCTTTTTCAGCAGGAACGAATTTCCAAGCTGAAGAAGTGTACATTAAAACAGCTTATGACACAAATGGCATGCTGATCAAAAAGCTTGAGTTACTACAATGACAACAGAAAGCATACAATCCATGAAAAAATACAGTGTTTACACACAGATGAAACTGACTTTTCAGCATTTAATTTGTACCAGTTTTTGACCTTTGCCGTTGGCCTAATCAGTCTCCTAACGACTGAGTCCTCAAAATCTGTATTGCCTACCAAACATACTGCCTGGGGCACAGCTAGAAATTTTGGGCCCCTGAAAAAATATTGCTCTGGGTCCCCCTTTCATAACAAAATAAACAAAAATTGGTCCGTTACTTCCTGAAAAGTGTGCCCTTGAATATATTCAGCGGAAGCTCGGGAATAAGTATATCATCCTGAGATATTTAAATGCAGCACGTTTGGAGAAAATGTCACCCACTTGAAAACATTCGCATCCAGTGCACTCAACTTGATTATCCCATAGCAGGAAAGTGCGCTAATTCACAAAATGGGCCTTCTTGCTTTTTGAGCGGTATGAGGTACGTTCAGGATTGGCGTCCTACTCGGAAGAAAAAGGATAAATAATTTTTTGATCACTGGTTTTTCACACGGGAAACAAGCACATTAAGATTTAAAAACCCTTGCAATCCACACAAGGCGATGCCAAGCAGACAATGCAGACGCACACACAACCAAACAGGGACTTGAACCCGGGACCCCCAGATTAAAAAGCTGATGCTTTACCGACTGAGCAATCAGGGCTTAGGCAACCATGCCAATCAAGATCAACAGCGGTCGGATCTACAATGGGACACGGCAAGTCCTGGATTTGTCAAGTCCTGAATTTGTCAAGTCCTGAAATCCAGCGGCAGCTCTTTCTATATTTACGGAGAAATGAAATCATATTGAGGCTCGTAATGTATGCATCCTACTGCCGCCATTCTCCATTACAGCACCAGTAAAGACAAGTGAGCCTGTTCCAGAAGCAGCCCTCCCCCCGATCTGTGAAAGGTGGTTAAGCGGTGTTCTGGCTTGGGCATGTTTGGCAGCCACAGGAACTGAGAGAGGAACTAGTCGGACACATATTTATAAAGTGTCATAGCCGCTTTTCAACTTAAACTGATCTATCGGGGATTTGCAGGGGTGACAGGTTGGAACCCAATTTCTTCCCGGGCAGTCTTTTCAAATGCAAATCAGTCACCACTCAGAAAGCAATTTATGGACCATTCTTGTCAGTCAATTATCACATTGTCCCTCTCCGGTGATTTACATCAAAGCAGTGCCTTTTTTTAATGTGCCAAAGTATAAGATCAACTAGTTCTGAAATCCAGCAGTTGTAAAGTCTGGAATCCAGAGACGGCATGGCTTTGATGGCAAAGATTTTACTTTGGTCTGTCGTACTTCGTGAAAAAGGTTGTTTAGTTCAAATTTCTTCTTCGAGAATTCTTGAAACTTCTCAACTTTTGGAAAAGTCCAATTTGCACTCGCAAGTGTTGCAATGTGGTCTCTCCATGTTCAAGGAACAGCATTTGACATGCAGCCTTTGAAGAGCTGAGTAAAGATGCACCAGTTAGAGTCAGCAAACTGGTGTGTGTGAAGTGGGAGACCCAACAGGCTGGCTTCGTGGCGCAACGGTAGCGCGTCTGACTCCAGATCAGAAGGTTGCGTGTTCAAATCACGTCGAGGTCAAGCAACACTGTCTTTTTCAGCAGGAATGAATTTCCAAGCTGAAGAAGTGTATGTTAAAACAGCTGATGACACAAATGGCATCGAAAGAGCTTGATCAAAAACGGTGGTGTTACTACGGTGACGTCAGAAAACACTCTATCTGTGAAAAAAGGATCTAGCATGCAAGCGGTCCTTTCCAGTTTCTCTTGTCTTCGGTAGTTTACCTTAATTAGGCGCATAGTGTTTTAGCCAGCCAGGCAAAGGCATATTCAGTAGCATACTTTTAATGTCTTCTCTGCTGCAAACATTACCGGGATTTCTGGTGCATATTTGCTTGTCGCACAAACTGCAGCTGTAGATTGCGCATGCCACAGTCAGCTGCAGATTGTGCATGCCACAGTCAGCTGCAGATTGTGCATGTCACAGTCAGCTGCAGATTGCACATGTCATAGTTAGTTGCAGATTGCGCATGCCACAGTCAGCTGCAGATTGCCTAAATTGCAGGCAGCTGATGCAGTTAGTCACAGATTGTATAAATTGTATAAAGATTATGCAAGCTGTATTTAGGGAAGATTGTGCACATTGCAGGTAGCCATAGATTGGATTGTATAAACTGCAGTTAGCCACAGATTGGGTTAGCTGCAGATTGGGTGAATTTCAGTTAGCACCAATGGGGGCTGAAAAGCCAACTAGTGTTTTGGCTCCTGATGGTACCTGGCAATGCTAATAATTTTCAGATGCATCATTTAAGTTACTAATTGGCTCTGTTCCACACACCTTATTTCCAAGGGCTACATTGGCTGCCAATAACAATGGAAAATGCAAACCACCTCCAACCAGGGCTGGAGATTGAGAAAACTGCTGTAAATTCAGCCAATCAGCTCGCAGGGCTGTCAGACAGAAGCTCAATTTTTAATCTTCATTTCAGGTTTATTTTTGTAGCCCTTTCTACAGAGACACTTCACAGAAACAGGGAATATGAAAAATTAGGCAAGATCAAGCCTGAATTTAAAAAATCCTCTTCTGATTAGCCGGTGTCAAGATTAGCTAAGTGAATCTTCCGGACCAGATAGGCAGAGTGCTTGGGCAGATTATAGATCTGCTTGCACCCTTAGTTGCTCACTGAACAGAGTACACTGCATTCCTTTTATGTTTGGGTCATAGGACAGCCAAAACCCCTTTAGCATTGCATCAAGAATCAAGCGTCAAGCATTAGAAACAGTGCTATTTTGCTTTATCCTGATGAATATGGACTAAACAGAGAGGTTTATGGGAGTTTGTCTGGAGGGGGGACCTATAAAAGGGTCGAGGTTATTTCAGGGGTGTCTCTGTGCTTTTAGCAGGCTGTGTTTACTGTAACTCAATCCTGTGTTCCAGCCCTATATCCACACACATACAGAACATGTAGTTTCAGACAGCCAGCCAACCACTCATAGACACCGGAGTCCTGCTCTGTGTGTTATTGAAACCCCCACCCCCCAACCCCCCCAACCACCCCAACCACCCCCCCCTCACCCTCCCACACCCTCCCATCCCTCTTGTGTGCTGGGCATGTCTGACATTGCTCAAACTTTTTTGGGGGTGGTGGTGGTGGACCGTTACCCTCCTCAGGACATTCTGTTCGGGACGTCGGGGGGGTGACAGATAAGGTGAGGTAAGATCTCTTGGTTTTAGGGCCGTCTTTGGAGGCTTCCGGCTGCTCTAAAATGCTTGGCTGCGTCTTCGCGACATAATCGTTTTCACCTGTCAATCTGCGAGTGTACCTTTGTCACCTGAGTCTGTGACTGGCTAAGCCACAAATCAGTCTGAGTGCCTGGTCCATCGTAATGTCGAACTTGTGAGCGTGTCTAACTGTGCTAAATGTAGTGGTCAATCTGTGCACTTTTACGCATGTTCTTGCCCTCGATGGCATTTATAGTGTGTGTGTGAGTGCGTGTCTCTGTATTACCATTCAACCTTTTTGGGCTCTAGGGGGGGTCTTAGTTTCACGCCATAACAGTGGCCTGCAACAGCACCATCTCTGCAGCACGCCCCCCCCAGCCCAGCCCAGTCCAGTCCAGTCCAGTCCAGTAGAGTACCAGCAGCCTAAATCTAACATATCTACAGAAATATAATCACTCTCAGAAACAAAGATGCAGTGGAGGTACATTTCGGTTCTTTGGGTACAAGCCAACTTATTATTAAACCCATGAATAGGGGTACACTTTTATGTATCCATAGGGCACCGGAACAGTGACAAGAATTGTACCTTTTTAGGCACTTTTTTTGCACCTTTTTTCTGAGAGTGATTAGAGGTGACTGATTATTTGCAGGACTGAAAGTATTTCTGAGGAAAAAAAACAAGAAATGAAAGAAAATTGCTTAAAACGTTATAAAATTTTGTGATTTAATTTTACAGTTAAGGACAATTGTAGCAAAAAATAAGGCTGAAATATTGTTCAATACCAAGTTACAGTTACAGAAACTGAACAGATTAACCAAAATTACATGAACTTGTATTGTCAAGGAAATTAAACAGATTTATTGTAGTTAAAATGAACAGATTTTCTGTCATTATACGAAGTGAATAGATTTATTGTAGCAACAGAATGTATGGCAATTGCAGGAAGCAAATTGATTTACTGTAGTTACCTGAAATGAATAGATTTACTGTAGTTATAGGAGATGGCTAGATTTATTGTTGCTACAGGAAATGAACAGATTTACTGTTACATTAATTAGATAGTTTATTGCATGGAAACAGTGTAAAAATGACACGTGCCATGGTGTTACTTATAAATAGGTATATAAGTCTACTGCTCCAAATAAATTGAAATTTCATACAAATGTGTCAGGAGTATCAATTCTACAGAATGTTTAAAATAAGTATTCGATTACCAGTGTTAACTTACAGCCATGAATCACCCATAGATATAGCCATCACGCACTTCCCAGGTTATTATAAAAAGATATTGAAATCATTAACTATATTTATGTCGTGAAGTCACAGAGCAGAACTGACAGAAAAACCTAAGGGACCGAGACCGATTATTAAAAAAAAAAAAAAAAACATTCAATCATTGGTGGCGGTTTATCATGAGAACGGTGACAGGTTGTGAACCCAAGCTCATGTTAATTTCAGCTCGGCAGGTCATGCAATACAGGCGAAGACACCCCATCTGGGTGTTTAAGTCCAGGCACGATGCAACGCTTATTGCTCTCTCTCTGGTCAGAAGGGGAACGACAGGCCGAGATTGGCAGAATGGAATGTTCTCATCTGTCCTCGGCTTCTTAATTTCTCCGAACGACAGAGGATCCGCTAATTTGTTCCCAGTCAAAGGGGCAGAGCTCTGTCAAGTTTAAAAAAACGGATGGGTTTGTGTAATGGAGCCCCTGGGAGTCCGATCCCCTCCGGAGGCAAATCTCATCCCCCCCCCATCCATCCCTCATCCCCTGTCCCTGTCCCTGTCCCTGTCCCTGTCCCTGTGTGTGTGATTGACGTGTACGTGTGTTGAGGGGACCAGTCCCCCTAAAACTGCTCATGCTTCATTTCAGACTATTGACACACCATGAGAAATTTTTTTGTGCGTCTTTTACTTTTGCTATGGTTTGTGGCCACTCCTCCTCCCAACAGTTTGCTCTTATTTGTTTGGTGTGTGCATATACATGCAATACAACCGCTAACCACTAAACCGATAAATACATAAACTTCGATTTTTTGGCAAACTGCAGATGATGAAAAGACCGTGGAAAAACACATTCTTCAAAAATATATTCTGGGGCTACTGTTTGGCTCGTCCTGCTGAAACACAGGGTTGAAGTGTGTAGATGTGTCCCCCAGGCGGGGATATTTAATCCTTTTTATTTACTTTTACTAAATTACTGACAAGCATGCACTCGTGTCAGTACATACATACACACATCGAGTCCACACATCTGATACAGTACAAAGTTTAATATAAAGCCTAAATATCAGATAATCTTTATTTTTTAATAATTATTTCACATCAGGAAAAAATGCAATTATGAACACTGTCTGTATGCTCACTCTGTCCATCTGTCTGTATGTATGTATGTATGTCTGCCTATCTGTCTGTCTGCATGTCTGTCTGCCTGCCTGCTTGCCTGTCTGCCTGTCTGCCTCCCTATCTGTCTTTCTGCATGTCTGTCTGTCTGCCTGTCCATCTGTCCACCTGCCTGTCTGTCTGCCTCTCTGCCTGCCTGCCTGTCTGCCCGCATGCCTGTATGTCTGTCTGTCCGTCCGTCCGTCTGCCTGCCTGCCTGCTTGTCTGCCTGCCTGTCTGCATGTGTCTGACTGTCTGCCTGCCTGTCTATCTGTATGCATGTCTGTCTGTCTGTCTGTCCTTTAATTCCAGGCGGAAACCATGGCTGCTCTTCGCCCGTTGGAAGAGAAACTGCAGGAATTTCGTTTAGCCTCACGCTCCTGTGATCACATTTTCAAACACACCCTGGTATGAATAATAAAAATAAAGTTTAAATAAAGGATTATTATTATTTTTATTCAGTAGTCCAAAGTGCATACAGATACGGAATTCAACACGAAAACATAAATGTTTATAATATTAAATGCAACAAAATGTTTACAATAATTTCTCCTCGGTTCAAACGGTATGTGCAGCCCTGAAGGATGCTCTGGTCTGTTCCAGAGCCAGGCCCAACAGTCGGAGAGACAGATAAAAAACGAGTTCGAGAAACTCCGTCAGTTTCTGCGGGAGGAAGAGGAGGCCAGGATCGCTGCGGTGAGGGAGGAAGAGGAGCGGAAGAGTCGGATGATGAAGGAGAAGATAGAGCAAATGAAAGGCGATATATCCACTCTTTCGGACATCATCAAGGTTGTGAAGGACGAGCTGGAAGCTGAAGATGTCTCCTTCCTCCTGGTAAATGATCAATAAATCCAAATAAAAACACAGTAGAAATATAAGCAGCTAAGTCCATGTTAGACAACTGTTGGTTTTGAGCAGCATTTTTACAGTGGATTCACCTTTGATCACTAAAATAATTGCTTTTGGTATGCAAATACCAAAAAGGTGAATCCAAGTGGATTTCTTTTCTCGGAAAGCAGCACTTATCATTCATCTGAGGTTGATTTTTTTAATTTTTTGTGATGCAGCCATGGTGCAAGTTCAATGTGAACTGCCCCTGCTTAAACCAATTATTTTAATTTTCTCAAACTGACAACGTTGTGCAAAAAAGCAGCAATTCTAGTGAACTTTTTAGTGAAGTAATCTAGTTTTTATATTAATGCACTCAGTACTCGTTTCCATAGGGCAAGAAAACTGAGACTCCGCTTCCCAAAGGCACATAAATCCAGACTAACGTGAGAGTAACATTTTATTTTTGTTTTCTAGGCCTATGAGGACACAATGAAAAGGTAAGCAGCTTTCACCTCCTTTCTCTCACTCCTGTTTATCTGAATGGACCACGGCACCCTTGACCCACGACCCCTGACCCTTTACCACAGGGTCTGGGCGGCACCTCAGATCCCTGGGAAAGATCCGGGGGCGCTGATCGACGTGTGCAAACACCTGAGCAACCTCAAGTACAGAGTCTGGGAGAAGATGCTGGGGACTGTTCAGTACAGTGAGTATTTAACTAGGCTGTATTTAACTATCTTACACCAAAGGAAGGCACTAAACACGGACCACGTTTGAAGCCACGGTGAAACTCGGTTTGTTATGGCTTATTATGACCCCTAGTGGTCATAATAAGCCATTACCTCAGTTTTCTCTTTTACGCACTGGAACAATAGTCACCTTCTTCCAACTGCCCCCAAGGTAATAAACCTCAATTGTGTTGGCACTGGCATCTCCGAGCACCCACATCATCGGTTTTTACACTGTTTCCTCTTTTTTTTTTTTGGAAATAGATGACGATATTTAATGTGATACAGCGAAATTCCGATCTTAGCTGTTAATCCTCCTGCGACCTCGCAATTCATTTTTGTCCCTTGTAGGGGACATGAGTTTCTGGCTTTAATCATATGCACATCCTACTATAATGAATCCTACAGTGCAAGGGATATTTCATAAACATAAACAGTATTTTAAAAAATATGTTTGCTGCATTTTCACAGGTTTCTGCCATTCAAGACACAATGCTTTTCTTCTTTCAGGATTCAGAATGATATATATATAATAAAATGATTTAAAAAGTTAACATTTCAAATCTCCCTCTCCCTCCTTCTCTCTCTCCTCTCTCCCCTTCTCCCTCTCATTCTCTCTCCCTCTCTCCTCTCACCCCTTCTCCCTCTAATTCTCTCTGCTTCACTCTCCTCTTCCCTGCTCCCTCTCATTCACTCTCCCTCCCTCTTTCCTCTTGCCCCTTCTCCATCTCACTCTCTCCTTCTTTCTCTTCTCTCCCCCTCTCCCTCATTCTCTTTCTCCCTCCCTCTCTCTCTCCTCTCCTCTGCTCCCTCTAATTCTCTCTCTCCTTCCCCCCACGCACCCAAAGCTCCTGTCACTCTGGACCCCAACACAGCCGCCCGCTCCCTGGTCCTCTCTGATGATCTGACTCGGGGGGGTCACGGGGGGGACGAGGTGGGGGCGGGGCAGCAGCAGTTCCCCAATAACCCGGAGAGGTTTGAACCCTACGCCTGTGTGCTGGGGTCCCAGGGCTACAGCTCGGGGAGGCACAGCTGGGAGGTGGAGGTGGGGGACAGCACCAACTGGACGCTGGGCGTGGCCGCCACGTCCGTCCGCAGGAAGGAGGAGTTTTCGGCGTGTCCTGAGGAGGGCCTGTGGACCATCAGCTTAAGGGACGGGGGGTACTGGGCGATGGAAACACCCTGGTCCTTCATCCCGGTCCAGAAGAGGCTCCAGAGGGTTAGGGTGGAGCTGGACTGGGACGGTGGTCAGGTCACCTTCTTCGACCCCACGGAGGCCGACAGCGCCCCCCTCTACACCTTCACGCACACCTTCACGGAGCAGGTGTACCCCTACTTTGAGAGCATCTGCACACTGAGGTCCCTGAGAATCTTACCGGAGAAGGTGTCCGTGCAGGTGGACGAAGACTCCGCTGGACAAGACCTCACACCGTCCCGCCGAAATTCACTCGAGTGATGCCATTAGCTCATAACTCAAGGGGTCAGAGGTTGCAGGTTCAATTCTCAGATGGGGCACTGCCATTGTACCGTACCCTTGAGTGAGGTATTTAACCTGCACTGCTGGCACACCAGTGCAAACATGGCTACCCAGAAAGTATATTTGACACATTAGGTTCGCCAATGGTTTGTAAATGATATTAGAAAATACATATGGCTTTTTAGAAAATGTACAGAATGAAATACACAACATAAGAATTAGCTTGAGCGACTGACTCATAGCATGTTGTTAAAGCTAATTTGCTTTAGCACTTCTTTTTTTTGCATGTGTAATTTGAGTTAAATAAGCTGGCCTTTTTTTTGGTGTTATCCTCTGATTGAAAACCAGTGTGTGTCTCAGTTATAGATAACCAGGAGCCCAGAAACCCCATTTAAGCTCCATCAGAAACCCCTCAGCCACTTTCTCGACCACAAGCTGGGCTGTGATCTAAGCCACTTAAGTCAGATCTCACTTCCTCAAACGTCACCTTATGCAAAACCTGAACAGCATTGTGACTCCAGCCCTAACAAAGTACACCTCATTCAACAGCTAGAGATCTCATTCAGCTGCTAATGGGTAGAATCAGGTGTGCCAAATTAGAGTTAAAAAATGAAAACACACAAGACGTTGTGTGTCCAGGAAGAGGGTCCTCCAAGGGTATGAAAACAAGCATTTATGCATGGAAACATTCACTGAATGTTTCCTAAATATATTAAATATTTCACGCAAATGTCTGAATTTGCTCCATTGTACAACAGTTTAAATTCTGTAGCATTCAGCGTAAATATACTGATATGTTTACTTGTGTACGCTCTTGAACTCACTCGTGTCCGCACCCCTATATGCTTTGTACACACACATGCCTACATCAACAAATAATAAACACACACCTACAGTCTTCCCACGAGGCAGGTCTACACACATCTACCAGCTGTTGCCATAGAATCAGTTAGAGACCCAAGCTCTACTGCTAGGGTGGCTGCACAAGTACAGAGAAAGAGTGAGGCTTCACAAAATCAACAACATAAAACAAACCAAAAAACATGCTGTCAGTTCAATTAAAAATGTATTTGCATAATGCTTTTTTACAGAGACACCGTTACAAAGACACTTTAAACAAAACAGGAAATATGAAAGAAGTAGGCAAGACTGGTGTTCGTTCTGTTCAGCTATGCTGTTTCCCTGTAGGCTTTGCACCACAGAGCCCGGATAGCTCAGTCGGTAGAGCATCAGACTTTTAATCTGAGGGTCCAGGGTTCAAGTCCCTGTTCGGGCGGCCTAATTTATACTCTTGCACTGCCCGTGAAAGGTGCGAACCCAGTGTAAATGCAATAAGCGTAAATTACTGCCAGCACTGTGATTTCCTTTGCTCAGGCCACCCAGGCAGCACACGGCAGCCACAAAGCGAGGCGCCCCCTGGTGGATGTGATGTCACGGACCCTCCTGCACCTGGTCTAATTTCTCTTCCAAAAAAAATAAAATAAAGCATAAAACAGTGTTTTTACAAAGTTCTCCCCAGAGTTCCAGTCCAAGTGTAGAGCTCTCAGTAACTCTTCCTCTGTCATCATCTTGCTGTCATGGTAACAGTCACTGACTAAAGTTAGCACCAAAAACCCCCCTCAGCTCCACCTTTTTCCCCTTCCTATCTCTTCCTCCTCTTCCCTCCCTCTCTCTCCTGTCCCCCTCTTCTTCTTCTTCTTCTTCTTCTTCTTCTTCTTCTCTCTCAAAAACAAATCACAACATCACCAGCGCTGAAGTCCTCCACGGATTGCGCACTAGCCCATCCCCCAGCCGTGCGTTTCTGCCACTTCACACTGCGGCACGCTACACACGGGAGAACCCATGCAGATAACCAGCTATTCCCTACATCCCGATATCCCAATATCTGTCCGTCCACATCCTCCCCTTCCCCCGTAGTCGGTCTGTCTGTCTGTCCGTCTGTCCATCTGTCCGTCTCATAGAGGTACCCTTCCCTCCACGATGGCCTTGTGCAGCTCCTCGTCCAAGACCTTGTAACGGCCAGCCGGGCTGTTCAGGAAGTAGACGGGGTCAGGGCAGCGGCGCGGGTCAAACCCCTCCCTCCGTAATCTGGTCTTCTGGATCTTAAAGGTGCCTGGAGCAGGGCGGGCATATATTTGACTCATCTTGCTCAAATTTTATTACATAATCATCTCAGAGAGCAGAATTATGTATAATACATATTAGCATCTATGGGCACTAATCTATAGCTGCAAAAAAAAACTAGAAAATAAAAAAAGGAAGAAGGGGTAGAACAAGAGAAAGAGAGAAATGAAAAAGGGCAAAATGAAAAATATTACCTGACTCAAAAAGAGGAATAAGATGGAGGTGCTAAATCTCACCTGTAGTGTCCACCTGAGGACAGATGCGCAGGAAGATGGGTCGGGCGTAGGGGGGCAGGGCCTTCTGCACCTCCCGCAAAAAGGAGTCGCAGTCGAACTTCCCTGTCCCGTCAGCTATGGCTGCCATACCTGCCTTTCCCTCCACACCTGTGGACAGACACACGGACACAGGTGCATAACAGAGGGGTGAGAAAGGGCTTATAGGTGCTTAACACACGACCTGTGTGTCTGCATGCATGCATGCACAAACATGTACATAATCTGGAGAGATAATGAGTACAGGTACAGGAACAGCACTCTCTCTCACCTGGTACAGGCAGAGTACTCTCTCTCTCTCACCTGGTACAGGTAGAGTACTCTCTCTCACCTGGTACAGGCAGAGGACTCTCTCTCATCTGGAACAGGTACAGCACTCTCTCACCTGGTACAGGTACAGCACTCTCTCTCACCTGGTACAGGTACAGTACTCTCTCTCTCACCTGATACAGGTACAGTACTCTCTCTCACCTGGTACAGGTAGAGTACTCTCTCTCACCTGGTACAGGCAGAGGACTCTCTCTCATCTGGGACAGGTACAGCACTCTCTCTCACCTGGTACAGGTAGAGGACTCTCTCTCACCTGGTACAGGCAGAGTACTCTCTCTCATCTGGGACAGGTACAGCCCTCTTTCTCACCTGGTACAAGTACAGCACTCTCTCTCACCTGGTACAGGCAGAGTACTCTCTCTCTCTCACCTGGTACAGGTACAGTACTCTCTCTCTGACCTGGTAGAGGTAGAGTACTCTCTCACCTGATACAGGTAGAGGCCTCTCTCTCACCTGGTACAGGTACAGCACTCTCTCTCACCTGGTACAGGTACAGCACTCTCTCTCACCTGGGACAGGTAGAGGACTCTCTCTCACCTGGGACAGGTACTCCATATACGGCCACGTCGGTCTGCCCCAGCAGTGTGCTGAGGGTCCCCTCTACCTCCGTGGTGGAGACGTTCTCCCCCCTCCAGCGAAACGTGTCCCCACTGCGGTCCCGAAAATACATGTACCCCAACTCATCCATTACCAGCACATCACCTGAGGGAAGGGAGAGAGCGAGGGGAGGGAGGGAGAGTAAATGTAGAGTGTGATCACAGAGAGAGAGACAGACAGACAGAGAGACAGAGAGAGAGAGAGGTCCTGAGGAACAGGGCAGAGAAAGAGACAAACAGAGAGAGAAAAAGAGAGAGAGAGACAGAGAGAGAGAGGTTCTGAGGAACAGGACAGAGAAAAAGAGAGATAGAGAGAGGGAGGTCCTGAGGAACAGGGCAGAGAAAGAGAGAGAGAGAGACAGAGAGACAGAGAGAGAGAGGTCCTGAGGAACAGGGCAGAGAAAGAAAAAGAGAGATAGAGAGAGAGGGAGGTCCTGAGGAACAGGGCAGAGAAAGAGAGAGAAACAGAAAGAGCGAGAGACAGCGAGAGAGAGAGAGAGAGAGGGAAGTCCTGAGGAACAGGGCGTACCGGAGAGGTAGGCGGAGTCTCCCTTCCTGAAGATGTTGTGGGCGATCTTCTTGCTGGTGGCGTCCTGGCTGGCGTACCCGTCAAATCTCCGCAGGGGGTCCCGCTGGTCAATCCGGCCAACCAGGAGCCCCGGCTCCCCTGGGACGAGCATCAGAAGGGTAAGCACACGTTTATACAGGTACACACACCTTTATACAGGTACACTGGTACACACACGTTTATACAGGTACACACACCTTTATACAGGTACACTGGTACACACACGTTTATACAGGTACACTGGTACACACACGTTTATACAGGTACACACACGTTTATACAGGTACACTGGTACACACACCTTTATACAGGTACACTGGTACACACACATTAATACAGGTACACACACGTTTATACAGGTACACTGGTACACACACCTTTATACAGGTACACTGGTACACACACCTTTATACAGGTACACTGGTACACACACATTAATACAGGTACACACACACTGAGACTGGTACACACACCTTTATACAGACACACGCACATTTGCATACACACTGAGAATGGTATATAACTCTGAGACAGGTACACATACACATGGAAAGATGGCGATACACACGTGTCTACACACACTCAGAACTTACACACATGAGAAGGGGCTTTCAAGGACCGCAGGAACCCTATGGGGAGTTCTGAGGACCCTGGAAACCACAGAACATGTTCTATGTCCTATGTTCTATGTTCTAGGGTTTGTGTCCACATCTGCTGTGAACAGGATAAGGGGGTATGGATGGCGCCACCGAAATAGAAATGAGGCCGTTGTGACATCACACAGAGGACCTCTACCATTCACAGAAGCAGGGTGATAGGGAGCTCCGCCAATCACGGAGCAGGGTGATAGAAAGCTCCACCAATCATGGAGCAGGGTGATAGGAAGCCTTGCACTCACCAGGCTGGCAGGGAACACACAGCCCCGCCCCGTCCCGGACCAGCTCCATGGTCTCTTCCTCCACACGCACCAGGAGGATGGGGTACACATTCGGGAAGATGCGGCTGTTGAACCCACACGCCCCGACCTGAGAGAGAGAGAGAGAGAGAGAGAGAGAGAGAGAGACAGAGAGAGAGACACAGAGAGACAGAGAGAGAGATACAACAGAGTCAACAGTATATACAGCATTGCAGCTACCTTTTCAGAACATTACATATAGATGTATATGAATGTACACAGTATATATATGCAGTCCAGTTGAAGTCACAAATGATCCCCTGACCGCTGACCCTTGACCCCCGACCTTGCCATCCAAGTTGGCGAGGCTGCAGTTGCACTCGGTGGCCCCGTAGAACTCGCCGACCCGCGCGACCCGGAAGCGCTGGGTGAAGGCCTCCCACACGCTGGGGCGGAGCCCGTTCCCCACCGCCAGCCGCACCCGGTGGCCTGTCTCCGAGGCCCGCGCCGGCTGCGACAGCAGGTAGCGGCAGATCTCGCCGATGTACTGCACCACCTGGGGGCGCCAAACACAGAGTGAAAACACAACGCTCACAAAGAGAGAGAGAGAGAGAGAGAGAGAGAGAGAGAGAGAGAGACAGTCAGGAGCTGTGGAGCGGTACGCACACACGCATGCACTCACACACACACACACACACACACGCACACACACACACATACACACACCAGCGAGAGCCAGTCCAGACCTGCAGAGTATGGCTGTTGATGGTAGGCAAATGATGTTATACCATGGCGTCATAGGAGTGAATTAAATGCAGGACCAGACATGCAAGTGAATCTGGCAGGCAGACTATTACTACTGCTGTTACTATTATTGCAACTACTGCTGCTGCTACTACTAATACAGTAGTAGTAGTAGCACTAGTAGTACAAGCAGTAATAGTAATAGTAGTAGCAGTAGTGGTAGTAGTAGTAGTAGTAGTGGCAGTGCAGTATAATGGCTAAGGAGTTGGTCTTGTAACCTAAAAGTCGCAGGTCCGATTCCCCGGTAGGACACTGGCGTTGTACCCTTGAGCAAGGTACTTAACAGAGGTGGGTAGAGTAGCCAAAACCTGTACTCAAGTAAAAGTATTGTTACTTTAAAATAATAATGACTCAAGTAGAAGTAAAAGTAGTCATCCAAATAATTACTTGAGTAAGAGTAAGAAAGTATCTTGTGAAAAGACTACTCAAGTACTGAGTTACTTCACATAATCTGATTTAATGTTGAAATAAGAAGAGCAAGATGAACGTAAAAATCTAAATGTCCAAAATATAAAATTGTAAATGCCTGTCCAATAGAAATAAACCAAATATAAAATAGCCATGTGCAAATTGAAATATGGCCTAAATCATATCCCTTAAAACAATAATACAATAAAACAATACACAGGAGGTTCGTCAGAAGAGGAGGATTTTCGCTTTCTGTTGGACTCTATTAAGTCTGTATACCCCGTCAGTTTGTTGGGGTGAACCCTCAGTTGACAGAAAAAATATCAATGAGGCTACAGGGATTTATCCATTAAAATAGACTCATCATCACAACAAAGAGGAGCCTGCTCAAATTCAAACAGAAACTTTATATGTGGGAAACATAATGCTTTGTAGCATTATGCATTATTGCACCTTATGAGGCACTTCTCCACGATATTCCAAAGTCCCATGATGCCTTGCGCGGAATATGTGCAGAACTTCCGGTTTAGCGTATGTATTACTATGCATGCTATGCAATGTTATGTATGCTATGCAATGTTCCAGCGCTTACGTCTTGACTGTTGCATGCTTCACAAAAACTATTACACTACTAACTAATGCTTACATTACAGTGTGAAATATCCACATTAATACCAGTAACCTATTTAAACACACTCAATTTAAAAAATAACGTATATAACCGAAGTATTTTGAGCAGTAATAGCCTACTTACATAGCAATGATGAAATCTTATGTGTTCAGTAGATGGAGACAGAGACCGTAAATCAACAATACAGTACTTGTTTTGCTCCATCAAAAGGTCTAGGTCTATCAGCAAACATACGGCTTAGCTATGCCCAGAAGTCCTCAATAATAATAGTATTTCCCAAGAAATTACGAATAATCGTTGACCACGTTCCGTGCTGCGTCTTTTACTGCTATCAAATGCATAAGTGAATGCGACGATAAGAAAAATTTCGGTTACGCTGACCTAAAAAACGCTATTCCAAAAGCAAAATTAGACATTTTATGTTATACATCCTTAGAAAGCTTATACTCTCACCTACTGAATAAATGAATTGTCAATCAAGCCAGACTGTACTAAAAAGGGCGACAACGCCGTAAACAACGCGTGTGGTATTACGCACAGCTATTTTGGAAGATACCGAGGCATCACAAATGCCCGTATATTTCACAAACGGATTGTCCAAGACAATAAATGACCACTCAGTCAAATAGTTAGCTATCCACAGCCAAAACTAACCTAAACTTACCGCCACATATTTTCTCAAGTTCGAAGTTGAGTTCTTGTAGGCTGAAATGTCCACATTTCTAGGCAGACAAAGAAGGCAGCGCATAATGTGACTACTGTTTTTGGTAGTCTGTAAGCAAAACGTAGTTTGAACGTGAGGCCAGGGGTGTTCTGCCTGCTACGAATCACCCGCCGTTGTTTCAGCCATTGTTGTCGCCCACTCATCCTTCTGTGTGCTGTGACTGGCTACGTTTGATTGGTGAAACAGAGTCATGTGGGGCTATGACAGAGCCAAAGCAAAGACCAGTCAGCCTCTTTGGCTGAAGTCTCTCTGAGAGAATGAAACAAACAGAACGTGCATTGAATAAAAAATGGGTAAAAAATGAAAGTAACGAGCGGAATGTAGCCGAATATAACGGAGTAAAAGTAACATTTTTTCTTCACAAATATACTCGAGTAAAAGTGAAAAGTATGTTGCATTAAAACTACTCTTACAAGTACAATTTATTCAAAAATTTACTTAAGTAAATGTAACGGAGTAAATATAACGCGTTACTACCCACCTCTGGTACTTAACCTGCATTGCTCCAGTATATATCCAGCTGTATAACTGGATACAATGTAAGTCGCTCTGGATAAGAGCGTCTGCTAAATGCCTGTAAAGTAACTGTAAAGTAGCAGTAGTATTTACACCGAAAACTATGACTACGATGTAGATAATAATAATGATGGGGAGTATTTCTATAGAGCCTTTTAGTGCCTATAGTAAATAATAAAGGATAGAGATAGAGGACCATGGGGGGGTAGAGTGAAAGCAGGGCAGAGTGGGGGGGGGGGGGGGGGTGGTATTAGGAGGGGCAGACTGGGGAATAAGAGGTGAGTGGGAGTACTAAACCAGGTGTGCACTCAAGTCTGGAGAGTTTGGAGACACCTGCTGGCCAGAGCAGGGAGGGCAGCTCCTCTATAACAGGACTCTGCCCAAGATTCCTTCTTTCTTTCTTTTCTCACAAACAGTGGTTTGGTTTCTCTTCACGTTAGAGAAGTGTTCTTTTACCTCCATTGACGTTTTTTTTTGGGAGTTTCAGACCGAGCCTTTCCGAGTTTTCCTGTTCTTCTCTTCTGTAAAGTGTCTTTGTGACAGTTTCTCTGCAAATAAAAAGCTCTACGCCGGGGCTGCCCAGCCCACTTCCTCGAAATCTACCAACCTGGAGGTGTTCATATCAACCATAATTTCGCACACTTGACTCTATTAAGTAGCAGCTCAACACGATCACTAGCTATTGAATGAGGAGTCCTTTATGAAGGTTGGAGTAAAAACCTACAGGGTGGTAGATCTCCAGGAATTGGGTTGGGCAGCCCTGCTCTATACCTATAAAACCGGCTGAACTGAATTGGCCCAGCCAGTAAAACACACTGATGACTGTAACAGCGAAGTCACGCGTCACTGGTTGGTGCGCTCTATTGCAGGCCGGCGCATGATTGGCTGGGGCTCTCTCACCACGCAGTTGTACTTCACTCTGGTTGGTGTGCGTTATCTCGGGCCAGCGTGTGACTGGCTGGGGCACTCACCGTGCAGTTGTACTTGATGCAGTCGTCCCAAAACTGACTGGCAGAGAACTTCTTCTTCACCACCACCGTCAGGCCATAAATCAGACACTGGCCCACTCCCATGATGTTCCCTGAGGAGAGGGGGGAAGACAAGAGGGGTGGGTCAGCCAATCAATCAAATGTTAATCCACCCCTCCCTCTGGGTGGGCCAGTCAAAACAGATTCTGTAAAGCTGCCAGATGTTCAGCTAGATGCCTTCCTACTTCCTTAGCCAAGGCTGGAGGCTGCTTTGCATTTTTGAACTCATTAATATTCATAAGTAGGTATGGCCAAAGACAGAACATCCGTTGATTCCCTTATTGTATTTGGTCACACTCTTAATCATGGATATTAATGAAGTGCATCAAGACATTTCAGTTAGAACAGTAGCAAGACACGTATTTCAAGTTAAGCAGACAAAACTGATCATATACACTGTAACCAATTAAGCCATGCCCCTTAGCGGGAGGTAAACCCATCAATCACAATTAAGCCATGCCCCTTAGCGGGAGGTAAACCCATCAATCACAAATAAGCATACAATTAAAGGAGGAAACACACAGATAAAGGGTGAGAATCTAACAGACAGACAGACAAACTGATGGACAGACGGACAGACAGACAGACAGATGGGCAGGCAGACAGACAGATGGGCAGGCAGACAGGCAGATGGACAGACAGACAGGCAGGCAGACAGACAGACAGACAGGCAGACGAACAGACAGACAGACAGACCGGCAGACGGACCGGCAGACGGACAGACAGACAGACAGACAGACAGACAGACAGACAGACGATCAGTGCAGACCTGCAGTATGGTACAGAGGCAGGCAGTTGTAGATGATGTCATCATGGCGCATGCGGAAGCCGTAGTGCCCAAACGCCACGATGCGATAGTACCTGCAGAGGGAGAGAAAGCAGTCACCATGGAAACTACCACAAAATTTACTGCACAGGTACTTATTACTTGGCTAAAAGAGTCTGCCAAATAACTAAAATGTACATTTAAAAATTTGTACAGACTTACTGTATTGTAGCAGTTTCACAATGCAGACACAGCACACTACATCCTATGTGCAGTACAGACAGGCCTAACAACAGCCCATGTGCAGTGCAGACGAGCCCAACCACATCCTATGTGTAGTACAGACGAGCCTAACTACATCCTTTGTGCAGTACAGACGAGCCCAACTACATCCTTTGTGCAGTACAGACAGTCCTAACTACAGCCCATGTGCAGTACAGACGAGCCCAACTACAGCACCATGTGCAGTACAGACGAGCCCAACTACATCCATTGTGCAGTACAGACAGGTCTAACTACAGCACTATTTGCAGCACAGGCGAGCCCAACTACATCCTATGTGCAGTACAGACGAGCCCAACTACATCCTATGTACAGTACAGACACTCACCGGCTGTGGACGACAATGGCAGCCTTGGGGAGTCCTGTGGTGCCGGAGGTGTAGATGTAGAACAGCCTGTCTGTGGTGAGGATAGAACATGTGATCATTTAGGAAGGGGTCAGAAATCCCCCTGGAGCCCACGGCCACACGCAGTAATACTGGGCAACACTCACAAAGCCCCCACACCCCCCAAACCCCAGCGGTGTCCCAGCCTACCCATTAAAGCCTGACCAGTACCAACAGCCACATTAGGGTCATTTAATATGACATTCACACTGTAATATTCACCCCGTAATATTCAAGCTCAATACTCCACAGACACAGTGGTCACGCAGTACAATGGTTAAGGAGCTGGACATGCGCCACAGAGGCTGCAGGTTCGAATCCCTGGTGGTGCTTTGCCACTGCGCCGTTGAGCCAGGTGCTTTAGCTGCTCCCACAGACATGCAGCTGCATGAATGGAGTGTAATAGTAGTGTAATCTTAGGTCACTCCGGAGATGTTTGGAAATAAAAAGAAAGTGAGGTACGGCACACATATTTCATGGGACATCAGGCAGCTACTGGAACACAATCCGTCTGGCTGGAATCCACAGACTGCCTCAGACTTGCAGCCACAGGTCCCAGGCAGGACGAGGCACAGCTATAGCTAATACCTCAGCAGGGAAGGAGGGTGAGGGGGAGCGGGAGGAGGGTGTTTCGATGGTAGGGGTGCGGGGAATTTATGATACTGGGTAATGTTTCAATCACTTTGCAGAAGCCTCCCCCCCCCCAACCCACCCCCACCTGGGAAACGGTCTTGTGCATGCTTTTCATAAATTCATCTCAGAACTCCCCGGCACCTGTTTTTCCCTTCATATTTAAAACTACGAGCAAATAACGCTTTAGAATTATTATTATTATTATTTTTTTTTTTAACATATTTTTTATCTTTAGTGGACAGGGCGGTGCAGAGAGACAGGAAGGGGAACGGGGAGCGAGAGAAAGCGGTCACACAGCAGGACTCACACTGCCAACGCCACGGCTGGCGAGGAGCACGCGGAGAACCCCCCCCGGGATACGGCACAGGACGCACCGTGCTTCGGGAAACTTGCTTTGGCAATACAAAATACAACTCTTGTCATGCCAATAAGGTACTTTGAATTTTAGAAAGAGAGTAACAGAGAGAGAGAGAGAGAGAGACAGAGAGAGATAAAACCCTACTGCTTTGCAGGGAGATTATAAGAGTATGAAGAGAATGAGAGAGACAAAGAGGGGGGGGGGGGGTAGAAAGAAAAAAAATAGAAAGAAAGAGTGAGGAAATTCAGGAGGGTGGGTGAGAAATGAAAGGAAAAAAGGAAGTGGGGGAAAGGTTGCATACCATTTTCAAGTGAGAGGGCAGTGAAAGAGAGAGGGAGTAAAAGAAAGAGAGAGAGAGTTAAAGAGAGAAGGACTGAAAAAGAGGAACACAGTGCAGTGAAACAGAGGGAATGAAAGAGAGAGAGAGACAGAGCAGTGAAAGGGAGAGGGAGTGAAAGAGAGAGAGAGAGAGACAGAGCAGTGAAAGGGAGAGGGAGTGAAAGAGAGAGAGAGAGAGAGACAGAGCAGTGAAAGGGAGAGGGAGTGAAAGAGAGAGAGAGAGAGAGAGCAGTGTGTTGTACTACAGGCTGGATTTACTGGTGCAGATGACCCTCCGTCTCTGGGCCCTGTGGTCTCTGTGCCTGCCCAAATTCCTCAAACCTTCCCAACCATGAGAAACGTCCGATATTCCCAGGGAGAGGAAGGGAGACGTGTGACTCCGGCAGCAAAATACTGAGAATTTCCACCTGCCACGGTCTGAGAGACAGAGAGTGACACCAACGACGGAGACAAAACCCATTTACTGATTATTTATTTGAGTTGTTTTTTTAGTAGTCGCTATTTTATTTCAGTTGAACTATAATCGTAATTTCATAAGTATTAACTATTGTTCACGTTTTACTGCTACTGTTTATGCAACTCATGCAACTTGTTTTGTGAGTTTCTTGTTTGCTTTGGCGATGCACGCTATGTGCATTGCATGCCAATAAAGCACAATGAATTGAACTGAATTAATAAAGAGAGAGAGATTTATGATATTATTATATATAACATCATTATCATTATTACAATCATTACTATTGATTTTTTAAATGTATGCAATTTATCAAATCTAGCCTTCGATGTTTAAGTATTTCTCAGCGTTTGATGCATGCTTTTTTTTAAATACTGAATGCTTGGGCTAAGCAAAATGTAGTGTCTTTTCATGCCAATGAAGCAAACCGACGATGAATCATTCAGACAGCAGCCAGCATTTCCTGGGACAAACTCCGACCGGTCTGACGGTCTAAGTGTGCCAAAGGTACGTTTGGGCGTTTCGCAAAGCGGACATGCACCGCGCCGGTCAGGGTTCCTGTTGACCGAACGATCCGAAAAGTCTGGGATAGCAGTCCGGCAGTCCTGTTCGAGGCCACGCCCCGCCCTTCCCCTTCGGGACGGCCCTCTGAGTCACCTCGCCGTGACCCCGCTGTGCGACCAGGGCGGCATCCAAAAAAGTGAACGTGCCTACTATTGAGCTGTATGCCACTTGGATACCGAATAGTAGGCAAGTGCGCTGAAGCGAACTGGACACGGCCCAGGATTTTGCGTGACCTCTGAGCCTCTGAGGTCACCGTCTGGCTTCACGTCTGGCAGAAATGACTCGAGGCCGGTCAGCTGACCAACCACACGCCTGCCGGCCAAGGTTGGGCAAGATATTTGAGAGTTTGAACTTTACAGACACAGAACAGAGGGGAGCTGGGGAACAGAGATGGTGAGAGGTCAAGGCAATGTGACCTGTTCCACAATGCCAAGCTCAATCCCATTGACCACAATAACACACACACACACACACACACACACAGCCACTCACAGACACACACATACACACGCTTATAGACACACACACACACACACACACACACACAGCCACTCACAGACACACACACACACATGCTTATAGACACACACACACACACACACACACGCTTATAGACACACACACACACACACACACACGCACGCTTATAGACACACACACACACACACACACACGCTTATAGACACACACACGCGCACACACACATGCTCACCATTGAATCCCTTAGTGAGGGAGGTGGGAGGGGCCAGGCGGGAGGCGGAGCTCAGCAGAGGGTCCAGGGGGCGTGCCTTTAGGGAGGCCAGGCGATCCAGACCCAGGTCCCCTGAGCAGAATCTGAGCATGGATCCGGGGAGAGAGCCACTCACTTCTGCTACAGCTGGGGGAGAGAGAGAGAGGGGACACTGCTAAGCCAGCGTGGGCTTCGGCACTGCTTGGATAGGTGGCCTCCACGGAAAAGCCGCTGCTGGAAGTGGTCTAGGTTGGCCAGTAGGGGGCAATCTTCCCTCCGGTTGAATTAAACCCCCGATGGCCACAGTGCAGTGACGGGGACACTGTGCTGTAGGAGATGCAGTCAAACCGAGGCGCTGATTCGCTGTGGTCATTAAAGATCCCGTGACTCTCATCGCGAAGAGTAGGGGCGTTCCCCGGTGCCCTGGATAAATTCCCAACCTGGCTCTCTCAACCTGCCTCCTAATGTACTAAGTTAACCTTAAAAAATAGTTCTCCCTCTCAGCTGATGTGTGGTGAGCGTTCTGGCGAGAAAGGGCTGCTGTGCATCACCCAGGTGGGTGCTACACATTGGAGGTGATGGAGGCAAGTTTACCCCCATCACTGTAAAGCACTAGGAGTGTGAGAAAAATAAATGCAAAGAATAAAACATAGAACACTCATCTCTCCTCATCACACATACAATTTTCTCTGTCAAAAACACACACATTTTGTAGACATGCACACTGTCACAGAATCTTTTCGGATACACATACTTGGGAACACACACTATCGTGCGTGCTCACAGATACACGCACACACTCACACACAGGTACGCACACACACACACACACACGCATGCAAACACTCGCACAGACGTGCAGCATCACTTGGGTGGCCGAGTGGTTAAGGCGTTGGACTTAAGATCCAATGGATGTATTTCCACAAAGGTTCAAACCCCACCCCTGGTATATGTCTGTAGTTTTAAAAGACCCTTTACCTTAAGCAAAGAAGTTAATTTGCTTGAAACTTGATGATCTGGAATCTCACACACACAGTCAAAGGATAACATGCGTACAACTGAACAGGCACATTACCACTGCTTTTTGAAACTGGTCATACATTTTCAATGAGAAATTCACTTGTGTTGAAGTTCCAGGTAAAAACTTTAACACATTAGAGTGTTCCCTCTAATAAGAACCATGCTCAGCGCAGTCTGTTTTGGAAGGTGACCAATGAAGAGTTTTATGAAGCGACAAAGCTTACATACTATCTCTCACCCTAGATTTTTACACTGCTTCACACACTTGCTCTCTCTCTTTCTCCCTCTCTCTCTCACACACACACGCACGCAAAATCAGACAAACACACACACACACACACACACAAACAGAATTGTAGAAAGCTGACCTAATAAATCAGTGAAATGACAAAAGGAAGGCAGGCAGGAATCACACAGCAGTGATGTAGTCTTTGCTGTGGGTGCCCTGCATTTTGGCCTGAAAACCCCATTAAAAATAACCACCACCACAGCCATTTGGGCCCTGCTTCACAATCTAAATGGCCATGGCGCCCTCTGGTGGAGAAAAAATTGTTAGTCCCATAATTCCCTAGAGCAGGGGTGTCCAATTTTATTCCGAAAAAGACTTGAATGGGTGCAGGTTTTCGCTTTAGCCCAGCACTAAGACACCCGATTCTACTTAACAAGGTCTTGAGTTATCACAGCCGCGATCAGTTAATCAGTTAAATCAGGTGTGGTAGTGCCGGGCTAAAACAAAAAAAAAACAAAAATAATCGTCACCCACACCGGCCCTTTTCGAATAAAATCAGACACACCTCCTTGTGAGCATTTTCCTTTAATGCACATCAGGGAGGCGCGGTTTGGGTCAGGGATGCATGATTTGGGTCAGGGCTCCGGCCGCCCCTGCACCCCCCTCACCCCCCTGCTCCTCCCTCCCTCCACCCCAGACCCCACCCCTCCTCACCATCAGCCAGCTCCGCTCCGAAGACGATCGCACGCGAGCGGGAATCCTCCAGGCAGTGCACCAGCGAATCGCGGCGCAGGTTGAAGTTGATGAGCGCTGCCTCCACGCCCACCTTGGCCAGGCCCAGCCAGAGGGCCACCACCAGGGGGCGACTCTCCAGGTAGAGGGCCACCACGTCGCCCGCGGCCCAGCCCTGGCCCAGCGCCCAGTGGGCCACCGCGTTGGACAGCTGGTCCAGCCGCGAGAAGCTCCAGCTCTCCCCTGTGGCCTCGTACACCAGCGCCGGCTTGTCGGGGTGCAGCGCCACCGTCTGGGCGAAGATGGAAGGGATGGTGCTGCCGCTGCGCAGGTGGCGCCGGATCTCCCGCTTCACGCGCAGGAACACGCGCAGACCACTAGGGGGCGGGGGAGAGTCAGAGACTTGGCTTTCTGACATTCTGCGCTGACAGAATACCTTTCACGCAACGTGGACTTAAACGCAGGTTTACTGAACGAACTGGGCGGCCTCAGTGCAGTAGCTGTCGCACTAACTAAATCCTTTGCACTCACTATAAATCATGAATGTAAATACAAATTAGAAGTGAAAGACCACTGAATACTTGAACAGGTACTGGTGCCCCACTCAAATGGTTCAAGACAAGTGAACTTTCAAATGTTACAGTGTCATCATAAGCTCTGTTGAAAGCTAAATGAACACTGAATATTTTACTGTGTAATATTTTACAAAAGCGAAGCAGCCTCCCGCCGCTGCTGAAATATCCCACAACCCCCCATTCCACCTCTCCCCGCTCACTTGACGTCTCTCCTGATGGTGCGAGCCGCCACGTAAAAGTAGCGCCAGTACCCCGTCCCCAGGTACACCCCCACGCCGGCTGCTAGACTCCAGGACCAGGGTGCCCCAAAAAATCTGAGCAGACCCAGGAACCCCAGAGAGACAGCGACATGCGCCACGCTCGGCATTCTGGGAAGAGAGAAAGAAATAGGTCAGGGAGGAAAAGAGCGGAAAAACGTCCTTGCTTTTAATTTTTTTTTTTAGCTGAGCCTTTTCAATTCCGGAACGCCCAGCTGTACCCATCAGCACTTGTTGCCGCAACCCTCGCTGCAGACTCAGGAGGGAGCAGACGAGCGTGCGTTCTCTTACGGAACGCGTGATGTCAGCAGCCGCTTGTAGACACGCCGCAGGTCCGCTAGCACAGGACAGACTGTGCTAGCAAACACGTGAGTCAGAGGAACACACTTCCTCTACCAGCTCAACAGCGAGCTGCGAGCCCAAACGACCACCGGGGGTCGCTAGCGAGCAACGCGGTGCTGTAATCGCCGTCAGCCGGAACCCGTCCCATACCTGGGCGACACATCGCGCATCACTGACTGTGGCTGCTATGCCACGGCTGACACCGGCATGGGCCAAAGTGGGCCAAAGCGGGTACCAGTAACAGTTAGGTGACCGGGCTTGTGATATAAAGGCTGAAGGTTTGAATCCTGGGTTGCTTGACAACGGTAAAATAATGTGTCCAAACGGCCGCGGAAGAATATTTCAATTTCAGGTGACTAAGTCGATAAAAATCAATAAATACTAGAGTAACCATATATAATCATTAGGCTATTGGTAGCCCGTTGTATAACCGGGACACCCTCCGGCTGTCCCGGTTATAAAAAATAATGTACTTCGGTGGAAACGCGGCTTTTGTGTGTGAGTTGGAGAGAGAGAGAGAGAGAGAGAGAGAGAGAGAGATACTATTAAGGTTTTTCCATCTTAATAGCCGACTTCGCACAACTGGTTTGTTACGATATAGACTACGATATGGACTATATATTTACTTGCACTGATTTCAGCTATGAGCGACTGCACGGAATTAAATACCAGATAAATAAATAGTATATCGTATGGGCAGCGCGGCACTGCGTGAAAAAAAAAACTGTTGGCTATTAAGGTGGAAAAACCGACGTTCTTCCTTGTTTATCTGGTATTTAATTCCGTGCAGTCGCTCATAGCTGAAATCAGTGCAAGTACAATTTTAAAATATCAGCCAACTGTAACAGCAGCTGCACGGAAGACGAATTACAGCCTACAGGTCAAACTCAAAAAGATGTCACAATATTAGTAGTAACAAGGTAGCGAGATACTTACTCGTTCAAGCTTCCCTTGTTCCGAAATGACCCCAAAACTTCTTCCCGTCGCTCCGTAAAACACACTGTAGACCAGGTCCTCCGGGGTCTGGCGCGTGTTCGCTCTCAGAGCACCTTACCCTGTTGTTTGCGCCGTGTAAAACTGGGTAACCTTAAAATTGATCCGCCTTATATTATTCCCCTGTGAACGAACAGAATGCAAAAACACGAATAGCAATTTAATTACTAAAACTCTAGAAAATGATCTACAGAATGAGACACGAATCAAACTGGAAACGGCTCCATGGGAGCAATAAATAAATAGCTATACGTACGAAACAAATAGGCTACATGAAAAAAAATAGCTAATTTATTTGTTTTTGAATTTGGGTGGCACAGTACAACGTCGGTTTGGAGTCAGTATTTTACATACCTCTCCGCTGCAAGTTCACTTGCCCCGCTCGCCTCTGCGTTGGTTCGTAGCACCGCCCACTACTTGCGCGTCCGCCTTTAGCACTGAGTGCGGCCAATCCAGCCGAAACATTGTAGCCTATGTTTGGAATACTCGTTCACCAACGACTCTATTCGCCAAACTCTTATGACGCAGAGTTATATGTGACTTTTTCTCGTGAACGGATGCCAATGTTTCGACAGCACTTGTGTGGCATACTTTCGTAATACATAGGGGTATTGGTGGCAGGGGTCACGTTGTGATGGCTAATGAAAGTGTCAATTACGGCTTTTATTTAAAGACTGAATTGTCAATTATGTCAATTCGTTTGTGATTTTTTTGAGGCTACTTTGCCCGCACATCAAATCAGTAGGAGATCCGAGGTGAACACCTGTTGAACATACCGTGTTTCACGTGGTTTTGTTCTGGTCTAGTTTATTTATTTATTTAGCGCAACTTGACCACACGTGCAGCCATGCATATACACGCACACACACTCGCAGGACAGAACATGCTGCTAAACACACATGCACACACACACACACACACACACAGAACTGGAGTTCTGAGTGCTGGGAGGTAACGACAGCCCGAAGTGTCGGACGATGTGGTTTGATGCGGCTTTGATGGGATCTGATGCGGTTTAATGTGGTCTTGGAATGCTCTTTTTAAGGTTTGCATCAGTTGCCATGGAGACAGATTGCTGGAGAAGGGGTGTTGTGTTTCTGGTGGGGGGTGAGAGTGCTGCAGAGAACACTGGCCCCCATTGAGCCCCCAGTTTCAGGTGAAAGGTGCAGTCAGAAGGAAGCCATTGTCCCCCCGCCATCCAAAAAAAAAAAAAAACTCCGCCCCCGCACCCCCAAGCTTTACAAAACTGAAAAGGAGGATGGACAGAAAGAGGAGACGATGGAGATATGACACCGGGGACGATGGAGGATGGAGAGTAAGAAAAAAAGAGGTGGAGAGAGAGGCGAACAGGAGGGGAAAGAAAGGCTCCACTATGAGGAAGGACACGGGCGAAGCTCAGAGGAGGAAGAGCGCGAGGAGAGAAAAACGGCAAATCGTCGCATCGAACCCTCAACTCGGCACCAACGGGACGTGAGCCTGTGGCACCAGTGCACACTCAAAAGAACCGCGACTGCAGGGCTTCCTCTCCTGTCCCTGTCTGTTTTAAAAATTAAAAATAAAAAAATACTTGTATAATGTATATATTTTTTTGGTTAAACATGTAACAACTGCTGTTCTTGCCCATTCGTTTTTTAAAATTTTTTATTTTTTTATTTTTTAATTAAATATGTTCTGGAGCAACATGCAGTACCGGGCACAGGAAATAATATGTTTGGAAAAAACATGGGGAAAAAACAACAGTTAAAATATGGCAAAGAAGGGGTTTTTTTTAACCACTTGATTTTTCTTCTTTTTTTTTTTTTTACATTTGCTCTTGACTCCTTCTTCCCCAAACTATTTTTGAGCCTCATTAATTTCCATCAGCATCTTTTGGAACTTAACGTGCGTTCTGCCACTGTTCTGCTGTGCTGTCATTTATGTGACTTTATTGGGTGAAATCTGTACTGGAAGTGACTAAGAGCTTGATAATAATAATAATAATAATAATAATAATAATAATAATAATAATAATAATAATAATAATAATAATAAGCTTTATTTATATAGCACCTTTCATACATAAAATGTAGCTCAAAGTGCTTTACATTCAGCACTAAGATCAAAGCAATTACAAAGAACTGATGAGCAATATTTGGCCAGTGAACTCTTGCAAGTTTCCAAATGTAGACAGGAAAGGGGTCCATTCCATTTCAATTCAGTACATTACAGAAATGAACAGAAATAGAAATAGAAAGTTTTTAATAGAAATTAAAAACAGCAATCAAGCTCAACAGGGATTTTCCAAATGTATTAATTCACTGACTTAATGCACCCGGCACTTACTGTTTGGATTTAAAAAATTAAAAAATAAAAAAAAAGTTTTGGGGTACATTTGCGTCCTCAGGATGTGAGTAAAATCCCTTTTTGCAACAATGGCTTGAGGGAGTTTTAAGACCTTCTGTGTCAATCCGATTGGTGTGATTGTAACAAGGTTCAAATCCAAAGGAAACAGGCTTGGTTAGTGCTGAGATTGATCATACCACAGTTCTGAAAGTTCTGCCAACACCCTCAGAAGTTGTCAGAAGTTGCAGGTTCCAACATGTGGGACACAAAGTCAGAGGTGTTTTGAAACAACGAATAGTCTGTGTGTTATGGGTCTACATAAGCACTTACTATTAATGCGTAATAAATATGAGGAAATATTTTCCAAATCACCATTCTTACGGAATGAAAGTGTCATTCTTGTAGCAGCCACGAATTCCACTCTGGAAAAGACGAGGCGCTGTCCTTTAACCCACTGATAGAAGAGGGTTGAGATAATATTTCAGATCTAATTTATTATCATTTCACTTCACAGTGAGGTTGACAACAAAAATGCAGCTTTCATCACGTTTTGAGATAAAAACAAATAACAACAACAACAAAAAACATTACATTGCAGAGCCTAACTAAACCCAAGAATGAACACCTTGTCCTTGAAGAGATGGTTATACTGTGTGTCAATATTACATTTGTCTTAGTTCAGTAGGTGTAAGTCAGTCTTTAGTGTAGGATATGTGTAAGTCAGTCTTTAGTGTATGATGTGTGTAAGTCAGTCTTTAGTGTATGATGTGTATGAGAGTCTTTAGTGTAGGATATGTGTAAGTCAGTCTTTCGTGTAGGATATGTGTAAGTCAGTCTTTAGTGTATGATGTGTATGAGAGTCTTTAGTGTAGGATATGTGTAAGTCAGTCTTTCGTGTAGGATATGTGTATGAGAGTCTTTAGTGTAGGATATGTGTATGAGAGTCTTTAGTGTAGGATATGTGTAAGTCAGTCTTTAGTGTAGGATATGTGTATGAGAGTCTTTAGTGTAGGATATGTGTATGAGAGTCTTTAGTGTAGGATATGTGTATGAGAGTCTTTAGTGTAGGATATGTGTAAGTCAGTCTTTAGTGTATGATGTGTATGAGAGTCTTTAGTGTAGGATATGTGTAAGTCAGTCTTCAGTGTATGATGTGTATGAGAGTCTTTAGTGTAGGATATGTGTAAGTCAGTCTTTAGTGTAGGATATGTGTATGAGAGTCTTTAGTGTAGGATATGTGTATGAGAGTCTTTAGTGTAGGATATGTGTAAGTCAGTCTTTAGTGTAGGATATGTGTATGAGAGTCTTTAGTGTAGGATATGTGTATGAGAGTCTTTAGTGTAGGATATGTGTATGAGAGTCATTAGTGTAGGATATGTGTAAGTCAGTCTTTAGTGTAGGATATGTGTATGAGAGTCTTTAGTGTAGGATATGTGTATGAGAGTCATTAGTGTAGGATATGTACCAGTGTAATGCACCAGTCTGAGCATGTAGTCTTCGCACATTTCAGAGTCTGTGCATGACTGCTTATATTGAAACATCCTGCGTGTGTGTACACGTGTGTATATATATGTGTGTGTGTGTGTGTGTGTGTACACGTGTGTGTATGTGTGTGTGAGCATGTGTGTACACGTGTGTATGTTTGTGTGTGTGTGTGTGTGACTGTGTGTCTGTTTACAATGTGTGTTTTCGTGTGCGTGCATGCATGTGTTCATAGGTGCATGTGTGTGTGTTTTTGGGTGTCTATATTACATTACATTACAGGCATTTAGCAGATGCTCTTATGCAGAACGACTTACACTCACAACTTTTCACATAGCATCCATTTATACAGCTGGACATATACTGAAGCAATGCAGGTTAAGTACCTTGCTCAAGGGTACAACGGCAGCATACTATGGTAATCGAAATTGTTGCCTCTGGTATTTATTTCCTGTGTGAGTGTGTGTTTATACATGCGTGTATGTTTTTCCCATGCTTGTGCGCATGTCTGTGTGTACGTGTATGTACTTGTCTTTGCAGCGAGTGTGCGTGCGTGTGTGTTTACATATTTGTCTTTACAGTATTTGTGTGTACACATTTGTCTTCACAGTGAGTGTGTGTGTACACATTTGTCTTCACAGTATTTGTGTGTATATATT
The DNA here is from genome assembly GCA_039654925.1 of Anguilla pacifica. Classification (NCBI taxonomy): domain Eukaryota; kingdom Metazoa; phylum Chordata; class Actinopteri; order Anguilliformes; family Anguillidae; genus Anguilla; species Anguilla pacifica. Next base: position 75,738,274 of record CM077285.1, on the reverse strand, counting down.
TGTCTTCACAGTAAGTGTGTGTGTACACATTTGTCTTCACAGTGAGTGTGTGTGCACCCATTTGTCTTTACAGTGTGTGTGTGTGTGTATTTGTCTTTACAGCGAGCTCATGTGTGAGTACATATTTTTCCGTGCTGACGTGTCAGCGTTTTGTGCTGCGCGTGTCTGCGCAGACAGGCGTCCGGCCCGGGCCAGTCTGCACAGGAGCTGCTGCTGTGCGTGATGCTGGGGCGGTGCGGCTGCAGCAGACTGCAGAGCCTGCGCAGCACCGCCCGGCGCAGCAGGATGTAGACCCACGGGTCCAGGATCTGGTTCCAGGAGGCCATGCGCAGGCCGAGCAGAACCTGCCGCTCGTACGGACGCGGGCCCTGGCCCGGACCACTCGGCCCAGAACCGCCGTGGAACCGCCCCACGGACGCCGAGACCAGAACCTGAGAGAGGGAGAGAGAGAGAGAGAGAGAGAGAGAGAGAGAGAGAGGGAGAGAGAGAGAGAGAAATGGAGAAACAAAGAGTTATATAGAAAGAGAGGGGCGGGGGGAGGAGGAACGGGCAGATTTGATTTCTGTATGCTTTGGCATATATATGTAGTGTATTTC
>CM077285.1:75720178-75732678 GCA_039654925.1 Anguilla pacifica | reverse complement strand
ATTTCATTCATATTAAATTGCATTTATTTATTTAACAGCATTTATTATTATTCGACAGGATTACTTGATTTGTTTTTCCATCATAATTAATTTGCAAGCCAATTATAAAGTACAAATAATACATTTAAAAACAGATGAAGCTTAACAGGTACATTTATATTCAGTGTTAATGTCCTGTGTCAACAGGCATGGGGCAGATGGTAATAGACGTCTTTACTGTCCATTAAAAAAGTAGTTTTCAAGACCTCGGGAAAATTAAGAACTTTAACGCTGATGCAACAAAAGCAATTCTCCAATGTTCTGTACATGTATATATAGCCGGAGATAATTTCACCAGTCCCTTGTTTTTAGAACAAAAACATCCTTGTTCTTAAGAAAACAATTTAAACAAGGCACAGAAAATAATTACGTAAAAAACTGTAAAAAGCGAACAGGCCTTCGGCATAACACAATGTTCCAGCGTTCCTTCATGTCAGCACTTTCACAAGTCACACCTTTACCTCACTTTCCTAACTTTCTAGCTGGGGGCTAGAAGGCACTATGAGTTTTGCCGCTAATATATAATTGGGACCGAGTGTTGCGCCCTGAAATGGAACAGACCAGAGTGTCAGATTTTCAGCACTTCACTGCCACTGTGAATGGGGGTTATGGTGAAGTTTTTATTATTTCTTGGTGTTTTCTGAAATGGTAAAATAGAAAGGAACACTGCCTTGGCTTCAGACAGTGTCGATTAGTGCCAAAAAGGAAAGGAGCTCATTGTGAGATGGAGTTAGTATCATTGGCATTTTTTTATCACGATAATAGCCAAACTATAAAAGCTTTTAAATCTTTTTTTTTTTTTTTTTTTTGGTGATTGAGTGCCTTGGAGTTTTCTTCTTTATGTTTTATCCTACTTGAGGGCTTGTTATGGGTCCAATCTGTAAGCACTCTGGATATGTGTTTTGTTCTGGCATAGTAAACCTGGATTAGTGCTTTTTTATTTATTTGTTTACTTTTATTTTATTTTTAATTGACAGTTTGCAAGCCCAGTGGTCCTCAGACACAGTTCAATGCATCCTGTGTGTGCTGATCTTCATTCCAAACACAGTTGCAACCTCTGAATTGTATTGAGTTGGTAACTGTCTTTAATTTGACTCTTCTAATGATTTAATTTAGACCACCTTAAGTCAGAATAGTTTTGTAAATGTCATAATAAATAACTTACCCATATTCAAATCCCAGGGTTTCCAATCAATCAATCAAGTCAGCTAATGTTTTCTGTGCTTTACTACATGACAAATAGTACCTTTACAACGAGATTACATTTAAAAATAAAAAAAAAAGATTAATTAACAGGCGAAATAGAAAATCAATGAGGTGCTAATTGTGAAAATACATACATATATATGTATGTATGTATATATGTATAATACATATATATGTATGCATGTATATATGTATAATACATATATATGTATGTATATATGTATAATACATATATATATGTATGTATGTATGTATAATACATATATATGTATGTATGCATATATGTATAATACATATATATGTATGTATGTATACATGTACAATGCATATATATGTATGTATGTATATATGTATAATACATATATATATATAATCATATACATTACTTATTTAGGCCTATAGGTTTTTAGATGAATTGTAGCTCAGGGGTCTGCTTTGAAAGATAATGATATTCATAGCATATGTGTGTTAGAGTCAAGACCATCTGTCTGAGAACAAGCTGTTTTTTTTTTTTTTGGTTTGAGCTCTAGGCGTTGATCATTCCTGTACTCCAAACGTCCTTTGGCCACTTGTAGCCCTTCTGTAGAATGAATTTACCCTTTTAGTCGAGATCTTAGAGAGGGATGGATGGCGGCTGTATATATTTCAGCCCCACATATTGACGCACGGCGAGAGGTTGGTAAATAACACTGTAATCACAGTGTTATTTACCAGTATACACTGGGAGGTTCATTAATAACCCTATAATAACACATTGAGAGGTTAGTTAAGAAACATGAATTATTTATTGGTGCACAATGTGAGGTTAATTAATAACACTCTGATAACACGTTGGCCTACAGTGAAAGGTTAATTCGTAACACAGTCATGACTAATTGGTCTACAGCGAGAGGCTAACTGATTATTGATCATTGGTGTACAGTGAGAGGTATTTGGCTCCTTATCTGTGTCTTACAAACACATAGAGACAGCACTACAGATAATGTGGCAGGCATATTTAGTCAACTTTCCACATGCTTTCAGGAAAAGTTACAGACGTACTGAATCAGCATTACAGACACACTGAATCAGTGTTGTGGATGCATTGAGCCAACATTACAGACACACTGAATCAGTGTTGTGGATGCATTGAGCCATTACAGACACACTGAATCAGTGTTGTGGATGCATTGAGCCATTACAGACACACTGAATCAGTGTTGTGGATGCATTGAGCCAACATTATAGATGCACTGAATCAGTGTTGTGGATGCATTGAGCCAACATTACAGACACACTGAATCAGTGTTGTGGATGCATTGAGCCAGTGTTATAGATGCACTCAATGAAAGTTACAGCTTATTTAAGTCAACGTTGCGGAGACATTGAGCCAATGTCTTAGACACACCAAGTCAGTGTTACAAATGCATTCAGCCAACATTATGGATGCACTAAACCAATGTTACAGATGCATTAAGCCATCATTACACCTGGACTGAATCAATGTTACAGATGCATTGAGCCATCATTACACCTGGACTGAATCAATGTTACAGATGCATTGAGCCATCATTACAGCTGGACTGAATTAATGTTACAGATGCATTAAGCCAACATTACAGCTGGACTGAATCAATGTTACAGATGCATTGAGCCATCATTACACCTGGACTGAATCAATGTTACAGATGCATTGAGCCATCATTACAGCTGGACTGAATCAATGTTACAGATGCATTGAGCCATCATTACACCTGGACTGAATTAATGTTACAGATGCATTGAGCCAACATTACACCTGGACTGAATCAATGTTACAGATGCATTGAGCCAACATTACAGACACACTGAATCAGTGTTGTGGATGCATTGAGCCAACATTACAGACACAGCTGGATTGAATCAATATTACAGATGCACTGAATCAATGTTATGGATCAACCGAGGCAATGTTACAGACACATTCATCCAACGATAATGACGCACTGAATCGGTGTAACAGACGCACTGAGGCGACGTTACCTGAAAGCAGGGGCGTGGCCTGGCCTGTCCGTCCGCAAAGCGGCAGGAGCCTCGCGAGTCCCGAAGAGCAGCGGCGGGGAGCAGCGGTGGGGAGCAGCGGCGGGGAGCAGCGGCTGGAGAGGGCGGAGTCTCAGCCTGTGGTCAGCGGAGGGGTTTGTCATCCTCCCCCATCCTCCCTCAGAGTTTCTCCCGTTTCTCCCCACTTCCACTGAGACTGCTTCTCTCTCTCTCTCTCTCTCTCTCTCTCTCTCTCTCTCCCTCTCTCTCCCTCTCTCTCTCTCTGTATGTGTGTGTGTCTGTGTGTATGTGTGTGTGTGAGTGTGTGTGTGTGTGTCTGTGTGTATGTTTGTGTCTGTCTGTGTGTGTGTGTGTGTGTGTATGTGTGTGTCTGTGTGTGTGTGTGTGTGTGTGTGTCTGTCTGTCTGTGTGTGTGTGTGTGTGTGTGTGAGTGTGTGTGTGTGTGTGTGTGTATGTGTGTGTGTGAGTGTGTGTGTGTGTGTGTCTGTCTGTGTGTGTGTGTGTGTGTGTGTGTGGGTGGGTGGGTGGGTGTGTATGTGTGTGTCTGTCTGTGTGTGTGTGTGTGTGTGTGTGTATGTGTCCCTCTCCTCTGATTTGTTTAAAAACTGTGTTCTCTCTCTTTCTCTCTCTCTCTCTGTCTGTTTCTCTCTCTCCCTCTGTCTGTCTGTCTACTGTCTGTATCCCTTTCCTCTGTTTCAAAACTGTGTTCTCTCTCTCTGTCTGTTTGTCTGTCTTTCTCTCTCACCCCCTGTCTGTCTGCTGTGTGTGTGTCCCTCTCCTCTGTTTCAAAACTGTGGTTTCTCTCTCTCCCACCCTCTTTTGATCTTGTTCTCTTCTCAATTGTTCAGTAGATTATCTCTAGCTCCTGTTGCTTTATGTTCTCTCTCTCTCTCTCTCTCTCTCTCTCTCTCTCTCTCTCTCTCTCTCTCTCTCTCTCTCTCTCTTTCTTTTCTCTATCTATTCTCTCTTTTCTGCCTGTGGTTAGTTTTTTGATAGTTTTTCTCTTTATGTTCCTTGTCTATTATTTTTATTTTGAAGTACAGTAATTTCTGTGGTTGGAAAATGTCCCAATAAAAGGGGTTTTAAATCTCAAATCTCTCTCTCTCTCCCTCCCTCCTTCCCTCCCCTCCTCTATATTTTAGGTGTTATTTTTCATTTACCCTCCTTTTCTCCCAGTCTCATTATTTTATTTTCCCTCTCTCCTAGCTCCATTTTCCTTCCTGTGTCTATAATGCGTTTCTCGCACCTTTCTTCAATTATGTGCCTTTTTCACAAGACTACTTTATCTCTCTTTTTCTCTATATTATTCTCTCTCTCTCTCTCTCTCTCTCTCTCTCTCTCTCTCTCTCTCTCTCTCTCTCTCTCTCTCTCCATCAGTGTAGACATTAACAAAGTGCACGGTGACCTACCTGGGGAAACTGGAGCTGCACAGCGTTGAGCAGACACCTGACGGTCCGACCCAGCAGGAGAAAAACGTCCCTCTGTCTGAAACGTCTGTCCACCGCAGGCGCATGTAGCACCCATAGGTGTAGATTTCAGCGGCGGGGGGGGGGGGGGGGGGGGGGGACGCAGGAGATGCGTCCCCCTCAATATTTAGAACGTGTGCATTTGTCCCCCCCTATAAAAACATGAAAGAAGCATTTCCACCGTAAATTGATGCAGAAAAGGCACAAATTGGTGCATAAAAATTCACCAGAATGCAGGAAATGAAGTGTTTGACGCTCAAAATTTTCCTGGGGGACGGCCCCCGGACCCCCCGCTTGATGTGTCCCCCCCCAATGTTCAAACGAAACCTACGCCACTGGTGGCTCCTACGCACACGCCAAGTCCCAGAGCGGCTTGTGTAAGCTTAGCCCCCAGTCCCTTTAACGGGGATTGGTAAGTGCCCCTGGATTGATATTCTAAGAACTTATGGTAAATGGACTGCATTTATATAGCGTTTTTATCCAAAGTGCCTTACAATTGATGCCTCTCATTCACCCATTCACACGCACACTCCCACACCAACGGCGAAGGGCTGCCATGCAAGGTACCAATCAGCTCGTTGGGAGCAATTAGGTTTTAGCTGTCTTGCTCAGGGACACTTCGACACGCCCAGGGCGGGGGATCGAACCGGCAACCCTCTGACTGCCAGACAACCGCTCTTACCTCCTGAGCTATGTCGCCCCCGTACAAGAACTTGATTGCTGAACACTCGGGTAAGGTGGATAGGGAGAGACACCCTGCACTTTGAGTCGATTTCATTGTTGATGTGCTGCAATCTGTAATTTTTTTAGGTGTACAACAGAGGAATCCTGGTGCTTTGCATTTTAGATGACTCCTATTAGTGAATTTGAAAACCACTTGCCAATGCAGAACGCAAATGAATTAATTAATTACATTAACATCTTGTAAAAATTGAAGGGTGACAGCAGTTTCATGGAAGGCATGCTTTGTGGGAGTAATTCTGAGAACATAGAAATTGAATTATTTATACTTAAATAAGCTTGAAAGGGTTAGACAGTTGCACATTTGTGTTCATGAATTCATTTTCTCTGTGTCCAGGTTGGCCTGGTAGAGTTCCATATGCTTCTGCTGTGCTAACATGGATTATAGCCAGACAGTCGCAAACTGACATGTGTGTGTGTTTATGGTAAAGTTTACCGCATGATACTGTATGTGTAATTTATATGCAATTTCTGTGTTCACCGCGTGAGGAAAAGTAGTGGCCTTGCGGTTTCCTCTCTCTCTGCCTTTCATGAAGAATGAGGATCGTTCTGCTGCAAAATGGCCACCCTGCATCACCCAGGTGCTTCGCCCCAGGTGTATCACCCAGGTATGACAACCAGGTGCATCCACTAGGTGCATCTCTCAGGTGGGGGCTACACAGGCACATGGCCACATTGCTGCAGGTTGAAGTGAGCCAGCTCAGGTGTTGTGTCCGGCCGATGCATTTAATCCCAGATGTAGGTGCTGACCCTTGGTTAGGGGTTCAGTAGAGTCTGGGAAATGGCCTTGCACTAGTCAAGTGGAAACAAACTGTGCGTAAGAAAATTTCCAGGAACATTTTGGAATTCATCTTTTTTTTCCCGATCTGTATTTGTTCATGGCTGTTTCCTTAAGCAGATCACGTGAACAGGATCAAACACAAAATTTACAAACTGTCAGCGTTCATCATCTCATACACCTGGGATACGCACAAAAACAACGATCTGCACATGCGTCATGAATCCCATTTTTCGTATGAACATTTTTAAGAACAAAAGTAAGAATAATTTAAGGAAAGATTTGTTTTTGAGTGAGGCAGAATGAGTGCATTTATAAGCCAGGTCACTGTGTTCTGTGCGTTCTGTGTTCTTTGGCTGATTCCACAAGAGATCTGGCAACATATTCTAATAATATTGCTGTGGCTGACACTGATGAAGTCCTGATGGGTAAAATGTCTGTCCAATACAAGATTCTTTTATCTGCACAAAAGACCACGGGGCTTCTCTCTGTCTGTATCTATTTTAATGTGAAGCATTAGGTCAATGCAAAATCAGCTATTCAAAAGAAAAGTAAACGCATGTGGTTTGCTCCAATTTTCAAACAATATCATGGTCAAATTACCGGCTGTGAATGTCCCAGCACGCACACGCGCACACATCCCTGCATGGGGCGGCTGTGTAGTATAATGGGCAAGGAGCTGGCCTTGCAGCTTAAAGGTTGCAGGTTAAGTTCCCAGCTTGTGCACTCTTGTAGTACCCTTGAGCAAGGTTCATAACCAGCATTGCTTTCTCAAGCTGTATAAATGGATGCTGTGTAAAAAGTTGTGTAAGTTGCTCTGGATAAGAGCATGTGCTGAATGCCTGTAATGTTTGTAATGCACGCACACACACAGACCTGGGTGCATGTACACATACACATACACACATGCCAGTGGCACACAACCTTTTTTTCTTTTGAGAAGTGGCATATGCGGGTTTCCCTTCTCTAATGGCTTCCTCTCTGTGTTGATTTTGTGAAAATAGGAGATGCCAAAAGAGAACGAATCAAAGGCAAAATGAACACTGCATTGCAAATAAGGAGCCGTCTTTTTCGAGCCAGTAAAAATTAATCCATTTTTTATATTAAAAAAGCTGGAATTGATTGAAAAGCTCTCGAAACTAAAGGCAAACTCAATGCACGGTGACACCATGAGTCTGCAATAAGCACCACGCACTGTTCAGACGGGTTTTCTGAAAGGGCTATTTGCTGAATCACTGGAGACAGACGAGCATCTGTGATCAATGAGGTTCAGAGACTGAGGGGGGATATCGAGATGGAGAGGGAGAGGAGACAGAAAAAAAGAAAAGGAATGAGAGAGAAAATGAGTAGGAGAAAGAGCACGAAAGAAAGAGAGAGGGATGAGGAGGGATAGAGAGAGGGGAGAGAGAGGAAAAGAGAGAAAAAGAGAAAAAGGAGCGAGAGAGAGAGAGTCGAAACAGAGAGGTGGCTGAGAAATTTCTTTCATGAAGATGAAAGCTCCTGTTATTGTCCCCTTATTATTATTATTATTATTATTATTATTATTATTATTATTTTGCACTGATAATCGCTTTTATCCACCAACCGCTTTCATTTCATCCCTTACAATGCATGATCCCACGATGCAATGGGGCTCAGATACTGTGTCTGGACAAACACACATACACATACACACAACACTATTTTTCCTACACACACACACACACACACGCACATACTCACTCTTATGCACTCTCTCTATACCAGGCTACAGATGATCTGACACACAAATACACACATGTAGTGTCAATAATTTAACTATGTAATAAGTGTAATTAATTTCTACCACACCCAAATCCAAAAATACCTCTTGCTTATACGAGCTTTGAGGGAAAATTAAACAATACACAGATGAACAAAAATCCATCAAAATATGTTTATTTCATGAAGGCCTCACACATAGATCCGATATTACAGTATTTAATTAGGCAGAGAAATTGCACCTCACTGATCAGATTTCAGACCTACTGTGTGGCCAAGGCACTAACTGAGAGGCATGAAGTATAGACATTTTAATAGAAAAACTGCTCAATGTAAAGAAAAAAACCTGACAAGGCCGGACAGGTGACAGGTGATTTTTGGAAGAGACAATTCATATACATGACAGGTATACTACAGCAAATACACAGGTGACAGGTATACTACAGCAAAGATACAGATGACTAATATACTACAGCAAAGACACAGATGACTGATATACTACAGCAAAGACACAGGTGACAGGTATACTACAGCAAAGACACAGATGACTGATATACTACAGCAAAGACACAGGTGACAGGTATATTACCGTGAGGTCACACAGGTGACAGGTATATTACAGAAAGGGCACACAGATGACAGGTATACTAGCTCATAAGAGTCAAACTGATTAATCATGTGACCTAACAGTAGAATGGTCAGGTGACATTGCTTAGCAATAGTGAGCCACCATGAACACAGCATGGCAATTTATCGAATCAGCATAGTCGAAACTGACACAAAAGCTCTGTTAAAAGTATTAAGCAATAATTATTAATATTAATATTGATAATATTAATAATGATTTAAATTAAAAACAGGTATTTTTGTCAGAGGAACCAATAGTACATTCTTAAAAAAGACCTAAATCCAAACTTTTGTGCAAAGACTTTATGCAAAGCTTATTAAAAACTGTAAAAAATGAAATAAAAAAATATTATCAACAGAATATGAACAAAAATATCTTCTTTTTGTGATCAGGCCACAATTATTTTTTTTTACATTTCAGGATACTGGCGTGGCTGTGCAAAATAACTAAATCCTTTCACAAACAAATAACCTTAAAATCAAATCACACTGCAATCAAATAGTTCAATAAACTGATCATGTCAAAATTCAATCATTTTGCAGAAATTTTACACAAACAGTCTGTTTTGGAAGAGTGCATAAATGAAGACTCACACCCGTCAAAATGAAACTTAAGAACTTATGAGCATATTTAAAACATTTTTAGGATAAATGAAGTACTGATAACGCAGATATGATCGGTTAGAAGTGGGGTGACCGAGTCACACTCCCGTCCAGGCTAAGACTGAGCGGGACCCAGGACCAGCCCGGCTATTCTGCAGCTGCTATAACACCAAGTTGAGCGGACCCAATGCTGCTCAGAATTCAGCATTTTACAAAATATTACCCATATGAAACACAAATATATACATACATATACATACATACACGCATATAAAAACATGTTTTCAGAGGAGAGTTGGTTTGTGTGTTAGAGATCAAGTACCTTTTCTTCAGAACATGTCCCTTCAACACACACGCACGCACGCGCACACACACACACACACACGTGCATGGACATGCACGCACACACACGTTTGGAGGCACAAATACACACACACACACACACACACATACAAAAAAAGAAACAGTCTGTGAATGGCTAGTCTCTAGAGACACACAATATATATTAACCTCGATATAAAATATATCTATATATATATATATAAATGACACTTCAACCTCTCTATTTTGTGAAGACATTGTTCAAAACCACATAAAAGTACTTTATCAATTAAAAGGGAATTACAACACAAAACAACATTAAAGCAATATTTGCTCAGAAATATTAGCAGCAGCTAAAGGAGCGAATTTCGTGGAGGTATACGTCACAGTGACGTACAGCTCTACCCTTTCTGACTTTCGGTGGGTAATTTGGATTTGGAGATACCACCCTGTGACCTCCAATGCCAGGCAAAGCGGGTGTTAGCCAAGCTAAGAGACAGCCGCTTGGCATGTCCAAAAGCCCCTCCTGGATGTTCCCCGCAAAAGCGTCTGGGGAAAAAGTGCCCACTACACACTGTGACCTACTTTAGCTGCGTCTCAGGTGTACCTGGGGGATGTGTAGCCTACCTGCAGTCAGCCTTTCTTTTCTGTCCCCTCCCCCCCCCCCCATCCCCCCATCCCCCAGCCTTGCGGCAGTTGGTAAAAGTTGACGTTAAACGCTCTCAAGTTGCCAGCGAGCCGTAGAATGGCTTCCGGGTGAAGTAGCAGCACCACCCCCTCCGTTTGTATTCGTAAGTGGAAACGGGATTTGGTGTTGTCTGACGCCAGCCCATAGGCCCCGCCCTGTTGTATGTGGTACATACGTAGGTACCTGGCGCATGTGCAGCAGTTTGGGCTATATCTCTACACACTCTGCAGGTAGAGAGCTCGTCTTAATCAGGAGGGCAGCTACTCTTCTATGAATGAAGGAAAAACCCAGGGTGGAATTCCCCTTATAGTACAGGTCTGGCTGGATTTTGGTTGGTTGGGTTTGAGGCACTGTTGCGCAGGAAGCTTGTACAATATGGCAGGGGTCACACCAGGGTCGCATGGGGCAGAGTGCAAAGCATCATGGGACAGTGGTGGACCACCTCAGATCTGTGACTCCCCAGTGTTCTGACCACTCCCCAGTGATCGGAGTGCCTGTCAGATAGGAAATATACTGTCAATCAAAATCAAAATAGCTTACACCCTTTAAAAAAATACAATTATTACATGTGAACGTGGCATGCATTTCATAAGCAACTTCAAAACTCAAAACAGTTGGCCAAATGCTTGTACACACAAATGACGAGCGGGTGTGTGTTCGTGTGTGTGTGTGCGTGCATGTATACCTGTGTGTGTGTGGATACGTGGTTATGTGTGTGTCTGTGTGTGCGTGTGTGTGTGTGTGTGTGTGTGTGTGTGTGTGTGTGTGTACCTGGGAGCTGCTGGACTGGTTGCTGCTGCTGAACTCTGAGTACTTCTTCTTCTCTGACAAGTCTTTGCAGATACAGGACAGGAGCCTGGCATACTCCTCTCTAACCTGTAGGGGGCAGCAGAGACTCAAAGTGAGCTACACCTCTATCAGTTTACCTCTGGCTCACATTCTACAAGCCTCTCACATCCAACTAAACCAGAGCCTGGAAAAATTATGGGACTGTACACCAATTCATCCCAGCTTAAACATGCCGGCAAACTAAGGGATGTGGAGGAAGAACCCCCCCAAACACCCTCCCTCCCTCGCCCCCCAACAGCACCTGTTTGGAGAGGAGGCAATGCATGATGAACACCAGCGCCCCCTGTAGGCTGTTAAAGATGGTGAAGAGGTAAGAGGAAACCAGCGTGCTCCCCTCGAACTGGAAACAGCCGAAAATCCACATGGTTCCCAGCACACACAGCTGGGCGATGGCAGTGACTGTGAATGTCCTGCAGGGGGAGACAGAGGCACACGATTACACCCTTTACTAGAGCCGTTCACACAACGAGCACAGCTTTACAAACACCAACACTCAGCCTTAACATCACAAACAACACTCAGCCTTAACATCACAAACAACACTCAACCTTAACATCACAAACAACACACAACCTTAACATCACAAACAACACACAACCTTAACATCACCAACAACACACAACCTTAACATCACCAACAACACACAACCTTAACATCAGAAACAACATATACCCATACGATCACGAACAGCATATTCCTTATTTTTTAGGAGTTAAAATCCCTGAACCTGAACTTGCTTGGTAAAAAAGATGCCTTCACTCCTTGGTGGTTTGACAGTTTAGTGATTATTGATTTGCGGTATGGGTAATTCAGGACTGTCAGGGAAACAAAGACACACAGTGTCATTAATGCTACTTTATAGCTCTTGTGGAGAATCTCCAGCCTGCTATATGTGAATGTGAGTGAGTGAATGCGTGCGTGAATGTGTTAGTGAGTAAGTGTGAGTGAGTGTGTGAGTGAGTGAGTGAGTGAATAAATGAGTGAGTGTGAGTGACTAAGTGAGTGAGTGAGTGAGTGAGTGAGTGAGTGAGTGAGCGAGCGAGTGCGTGAGTGAATTACATGCCAGGTTCATGAGGTGCTTCGCATCTAAAAAGCTCACACTCAACATAATTTTCCAAAGATCGTGCAAAAACAAAATTGTGAAAAAACAAAACAAAATGGGGATCTGTTGATAAGGAAGGTTTATCGGGGAGTGAACCTGGGATGCGTTACGATGCACCCATCCAACCCCTGAGACTGTTTGCAGAATGAAAACAAACGCTGTCAGGTCCTCTCGGAAACAGATCGATCCGCAGGCCGTGCCAGAGAGCGGACATGATAAGGGTTCATATAATTGATAAGGGTTTTGTGTTTTCAAGACAACTGAAAACAAGAGTTCAAATGAGGACTGCTGACCGCCACAATCACAGCTATAGTTTGAGTT
>CM077285.1:75637678-75715178 GCA_039654925.1 Anguilla pacifica | reverse complement strand
CCTACATACTCGGGGAGAAAAAAGAATGCGTGGCATTGGCTGCAAGATACGTGGCCTCCTGTCACAAAATGAGGGACAACCAGTGAGGCACCATCTCTGTTATCTGTATTGTTAGTAGTCTTTATTTTTATTATTGTCCTTATTAGTGTTTGTCATTTAACTTGTAGATTGTCTGTAGGTTTGACTTTGGTTATTTATTTGTTTGTTAATTTATTGTATTAATGGTGTCATATTTGTTATTGTTAATCATTTAATTGTGAATTGCTTTAGCAATATTGTTATATACAGTCATGCCAATAAAGCATTATTGAATTGAATTGAATTGAATTGAGAGAGCGAGAGAGAGAGAGAGAGAGAGAGAGAGAGAGAGAGAGAAAACATGCATATACTGTATGATATAACCGTCTAGCCATCTAGCTGCGTTTTCGTCCATGCAATTTCAAATCGGTCAAGAGAAACTGCCTGAAAGTTTTTTGAGCGTATTATTTTCTCCGGTTTTACAGTATAGTGAAATAAGCCCTGATAGATTGACAGATTATTATTATTTTTATTTATTTATTTTTTTTCTGGAGAAGGAGAACCAGGTGCGTTTGGGTCAGCCTCACCTGCAGGTGGGAGAAGGTGAAGGTGACAGGTTTGTCCAGGTGTTCTGTTGCCGGGTTACTGACACAAGCTGTCACCACCTTGGAGTTGATCAGGAAGCGGTGCCCCTTCTCCTCGGGGAAGGAGTGGTTGGTGACGGACTCCAAGTCCTTGTAGCTCACCAGGGAGATCATAGCAAAACCTATAAAAAGTGCAGGGGGGGGCAAGAAGACAGCGTTCCGAATAGTTAGTCAATTGCCTGCATAACACCTCACGCCGACTGTTGAACAAGAGCTGCCCCATAACCAAAATGGCCGCTTACCACTTGTTTGGTTAGTAGCATAAACTAAGACACACAGCTATAAAATGAGATCCTGTTATACATTAAGCGATAATCTATTTTCATAGAATTTTCTTTAGCCGTTATTTAACCGGAAACCCTCACCGAGATTAAGGATCTCTTTTTCAAGGGAGACTCAGCCAAGAAACACAATGAAAAAAAAACATGAGTGTTGCAGACAGACAACCCAACAAGAGTGTACATAGCAGAGAAAAACAGCTGAAGCCATGAGAGAGAGATAAGCGGTGCGAAGTTTGAAGCTCAGGAGGCAGCAATCCAACTGCAGACCAGCTGGATCAGGGTGCAAGCAGATAAGTCCTGACTAAGCCAGGCATTGACAGCAATGTGATTAGCAGTAACCGCTGTTACAGTGAATTGTTCGACTGAAAAATGCGATAATTAGTTCACGACATGAACTGTTCGGATTTTTTTCATATCTGAGGTTCTACTGTATTTATATGTGATGGTGATGATGGAGTGGTGGTGCTGGTGGTGGTGATGATAATGATGATGGTGATGATGACGAAGAGTTTGAGTATCTGGGTGCAAGCTGTTCCTTGTTGCAGGTGTGAGTATGCAGTAAGGTGTACCTGGGTGCAAGCTGTTCCTTGTTGCAGGTGTGAGTATGCAGTAAGGTGTACCTGGGTGCAAGCTGTTCCCTGTAGCGGGTGTGAGTATGCAGTAAGGTGTACCTGGGTACGAGCTGTTCCCTGTAGCGGGTGTGAGTATGCAGTAAGGTGTACCTGGGTGCAAGCTGTTCCCTGTAGCAGGTGTGAGTATGCAGTAAGGTGTACCTGGGTACGAGCTGTTCCCTGTAGCGGGTGTGAGTATGCAGTAAGGTGTACCTGGAGCAAGCTGTTCCCTGTAGCGGGTGTGAGTATGCAGTAAGGTGTACCTGGGTACCAGCTGTTCCCTGTAGCGGGTGTGAGTATGCAGTAAGGTGTACCTGGGTACCAGCTGTTCCCTGTAGCGGGTGTGAGTATGCAGTAAGGTGTACCTGGGTACGAGCTGTTCCCTGTAGCGGGTGTGAGTATGCAGTAAGGTGTACCTGGGTACGAGCTGTTCCCTGTAGCGGGTGTGAGTATGCAGTAAGGTGTACCTGGGTACCAGCTGTTCCCTGTAGCGGGTGTGAGTATGCAGTAAGGTGTACCTGGGTACGAGCTGTTCCCTGTAGCGGGTGTGAGTATGCAGTAAGGTGTACCTGGGTGCAAGCTGTTCCCTGTAGCGGGTGTGAGTATGCAGTAAGGTGTACCTGGGTACCAGCTGTTCCCTGTAGCGGGTGTGAGTATGCAGTAAGGTGTACCTGGGTGCAAGCTGTTCCCTGTAGCGGGTGTGAGTATGCAGTAAGGTGTACCTGGGTGCGAGCTGTTCCCTGTAGCGGGTGTGAGTATGCAGTAAGGTGTACCTGGGTACGAGCTGTTCCCTGTAGCGGGTGTGAGTATGCAGTAAGGTGTACCTGGGTGCAAGCTGTTCCCTGTAGCAGGTGTGAGTATGCAGTAAGGTGTACCTGGGTGCAAGCTGTTCCCTGTAGCGGGTGTGAGTATGCAGTAAGGTGTACCTGGGTACCAGCTGTTCCCTGTAGCGGGTGTGAGTATGCAGTAAGGTGTACCTGGGTGCAAGCTGTTCCCTGTAGCGGGTGTGAGTATGCAGTAAGGTGTACCTGGGTGCGAGCTGTTCCCTGTAGCGGGTGTGAGTATGCAGTAAGGTGTACCTGGGTACGAGCTGTTCCCTGTAGCGGGTGTGAGTATGCAGTAAGGTGTACCTGGGTGCAAGCTGTTCCCTGTAGCAGGTGTGAGTATGCAGTAAGGTGTACCTGGGTACGAGCTGTTCCCTGTAGCGGGTGTGAGTATGCAGTAAGGTGTACCTGGAGCAAGCTGTTCCCTGTAGCGGGTGTGAGTATGCAGTAAGGTGTACCTGGGTACCAGCTGTTCCCTGTAGCGGGTGTGAGTATGCAGTAAGGTGTACCTGGGTACCAGCTGTTCCCTGTAGCGGGTGTGAGTATGCAGTAAGGTGTACCTGGGTACCAGCTGTTCCCTGTAGCGGGTGTGAGTATGCAGTAAGGTGTACCTGGGTACGAGCTGTTCCCTGTAGCGGGTGTGAGTATGCAGTAAGGTGTACCTGGGTACGAGCTGTTCCCTGTAGCGGGTGTGAGTATGCAGTAAGGTGTACCTGGGTACCAGCTGTTCCCTGTAGCGGTCTCCCAGTCGATGTCCAGTCTCACTTGGTCGGAGGCGATGCTGACGGGACCCTTGGGAGGAGTTCTATCTCTCCGCACCAGCAACTCAGCCTCTGCAGGGAAAACACAATCCATAATTTAATATTAATACTATTCTTAAGATGTCTTATTACAGGCCACATACATACGCGCGCACACACACACACACACACACACACACACTCACACTTAAACACACACACACACACACATGCAGGCACACACGTACACACACACACACACACTCACACTCAAACACACACACACACACACACTCACACTTAAACACACACACACACACACACATGCAGGCATGCACATACACACACACACACACTCAAACACACACGCGCACACACACCAGTCATTTCACGTTTGTCGGAGTGGTCAGACTTTAGTCAGTGTGCACCTGTGTGATGTCAGAGCGTGCCTGTGTGATGTCAGCGCGTACCTGCGTACGGCCAGTGCGTACCTGTGTGTTTAGTTTCAATCCTGGTTTGGGGCTGCTTCATCTGCGGGCCAATCAGCCGCATGGCGTTCTCAACAGAGACCAGCAGGGCGCTAACGTCATGGCTGCCCTTGGGAGGCCCATCCGACATGATGTCATTGGCCTTCGTGAAGAGTTTCTACAGACAGAGGCAGTGATAGAGAGAGAGGGAGATAAGGAGAGGTATTATTAAAATGCTCGTGTGTGCGTGGCCGTGTGTGTGTGCATACATGTTTGTATGCATGTGTGTGTGCGTGTGTGTGCATGTTTGTATCAGTAGTACTGTCTGTGTTTCAGAATGGTTTTATAGTTCTGCAGCCAAGTATGATTATGTTGTTCTATAGGTTAGCAGGGTTCTGTGGTTCTGCAGGTAAGTAGGGTTGTGTAGTTCTGTAGCTCATTAGGGTTCTATGGTTCTGCAGGTAAGTAGGGCTGTGTAGTTCTGTAGCTCATTAAGGTTCTGTGGTTCGGTGGGGTCAGTACTCTTTTGTGGTTCTGTAGTCCAGTCTGTACCTCTAATAGCATTTCTCCATGAAGCTGATCGGACGCACCAGCTTTTAGCTCCAAACAGTTGTTTCTCATTAGAAACACAATATACTCAAGGCCTGGTAGAGTCTGACAGACAGAGTGAGAGAGAGAGAGAAAGAGAGAGAGAGAGAACAGTCACGCATCTCATACAGTACAGTAAGTTATTGTAGTGGTGAGTCAGGTGGGTACAGGTAGTAACCCCTACCTGTTCAGGTGAACCTGTGGGTTTGTACAGGTCACAATTCAGCTCTGTGGGGGGGGGGGGGGGGGAGAGAAAAATGAAGAAGGTGTGTTCAGCCATGATCTGATCCCCCACATTTCTAAAAGCAGCATGACTCTTCAGATTCTCTAACTGTTTGAGATTACATCACAGGCATCTAGAGAGTGAGAATAGAGCCTCCGGTTGGCCTCTTGAGAGTTTTCAGCCAATCAAGTCATACTTTATTGACCCCATAGGTAATTTGTCCTCTGCATTTGACCCAACCCAGCTACTTGGATGGGAGATCACAGGGCAAGGACTGAGATCCAACTCCAGTTCTGAGTCCAGTGCCATGGTCAACCAAGTTAGTATACCTAACCTGGCATGCATGGCTCTGGGTTTGGGAGGAAACTGGAGTACCTAACTCAGAGAGTACTGAAAGCACAGAGGCAAACATGGGGAGGACAACTCAGAAACTCTTTCATGTGAGGTGATAGTGCTCATCTCTATACCTCCAAGTGGCCCTCCCAGCAAAACATGGTGCAATCTAAAAAAAAAAGAGATCATCCCTCCATTATATATACCCGCTTATCCTGAGCAGGGTCGTGGGGGGTGCTGGAGCCTATCCCAGCTTGCATTGGACAAGAGGCAAGAGTACACCCTGGACAGGCCACCAATCTATCGCAGGGTACACACACCATTCACTCACACACTCACACCTATAGGCAATTTAGAGTCTCAAATTAGCCTACTTGTATGTCTTTGGGCTGTGGGAGGAAACCCACGCAGACACGGGGAGAACATGCAAACTCCACACAGAAAGGCCCCAAGCCAATATTCAAACCCAGGACCTTCTTGCTGTGAGGTGACAGTGCTACCCACTGCACCACCATGCCACCCAAAATTTGATCATATAAAATAATTTTGTTCTGAGTAGTATACTCATGAGTACAGATGTTCCTTTAAGAATTTTTACTGGTATTTAACAGGTATTTCAAATTCTTTGACCCAGGCTAGGGAACCAGTGGTAGAGGTTCTTAAATGAGTTGGGTTGATCTGACCCTTCTGTTCTCTGATATGCCACTCACCTACGCATCGTCCCAGGGCATTGCCGTAGTTACTGTAACCAGGGTCACACTCACAGGTGTAGCTGCCCTCCAGGTTGTTGCAAGACCCCCATTTTCCACAGATTTCAGGGTCAGCCGTGCATTCATCTACATCTAAGAGTGACAGGTGGGTGGAGAAGACAGGTAAGAGAGCCAAGAGTCAAAACCTCAACATATGTACCACATATGAATAACTTTAATCCTACTTGAGAAGGTTTCTGAAAGAGTTAACAAAGCACAGAACTGAGTTCAGGAAGATTGGAGCAGAAAGAAAATGCTTCACTATAATTTAAGTGGAGAACAGTTTTTATTATTTTTTTTAAGTAACCTTTATTTAACCAGGCAATCAATTAAGAACAGATTCGTATTTACAGTGTCGACCTGGCAAATAGGCAGAGAGAAGACTCCTGAGGGTAGGAGGTGGAGGGTAGAATGGGTGGAACAGTGTGGTAAAAGCCCCAGTATAAAATACTGACATTAGAATAAGCTTCACTGAGACAGAGGAGAGAGATCGTGCTTCACTTGCATGACTTGTGAGACTAGATATGCGTCACTGAGACTTTGTGAGACTAGACAAGACTTTGTAAGAGTTGACATAGTTCACTAAGACTTGTGGGATTGGACATTGTTCGCCAAGACTTGTGGGATTGGACATGAAATGTTTAACTAAGGGTCTTAAAATGTTTCACCGGGTCTTAGAAAGACCCTGCTCCACTTAAAGCTTGGGAGAGTGGGATGGCAGGTATGCTTTCCGCTAAGTTACAGGTTAGCGGGCTGAACATGCTTCACTAAGAGTTGGAGAGACAGGCCTGGGGGTCAGGCTAAAATTTGTTCCCAGCCCACATTACCTGAGCAGGGGTCCTGACTGTGCCCATGGGTACTGAAGCCAGCCTCACAGGTGCAGGTGTATGTGCCAGGTGAGTTTGTGCAGGTTCCATTCCTGCCACAGACTGGAGGAGCTCTCTCACACTCATCCTCATCTGCAGTGGGAAAGCAACCTGTCAATCACTCACTCAATCGCCGCGGCCAATCACACAATCAGATCTGCCAATAGTGGCCCTGCAGCAGCCAAACACTCATTCGATCTGTAACTTACTCTCGCCCAGCTGTCAACAGCCGTTAATCACTATACAGCAGGTGTTAAGCACTTTGTCATGATCTGTCAATTCCTTTGCACGCAGGTGTCAATCATTTGTCAAATCAGTCAGTCCCGAGAGAATTGCTTGCGTACTAATCATCAGACACATCAACTGACCTCCAATAGCAGTAAATCATTAATCACTTCTATCAGTCACTCTCCCAAAGCTGTCAATCACAGATCAGCCCTGCCAATCACTCTCCCACAGCTGTCAATCACAAATCAGCCCTATCAATCAAGCTCCCACAGCTGTCATTCATGTATGTGTCCTACTTGTGGTTTCACACTAGGATTGCCAGATGCCAAGTTTTGGCCCAGAATGTCCAGTTTTCCAATTTTTTCATACAGGTCCTGTTTGTGGACCCAACAGGACAATATAAATGTGTGGTCTGAACTACTGATTGAAATCTGACCCCTAGTTTGTAATAAATTTCTATCTGCACTGCTACGTCTTTTTTTCTTCCTTACTGTTTTTCAAGCTTCAAGTGTCCGTTTTTCACAAACTGCAAAACTGGCAACCCCATCTCTCACCCATAGTGAATCTCTGTGGTTCTTCTGCCAATCACAGTCTCGTCCTCGCCCGTCTCCTCCATTCGTACAGTGTGTCCCAAAGCAGCGTTTAAAGGGGAAACCTGCGGGAGTGCAGGGTATTTACCTTCACAGGTCACTCCTGTGGCGTTGTGAAAAACTCTCTGGCCGTTGCTGGAGATGTAGCCCTCAGAGCAGGTGCAGTTGTAGGACCCAGAGGTGTTCTGGCAGGAGGCCTTGGGCCCGCAGATATTGGGGGTCTCTAAGCACTCGTTTATATCTGAGGAGCAGGAAGTTTACACACGTTACCAGGGAAACTTGAAATTTATTTACCCGTTACCAGGGGAAATGTATTTTTCAAAATCCTGTCCAACCTGGAACATGCTGAAGGACCAGCACTGTAACAAAAAAAATCAATATATTTGCGCTAAAATATTTGTATCACCACAGTTGTGTAGAATAATCATAATAACTGACTCATAAAATAAAAGTATATATCCAGTTAACTAACAGGATATGCACTGTTAAATAACATGGTTTATATAGCTTTTCCTACATTGAATGGTTTTTCACTGGCAACATTTTTTAGGGCGCTTTTCAGCACAGTCACTTATGCATATAAATGTATTTATTTATTATTTATTTATTAATTAATTTAAATATTACTTAATTTATTTATTTATTTATTGTTGCATGCATTGCAATCTCAAGAATCAGCACTGGCATTATAGTGTTATAGTCACATGCACACATGCACAGACACACACACATAAACACACACATACAAACACACACACACACACACACAGTCGCGGGGAAGGCCGAGTTCTTACCTTGACACTTTTCACCAATGCCAGTGAAAGTATTGGATTTTGAATTCACGTGAAAACCAGGATCACACAGACAGGTGTAGCTGCCCTGGTTGTTGAGGCAAACAGCATACTTGCCACAGACAGGGTCTGTGCATTCATCAACATCTGCAGGGAAACAAGAAAGGGGAAGAGTCTGTCACTCTACCCCTCTAACAGTCACACGACCCCTTTTATAGTTTATAGCGACTATACCTCTCTTACAGTCACACTGTTTGAAAATATGATGCAATAGATATGTGATATGTTGAAGTGCAAATTAATATGCACTTCAGGACATCAGAATATATTGAAAAGTATTAGCTAATTATTGCTGCTTTGAGGCATTGCAGTATGTTACATTCCTGATAATTACATTTACCATAATATTTCCTAAGATGTCAACATGCTGTGCTGTCAATATATTGCACAGGTGCCCTGTTTCCGTAAGGGCACCTCTGAAATGACGTAACTCCCCCAACCATCACTCCCAATGAATGAAAAAAATAGATTATAATAAAGAGTTAATGAAACAACATACCAATGCATTTGTCGCCTTTCTTTTCCCACCCAACTTTACATGTAGATGATGCAGTTTTACCAGACTGGAGGTGTAGCAGGCCTGCAGAAGAGGATTATGGGTATTATCACAGGTTCCCTAGAGAAACTAGAAAGTCAGATTTCTTGTTCCTTCCGTAGCCTTTGATTTATGGTGAAATGAAATAGGCTGGCAGCAGAGGATTGATGCTATACTACAGTTAACCCTTTGAAGAGTAAGCTTGAAAGAAAAATACAGTTTTTTCAAAATTATAACTCAGGGCTCTGGAACTCCATAACTTTCAGTTACCTGGAGTGTTTGTTACCTCAGCATTAGAATGTTCAGTTAGAACATTCTAATCGCATATTTGTGATCTTACAGCTTAAAGGGTTAATCAACATTCATTCAACAGAGAAGTTCAAACCTCCGTGACACAGTGCTGTCATTTGTCACACCGCCCTTGAGAACGTTCATAAGTTCCCTCAAGTTTCACTGTTTCAGCCACAATGGTAAATTTTAAGAACAGTTCGAAAACATTTTCCCTTTTTCCTTGCTGATGTAGAAAAATTGTGGTTTAAATTTGGGTTATGTTGATTTATGGTTTGTGTGCCGTACCGAGTGTGTGTGATGTTTTTAGCTCTTTCCTTTTCCATCGTGTACTTTTATGTTGCATTTTTACAATTCATTTAAGCTCATTAATGACCAACCCTCCAGTGTCATTTGCGCATTACATTACATTACATTTATTTGGCAGACGCTTTTATCCGAAGCGATGTACAATTAATGCATACCAAAGGTCATTTGAAGAACTCAAAGCACAGGTACGATGAGGTACAATACTCATTATGTAACAATTATTTATAGCCATGAATGTAGTTCACGCAATAAGCATAGGCTAGTTCATAAAGTAATGTTAAGTCAAACTAAGAGGCATGACAGTGAACTACAACATCAACTACATTGCATTTTTGACTTAGAACACGTGACTTTACAAAATAATGTTTTTTGAATCGAAAAGGTTAAAATGAAGTCTGAATGAAGGTAAATTCAACAATAAAGAGACAGAAATATCAGAGTGGAGAACTAATTCACCTGCACCTATTCAACTTCAAGGGTGGGAACTGACTGTCACCACCATGCCAGACCAACAGGGGGAGCACAAGAGTTTTGATATCAGCACCAGAGCGGTGACTGGCTGCAACATTGTAACACTGAACATTCCATTCAGCAAAAATCAGATCGGTCATTTATTCAGCTCTGGTTGTTTGTTTGTTTTAACAGTCAAAAAAAACAAAACAAAAAAAAAACCATGCAAATTTACAGGATTCAAACCAAACTTGTTTATTTATTTATCTGTGTAATGACCTTGAATCCTCTATGTGCAAGTGTAATGTCTAATCAGAAAAATGACTAGCGATTCCCAGACAGAGAAACAAAGGAATCGATTCATGTTTGTGTTTGTGTGTGTGTGTGTGTGTGTCTGTGTGTGTGTGTCTGTGTGCATACTCATGTGTGGGCCTGTGTATGTTAACATAAGTGTGTGTGTGTGTGTGTCTATATGAGTGCTTTTTGTGTGTGTTCTGTAAATGTCAGACAGCTGCCTTGTAAGGACCAGGACATTACTTTGTTGTGTACTTCGGTGACTCAGAACTTCAGGCCCTGTTGCCACGGTGCGTCAGGCCGCTCTACTGAATTCTCAGTTTAGGCCAGCCAGGACTTTTCAGAGTGGGGGGATTCCCCCCCTCCACCCCGCTTGGAGTCACATTACCCGCCTGTCAGAAAGCCTGACCCACTGTTGGCAGGACCGAGTAGACACAAGCTACCCCGCTCTAGTGAGAACACAGGAGATAAAAAACAGACCCGCTCTAGTGAGAATAGAGGCGATACAAACTGTGGAGAGGCAGTCTGTAGTGAAGACGGAGGAGAGGTGGTTTGTAGTGAGGACAGAGGAGAGGCGGTCTGTAGTGAGGACAGAGGAGAGGCCGTCTGTAGTGAGGACAGAGGAGAGGCGGTCTGTAGTGAGGACAGAGGAGAGGCAGTCTGTAGTGAGGACAGAGGAGAGGTGGTCTGTATTGAGGACAGAGGAGAGGCGGTCTGTAGTGAGGACAGAGGAGAGGCAGTCTGTGGTGAGGACAGAGGAGAGGCGGTCTGTAGTGAGGACAGAGGAGAGGTGGTTTGTAGTGAGGACAGAGGAGAAGCAGTCTGTAGTGAAGACAGAGGAGAGGTGGTTTGTAGTGAGGACAGAGGAAAGGTGGTCTGTAGTGAGGACAGAGGAGAGGCAGTCTGTAGTGAGGATGGAGGAGAGGTGGTCTGTAGTGAGGACAGAGGAGAGGCGGTCTGTAGTGAGGACAGAGGAGAGGCGGTCTGTAGTGGGGACAGAGGAGAGGCTGTCTGTAGTGAGGACAGAGGAGAGGCGGTCTGTAGTGGGGACAGAGGAGAGGTGGTCTGTACTGAGGACAGAGGAGAGGCGGTCTGTAGTGAGGACAGAGGAGAGGCGGTCTGTAGTGAGGACAGAGGAGAGGCGGTCTGTAGTGGGGACAGAGGAGAGGCGGTCTGTAGTGAGGACAGAGGAGAGGCTGTCTGTAGTGAGGACAGAGGAGAGGCGGTCTGTGTGCAGCTGACTCTGTTGGCTCTGGCCCTGGAGGCAACAGCTGCTGAAGCCGAACTACAGAGCCAGAGGAGTACCGGGTTACTGCGCGTCAGCTAGATGTGTGTCATACGTGCACCAGTTCAGAAACGGACACACACACACACACACGCGCACTCAAGAACACATAGACCTACTCAGGAACACACACACATATCGGTGGTACGCGCTAACTAGGTTAACTAAAGTAGGCGAAACGCTAACACGTGAGGGTTAGCTGAAGTAACGTTAGGCGATAAAGCTGTGCTTAAAAATGTCATGCCATTCGAAGTGGTGAATTTGGGAGATGCACCTGCGCGTGCGTCCTACGAAACGTCCCTCAAAAGTCATCTGTGAGTGAGTGAGTGAGTGAGTGAGTGACCACGATTGGCCACGCATAGCCCACGGCGGCAGGCAGTCCTGCGCGCCGTGGGAAAAATGAAAGAACAAACAATACGTCCACATTACATTCCTTGACTGGCGTGAGATCACTGGCTCTATCCAGAGAGATTTACTGGACAAACAAGTTCCGGGCACCAAGCTACAAATAAGGACACAAATTACAAAGCAGTTAAAAGTAATCAACTTGAAGTGGTATGGAATGCAAAAGGAAAGACTTCAGGCACTTAATCTATTCAGGGATAGCAAAAAAAAAAAAAAGGAGTGGAGGTTCCTAGGGGTAGAATAAGGAAGGGGATATGCTGTAAGGTTTTAAACCCGTAAAAACAATTGAACTGCGACAAAAGGTCTATCAAGAGAACAATGGGGCGTAGGTGACTATGGTAGCAGACGGTAAATTCAGGAAGTCTGGCTGTTTTTTTTTTTTTTACACTGCATGGAAAACCTCATCAGGACAAAGACAGTGTCCTTCTTTGTGTTCCAATGCATCCTAAATAGAACGCTGGGCTATATACGTATACTATATGAGCTATATACCTACAGGCTATACCCTATGGCCTGTAGGTAAATGATGAGTGTATCAATACTTCCAACGTGTGGTTACATTTGCATATTTTTTCTAAAATATAACAATAGTATAACTATTGTTTAGAAGTGAGCGGTGATAATTGTTTTTGCTTAAATCTGACAAGCTAAATATTTGCTAAACGTACACTAGTGACACACAAAAGTATTTCTGGAGTATTTTACAGAAAATATGCTGTCTGAAAAATGAGTTACAATTGATATCATATTGATGTCATGTTGATTAAGAAATTACACAAAAACAATATTTCACACTGAACTGAGTATAAAACTATACATTTTCAGAAGTGGAAACATCTTAAATGGTTTCATATTTTAAAGAGTTTTTAAAAACGTGCCCCATTTTTTGAAACGGTTCTGGGGTTTTTCAAGGCTACAGGAGTGAAGTATCACCATGAATTTGTGTATAAGAGGTATTAAGTGTGTTTGTGTGTGTGTGAGAGCTTGTGTATGAGAGGTATTAAGTGTGTTTGTGCTTGTGTGTGTGACAGCTTGTGTGTGTATGAGAGATATTAAGTGTGTTTGTGCTTGTGTGTGAGAGCTTGTGTATCAGAGGTATTAAGTGTGTTTGTGCTTGTGTGTGTGACAGCTTGTGTGTGTATGAGAGATATTAAGTGTGTTTGCGCTTGTGTGTGTCTGTGGGAGTGACTGGGCGTGTCTGAAGGAGTGACTGGGCGTGTCTGAAGGAGTGACTGGGCGTGTCTGAAGGAGTGACTGGGCGTGTGTGTGGGAGTGACTGGGCGTGTCTGTGGGAGTGACTGGGCGTGTGTGTGGGAGTGACTGGGCGTGTGTGTGGGAGTGACTGGGCATGTCTGAGGGAGTGACTGGGCGTGTGTGTGGGAGTGACTGGATGTGTCTGAGGGAGTGACTGGGCGTGTCTGAGGGAGTGACTGGGCGTGTCTGAGGGAGTGACTGGGCATGTCTGAGGGAGTGACTGGGCATGTCTGAGGGAGTGACTGGGCGTGTGTGTGGGAGTGACTGGGCGTGTCTGAGGGAGTGACTGGGCATGTCTGAGGGAGTGACTGGGCGTGTCTGAGGGAGTGACTGGGCATGTCTGAGGGAGTGACTGGGCATGTCTGAGGGAGTGACTGGGCATGTGTGTGGGAGTGACTGGGTGTGTGTGTGGGAGTGACTGGACGTGTCTGTGGGAGTGACTGGGCGTGTGACAGGGTGGCAGTGTGAGGTCATGGGAGAAGTGCATCAGATTTAGCCCAGTCCCCTCAGCCGAGACAAAAAGAGGCTCTTCTCCTCCTTTTCAATGGCCCATTCTGCAGAGATGCCCTCAGTCTATCTGTTTAACGAACTCAATGCAATCATTCTTCTCACAGCTAATACAGAATATCGCTGCCTGAGCAATTTCCTTCGGTCTTTTGTAGAGACACTGCACACGTCCAGCAGGCTTCTAATCTGCAATCTCACTGTCATTACCACTTCCTCCACAGCGTTTGCTTCTGCGGTCACAGTGCTGTGATTGGACCTACAATTTAGAACACATTTAGACACATGCACACATGCACACACACACACAGGCACACATGCACATACATGCACAGACACACACACACACACACACACACACAAAGACACACATACACACACACACAGACACACACACACACACACACAGGCACACATACACACACACACACAGACACACACACACGCACACACACCCACACACACACACACACACACACACACACATACAGTGACAGGAGGTCCAAACACAGGGCTGCCAGCACTGAACACTTAATCCCCGCTCAGTGCAAACTTGCTGAGAGGGCGCTGTTGGCATGTCAGCCAGCTGTAAACACAGGGATATAACCACAGATGGCAGCTGCCCACGGTGAAAACTTTTTTTATTTTTTATTTTGCCCCGGAAAATAGCGAGCGTACCGCAGCAGAAAACGTCCGAGAGATCTCCCAAAACAAAGTGACCCTGGAGCTATTCATTCCAGCTCTGCTGACAGCGTCCAGCGAACTCGCGGCGAGCCTCAGCGCTTTCCCTGAATACTGAACACACTCTGCTGTTGCCCCAGGGGTAGAGAAAAAAAAAACCAGACCGGGCAGTCTAAGGAAGATCGGGAAGATTTCTTCTCGAAGGCAGAGCCAATGAAAGATACACCTTGCAATCTTAAGTTATTTGGCAAGCTGTTGGGAATTATTTTTAAAAGAAATATTAGCTACTTAAACCCATTTCTTAAACCCATTTACCCACATACACACCCTTTCCCATGGAAACACAACAACAAAAAAGAAACCCAGAGTGAGTCATCACTAAAACAGAAACTTTATCTCGAAAGCAGGCAAATATTATATGATACACTGCAGCATGATTTCTCACCCGTTCGGTCATGTGCGAACTAGCAGCTCTTCTGTGTGACGGGCAGTTTGGATACGCTATTCACCGCTATTCACCGTGCTAGTGCCACAGAATACTCTCACTGTACCACAGATTATATTAACTTCCTATAATCTACTAATCACAATCTACTATAAACAAAAATACAACATTTTGCACCCACTCTTCTCAGTTATAGTAACTTTTTATTAAACCTTATTCTGTCAACTAGAATTGTGGCTGATTTTATTTAACATTGCTCTGTCAACCAGAATTGTTATACATAAAACACGTGTATACTGTAATATGTAGCACATTTGTACTGTTCAAGTGCTTTGCCAATAGAACATTTATTATTGCAGATAAACGGTAGGCGATTGTGAGCTGAATGGCTCACATCACTCTCTCACATAACAAGTGCAAACGCACACAAAAGACTCACCCAGAATCAGGAGGCACGGACCAAGTCCCATCTTTAAAAAAAGGGGGAGGAAAATTCCGCAAATTAAAAATTAAAAAATTAAAAATAAATCCAAGATTAATTTATTCGTTTTAAAGGTTTAAAAAAATTTAAAAATTAGAAAGTTTTTCTCGTTAATGTGAGAGCCGGCGGGAGAAAAAGGGAAGGGAACTCCTCCGTATCGGTTGAGTGAAGCCGGTGGAAGCTGCTGGTCTCGGCCCGCGTGGAACAGGAACAGAGCCCACCGAGATCCCACGTGCGGCGCACCCCAAACGCCCCTGAATCGTTCACCCCGAAACTCTTTCTCTCTTTCTCCCCTATCCCTATCTCTGTCTTTATCTCACGGCTGTCTCTCGGTTTCTCTGCCTCTCTTTTGCCTTGTTTTTTTTTAACTTTCTGTTTCTCTGTTCCTCTTTCCCCCCTCTCTTTCTCTCTCTGTCTCTCTGTGTCGTTCTGTTCCACTGGCTGGGATTCAATTTGTGCGCTCAACAGAAACACAGAGGGGAGGAGAGAGAGAGAGAGAGAGAGAGAGAGGGAGGAGGGAGGGAGTGAGAGAGAAAGAGACGGAGAGAGGGAGGGAGGGAGTGTGTGTGTGTGTGTGTAAAAGTGAAAGAGAAAGACAGAGGAAGAAAAACTTTGTTGTTTTATAAAAGGGTATTTTGAGAAAAGCGCAATTTTTCAGACTCATTTGATCTTTCTTTAATTTTTGTCATTTATTATATTCCACTATTTATTTTTATTTTTTTTAAACAGGTAGTTAAGAGAAAATGGGCATCTCTATAGGAGTGGCTGGGAGGAAAAGAGAACAGTAGGGAGTGGAGGCATCTGGGGGGGGGGGGGGGGTTGGCATATGACCTACAATATTTCAGAATACTGGGGAGTTCCTATTGAGACATTTTCCTTGGAATATCGAAGAGGGAGGGAGAGACAGAGCCGAAAAGTTCTCTCCCTTTATTTAATATCCATTATTTTCCCAATACGGGCCAGAGCATGACTCAAAGGGGGGCCGGAACATCAGAAGACATAACATATCATCAAAAGACATAACACAGCATCGGAAAACAAACATAATATCAAAAAGTGTACATACCACGGGCAAACGGTTAAAACTCAGCTCACAGCATCAACCTGACCTTGGGCAAACTTTTATGGGAAGCTTGTCGGGCATGTCATGAGAAAATTATACATCTGGCATATTTATATGTATGAGGGTTTGCTCACGTAGACCACAGTTTAAAACGGACCATAAAAGTGATGATCCAGCAGCACTGTCAATAAACAGCCAAGTACGGAATCTGTTAAATGTGTAATCATGTGAGGTGTTGTTGACAAGCTGAGGTCACGAACAACAAAATGGTGGCATTAATGAGAGATTAATTTACATAAATATAATAATTAATTATATAATAAAATGCTTACTGCAAATGATAATAATAATAAATGGGTACACCAGTCAAAACCGTACAGGTGTATACCTCTAAAGCAGAAGCTTGCTGGATTACTAATGGCTAAGTGGCTATGTTACACTTACAGAGATAACACAGGAGATTCTTTGTTTATGGATGTGACTTATTACTTATTGTGTTGTGATTGTGATTCTCTTTGATGTTTCACAGCTTTTCCTTTGATGTGCGGGCGTACAAAGAGGGAAAGGGGTACGTTTCTGGGAGTTTCATTTGAACGACCTCCAAGGCGACACTTGTGCATAGCCATCTTGACGCATTGCGCACTGCGTTGTCTGTTTCAAACCATTTCTCTGCGTTCTGTGTTACTCACCGATACAATCGCCGGAATTCCGGCTAATAGATATATCAGTCTCGACTTGGCTTCTCTCTTTGATTTTAACCATCGCAGTGACGCACTGGGGCTTCAGGGTTACCGCAAATAGCTAGATGCATCCTGCAGCGACTTCGCTACAGCCTACACTAGCCCACGCCATTTGAAGATACGCAGCTGCATTCTGGGTAGGCTGTTCATGGGCCATAGCCACATCTACAACTGCTAGATAGGCATTGACGTATATAGAGTCATCCCACATCACAATGGAAAAAAATTAACCAGAAAAAAAACCCAACAAAAACAAAACAACACAGAGCGAAATAGAACTGGATCTTTTGCCCCAACACAGTAAGTTATATGTGGCTGTTCAGCATGGCCACCTGAAAGAGGACAGGTTGTGCTCAGCCAGCCAGAGGATTATAAAGAGCAGCATGCCGTTGCAGAGAGACGTAGAGGAAAGCAAGAGACCCACACACTTCCTCACACCACCCAGGCCCACATGCATTAGGAGTTCTGTGAAGTGTGCCACCCAAATTTAGGTTTAGGGTCAGAGTTATGGTCGCGGTTAGGGTTAGGTATACCGGGATGGTTGGGTTAGGGTTAGGTATACCGGGATGGTTGGGTTAGGGTTAGGTATATATTTTTTGTACGTCGCTTTGGATAAAAGCGTCTGCCAAATGAATGTAATGTAATGTAATGTAATGTAAAGGTATACAGGGATGGTTGGGTTAGGGTTATGTTTATAGTGAGGGTTGGGTTAGGGTTAGGTTCATAGTGAGGGTTGGTTAGGGATAGGTTTATAGTGTGGGTTGGGTTAGGTTTATGGTGAGGGTTGGGTTAGGGTTAGGTTTATAGTGAGGGTTGGGTTAGGGTTAGGTTTCTAGTGAGGGTTGGGTTAGGGTTAGGTTCATAGTGAGGGTTGGTTAGGGTTAGGTTTATAGTGAGGGTTGAGTTAGGGTTAGGTTTATGGTGAGGGTTGGGTTAGGGTTAGGTTTATAGTGAGGATTGGGTTAGGGTTAGGTTTATGGTGAGGGTTGGGTTAGGGTTAGGTTCATAGTGACATCAGTAGTGACAAAGCACACCATTGTGCACTATTGACATAATAATTTAATTAATGTTCATATAGTGTCTATGAAGGTACTGTGTAGTGTTTATGAAGCAGGTATGTACCTCTTATGAAGGAACATTAATAGAAAGTGTTGCCAAATATCTTTAATTTATGCTTTTGAAAATAAAAAGAAATGATAAAATAAACTGACAAGTTGTTTTAAACTATGATGGCCTCACATTGGCTACCAAGGACATATAAATACTAGTTTTATGGCTGCCATTTCGATTGCTGACATTTCCTCCAGTTCCCATCCCTCTCTTCAGCCAGAACAGTGAACATTTTTACAGTCCCAGGCCTGGCTTCTCAGACGGAATTAATCAACGGCCTTCAAAGGCTTCCCAGAAATATTTTCAGTAAGCTGGCACTAGGCTGGCAAAGGGTAACATGGGAAATGTGGGAAGACCAAGAGACTTGGATGCCATCAAAATTTGCCCATAAATCTGAAACGCTGTTTAAAAAAAACATTTTTTTATTACAAACTGCCAACACCCCCCAACCCTGCCCCCCACCCCCCTCTGACCCCATCAAGGAGGTAGCAAAATAACTTCACAAATCGTGTGATTAAAATGACAAACGACAAATGGACAAACGCTTGTATTTTTCTGGTCGGCAAAGTTAAGGAAATGTTTCGATTAAATCCAGGTCATGGTCAACAGGCTTCTGGGATTGCGTGTGCCGTGCAGGGCAGATTTACCTCCTGTTCTGCCCAAAAAAGTCATCATTTATTATATATTAATTTAAACTAGTTTTTAACATTAGTAGTAATACAAATCCATACAACACAACGCAATACAACGCAATGCAGTACGATGTAAAACAATTCCATGAAATATAATGCAATGCCCTTTATACAGTATATCCCCAAGGAGAAAATGACAACACCATTTACAGTGCATTTATAAGCCTTTAACCAGATTGACATACAATAAGTTTACACCGAAGGTCATTGGAACAACTACGAAACGCAGATCTGATAAGGTGCAGTACTCATTATGTAACAGTTATTCACAGCCATGAACACATTGAGTCCAGTTCACACAGTGAGCATAGGCTAGGTCAGAAAGTTGGAATGTGTCATGCATAATAATAATAAGTAATACACATAAACCAAACGCATGAAACACAACAACAAAATTAGAACAGTCGCAAGCCCAGCCAATGTAAGCAGAGCACAGAGTACAAAGTCCACAAAAAAGCAAAATCCTTGTTGGCACTTAAGCAATCGGTGGGTGGGTGTGTTCTCTGTCAATACCGATAAGATTTTCTCACCTGCTAAGAGGCAGTCAGTTTCACCCTTCAGTCTGTCATCTCTGTAGGACTTTCGTGACCGGGGAGATGCGTAGCCTATGTCACTTTCTCAATGTAAAGAGCAAAATGAGGAAGAATTTCACACTGAACGAATCTGTACACCCCTTCTGTGTTGCACCTACACTCACAAAGGCTTAAGTTTATTTAAAAAAATAAGTGTGTGCCTGCTCATTTTGCAGTAATTCATGAAATTTGGTGCTGTCATTAAGGCCGTCTTAACTTTCTGAGTATAAGACCACCATACCGCTTGTCACCCCCGAATAGACACTAAGGCCAGAAACATACCCTCCGTAAGTGTACAAATGCGGACGCTTCGAGCGACGCGAAGTCGGTCTGACTGAGCAGCTGAACGTACCGTCTTCTCACTCTTCCTTTCGTTTCTAGCTTAGTAAACTACGGTGAGTTTGAAGTTATCGTCCGCCCGTCTGTTTCTAAACGAGCAGTCCGGAGCCGCAATGAGCATGCACACGTTCGTGCGCCGCGCCGTGTCCAGCCGTGGCTGGATCGTGGCTGAGTATCGAGTATACTGCCCCCTTCGGGATGCACGCCGCCCCCTCCCCCGGAGATGCAGGGTGAGGGGGCCCCGGGAACAGCCTGCCCTTGGCACGGCAGACTGGCCAGCAGAGGATGGACCCCCCCTCTATAGCCGGGTTCCTCCCGGGGGTGTTTTTTCTCCTCGCAGTTTGAGGGTTTTTTTCCCCCACTGGGGAGTTGTTTTTTTAATTTTTATTTTTTAACGTCATTTGCTTGCTATTTGGGGGTTCAGGGCTGGTGTTTGCCCCCTTTTTTTTTTGGGTTTTCTTTGTCTTTCTTCTTTCTTGCTACTCTGCAAAACGTCTTTGTGACACTTCTCTGGAAAAAAGCGCTGTAGAAAAAAAAGGAAAGTCTGTTTCGCAGATCAAATCGGCGCTGAACCAGTGCGGTCACCGGACGTTCGAAGTGAGCCAGCCAAGACGAGGATCAGGCGTGAAAAGGAATGCAAAGCTGAGGACGGTGCCGCCGTTAGCGAAGAGCGTTGGCGCCAAGTCGACAGCCGGCGCTTTTGGCGGTACGATGGGCACTTGCCTTTTCCGGGAAACCCTGTCTGAGTGCCTCAGCGGAGCTTGCACAATAATCAGCACCCCTGATTTTGCATCAATTCAGTGAAATAACTCGCCAGAGCCTGTGTGTTTAAATACGTTATTAGCGAAAACGTTGCTAACATTGCGCTGGTATAATGTTAGATCATAGCATAATGTGTGGCACAATGGTTAGCATAGTTATAGCTAATCATATACTGTATTTATGCACAATCTTTTCAGTGGGCAATGACGCAAGCAGTGCACAAATATATTATTAGCTATAATGGTATTAATATTGTGGTGGTAGTAATTGTTCTGTATGGTATAGTGTGCAGTGCAGTGGTTCGAGACCTGGGCCTGTTACTCTGAGGTTGCAGGTTTGATTCCTGGGTGGGACACTGCCACTGTGCATCTGTGCAAGGTGCACGTTCTGATACCCTTAAGCGATACGTCCATCTGCTTAAATTGATAAACAAAAACAAACTGGTCTGCTGAGCATAGTGTGTAATGCTGAGTAATAATTCATGCCACTAAATAAAAAAACGAATCCTTTTGTTTGGCTGACTCGAACAAAAGGATCGAGAAGAATTTCACATGACGACTTTTGAAAACGTCGAGTTCTACAGTGAAGTCTCCTTTTAGGGCAACGGCTACATAGTGTTACGCAAAAACACAGTAAACACAGCTAGTCACACAAAGGAGTGCTGTAGGACTGTGGCTTCCTGCACAAACGAGTGTGAAATGCCTGTGTGTACAATACGTCCTGTGCGCCACAGTATTATGCTGCGACCGAATTTTTCCGAGGGAATTATTATTATAATAAGGAACTCAAAACTGAACTGATAGCGTGTCAGAGTGCCTGAGCTGGCCTTAGATCAGGTTTCCGCTGTCCATATCTTACACGTATGGATTAGGGGGGAGAAAGTCTGAGCTGATCCGAGTTCAGGGCCCAAATTCATGAGGAGTTTCACCGCTGCAGAGCTGATCTAGGACCAGGTTTTTCCTGCCCATATCCTGGGACATAACATGGATTATTATGATTGTTTTCCACGGAAATATGTTCAGTGTTAACTCAGCTTTTGACGGAGTCCAATACGGACGATATTCGTCAAGCGTCACGGAGTATGTGAGCTGATCTCAGATCAGTCCATATTCTGCCCTTACTCCCTGCTTTTGAGGGTTTCTCACGTGAAGTGAGAGTTTTTTTTTTTTTTACCTCAGAAAGTCCATAGTTCGCATTGCGATGTGCATCTGCTCTGCTATGTAAACAATGCAATGGGTTGCCATAGTGACTGAACTGGCATTGTGACCACAGGACTGTAGGTCTGGGCCTGGATTCATAAAGACTTTTATTAGTATGCAATAAAATGCCCGGTGTTAAAAATCGTTGCAGAGTACATGTGGTCCCTAATGCACTCATAGTGTATGTACTCTCTTAGAGTTGAATTAACACTGAACATGTTACCGAGTGTTAATAAAAAAACTTGAATGAATCCCGGCCCAGACCTAGAGTCCTATGGCCACAATTTCAGTTCAGTCACTATGGCAACCCATTGGACAGTTTACATTGCACAGCAGACGCTTGTCCACGGAGCAATGCAAATTATGCGCTTTTTGTTTATTGCGGGGCATCGGCGATGCCGCGGCTCGGTTATGAACCCTCGACCACATGAGGCAGGCACCACAACGCTACAGCAACCGCCGCTGAGGTCTCTATCAGCATAGCAACCACCGCTGAGGTCTCCATCAGCGTAGCAACCACCACTAAGGCCTCTTTTAGCGTAGCAACCACCGCTGAGCTCTCTATCAGCGTAGCAACCACCGCTGAGTCTCTATCAGCATAGCAACCACCACTAAGGCCTCTATCAGCGTAGCAACCACCGCTGAGCTCTCTATCAGCGTAGCAACCACCGCTGAGTCTCTATCAGCATAGCAACCACCGCTGAGGTCTCCATCAGCATAGCAACCACTGCTGAGGCCTCTATCAGGGTAGCAACCACTGCTATGGTCTCTATCAGCGTAGCAACCACTGCTAAGGCCTCCATCAGCATAGCAACCAACTCTGAGGTCTCTGTCAGCGTAGCAACCAACTCTGAGGTCTCTGTCAGCGTAGCAACCACTGCTGAGGTCTCTGTCAGTGGAACAGCCACTGCTCAGGCCTCCATCAGCATAGCAACCATCTCTGAGGTCTCTGTCAGCGTAGCAACCACTGCTGAGGTCTCTGTCAGTGGAACAGCCACTGCTAAGGCCTCCATCAGCATAGCAACCATCTCTGAGGTCTCTATCAGCGTAGCAACCACTGCTATGGTCTCTATCAGCGTAGCAACCACTGCTGAGGCCTCCATCAGCATAGCAACCAACTCTGAGGTCTCTGTCAGCGTAGCAACCACTGCTGAGGTCTCTATCAGCGTAGCAACCACTGCTGAGGTCTCTATCAGTGGAACAGCCACCGCCGAGGTTTCTGCCAGCTTTGCAAAACGCAGCTGCGGAAACCGCAGCACCTGTGGAACAGGAACCGAGGGGTGAGGAGGAAGAAAGCGAACGAGTGAGCGAACAGAAAACAGCGAGGTGTGATGCAAAGCGTTTTCTGGGGCACGATGAGGCCTCGGTTAGAGGGGTGCGAAGAGAAACGGCACGTCCACAGTTGAACTTTTGCCTATGCAACCTCCCTGGTTCAGTTTTGTTATGTTTTGTCAATTTACATTACATTACATTACAGGCATTTGGCAGACGCTCTTATCCAGAGCGACGTACATCAAAGTGTATAACCATAACCAGGAACAAGTATGACGAAAACCCTAGAGAGAAGTACCGGTCCAAGTGCAGGGAACAACCGCATAGATCAACTTGGACCCTGAAGGTTAAACTGATTAACACTAATACAACGAGAAGGGCAACAATTACTGCTTGTATTTTTATTTTTTTTTATTTTTTTAACTCCACTGCATTAAGACAGTTAATGCACCTAAGTCACCTACAAAACAGCTGCCTAGTTACAACAATTTAATTTTTTTGTTGTCGTTTGTTTTGATTTCTGCTCAGTTCTGTTGTTTTTATTTCCGTAACCTAAAGTATTATAAGTTTAAAAATGATGTAAACCAATGATACATCTATACGTACAGGTGGATGGGAAAAAAAACTCAAAAGGGGCCTCCAGGCTGACCACTGTAAGCAAGAGTAATACGTTCTAAGGAAGATGAAGAGAAACCAGTGGTATGAATTCACAAAGATCAGCCAGGAGGGAGGTCAAATTTTAGGCACCTGGTAAGGTGCGGGAAGGAAAACTTTAAAATAAGAACATTTTCACAAACTGTGTTCACTGGTTTCCATCCCAAAACAACTCTTGATTTGTTAAGCTCCTGCTTAACATATGTTAAAGTTCCATCATTTTGTGCAGAAATAGATTTTAACACAATGCTAGTTTGGCTAATTGTCTTTATTCGAATTATTCAGCACAACATCATACAAATTTCCTGAGAACTGATGTGACTCATAATAATTAAACAAACATGGAAAATCATTTTTGAAACATGGATATCTGGTAGTCATAAACAGATTGTTTTCAGTTTCTAACTGAACAGATGGATACCAGCTTAGAACCCATAGTTAGTCCAACAGACTGATACCAGCTTTGAACCAAAAGTTAGTCAAACAGACTGATACCAGTTTAGAACCTAATGTTAGTGATGAACAAACTGATACCAGCTTAGAACCAAAAGTTAGCCATGAACAGACTGACACGAGACTAGTCAAAGTTACATTTACAATCATTTGGCAGTGGCTCTTATCCAGAGCAAGGAACAGTAAGGAACACTGGAAAATTTTTTATGACTTAAAAACCTCATAATTCAGACTGCTATGCTCAAATAGGGACTTGAACCCTAGACCCTCAGATTAAAAGTCTGATGCTCTGTTGACTGAGCCATCCGGGCTCTGTGGGTGACCTGTAATAACAAGCCATTACTCTCTCACTCTTCTCTCTCCTAACATTGTTCGCGTGCTGTCACATAAGTCCCCATTACCCAGCATTGGATCCCACCCTTTTGATTCCATGTAAGTCAGCAATGGGTCAGAAGAAATGAAGCAGGCGCCTTGAGGGGTGGAAGCCTACACTGAGAGACGTTTCGACGCGAAACTGACTGGGCTGAACTCAACATATCTCAGGACATACCTGGATATAGCCTGTCTACGTTCCTCGTCGGCCTGATAAACTTTCGCTTCTCGAAAAACAAAAACAACGTAGCCAGGTTTTTAACCTCAGCGGTGGCGTTTCAGCGCCTTTTCACCGCGGACGTGTTCGCTGGGGAGTCGGCGCGGGGGAAACAGGATCTAGGCCTTCTCACTTCAGCCCTGTTTACCAAAACTTCTCAATATCATACTGAGTGCACCGTTGAGTTTGAAGGGAACTGACTGTTGAGCTGCAGCCCTTTGTAATGATGATTGCGGAGGTTGCCCCAGACGACAACCTCAATAATCTACCTCAACATGTTTGTTTGTTCTCTGCAGATGTTTTCCTCCAGGCTGAACTCCAAAGCTTAATAAAACTGAAATCGGCAGGCATGTGTGGTTAATGCACCTCGCATGCTGAATTTTTTTTTCTTTTCTTTCTAAAAGCAGAAAAGAGACCTAGAGAGAAAAAGCACCCAAATGAAGAGTTCTTAAAACACATGCTTCTACTTTACAAAGTGCTAACGGGTGCTTCGGCAGTGACTGGAGACCCTTTCATTATTCTATAATCCTGACTGCTGTTCCATGCCAGTGATCCAGCTGTACTGTTCCCAAATCCCTGAAGCCAGCCCACCCCCACCCCCCCGTTATATGCCAGCTGGGAACAGTGGTAGGTTGGCAACTGTCAAGGAACTGGACGAGGTATCCAGGAATTCATTGAATTCAATCCCGGAGATACATTTTTATTTTTTTTATTTTTTTTGGGGGGGGGGGGGTTGTTTTTAAAGACTAAATGTGGCAATAAAACTCATTTGCCGCTCTGGTCTCTTTGGGGCGAGTCATGCCAAGATTCAGGATAAGATAAGAGCGTGAAAATGGAGGGCAGAGCTCGTGGGATCCTGCCGCTGCTTGTAGCGGATGAGACAACAGGAAGCTGTCGTCGTCGACTGACTCTAACGAGGGCTGTGTATTGCGCAAGCTCAGGGACCACAAAAAGGTCAAATGATTCCACAGCCTTTTCTGTAATCTGTACAGAACGCTGTACAGTAATCTGGTCCCATAACACAGTGCTGCGAAGAGCACCATAATGAGTTAACGCTGTGTCCTAACAGCGCCAGAACCATGAATCAATGCCCAAAATCACTGACAGGCAGGGGTTAAACTGTAGTTTAGGTGCTGTAATTCTGTGCTGTTGTAGTTATAGTGTTGTGTAGTTTAGGCGCTGTAATTCTGTGCTGTTGTAGTTATAGTGTTGTGTAGTTTAGGCGCTGTAATTCTGTGCTGTTGTAGTCATAGTGTTGTGTAGTTTAGGTGCTGTAATTCTGTGCTGTTGTAGTTATAGTGTTGTGTAGTTTAGGTGCTGTAATTCTGTGCTGTTGTAGTTATAGTGTTGTGTAGTTTAGGTGCTGTAATTCTGTGCTGTTGTAGTTATAGTGTTGTGTAGTTTAGGTGCTGTAATTCTGTGCTGTTGTAGTTATAGTGTTGTGTAGTTTAGGTGCTGTAATTCTGTGCTGTTGTAGTTATAGTGTTGTGTAGTTTAGGTGCTGTAATTCTGTGCTGTTGTAGTTATAGTGTTGTGTAGTTTAGGTGCTGTAATTCTGTGCTGTTGTAGTTATAGTGTTGTGTAGTTTAGGTGCTGTAATTCTGTGCTGTTGTAGTGACAGTGTTGTGTAGTTTAGGTGCTGTAATTCTGTGCTGTTGTAGTGACAGTGTTGTGTAGTTTAGGTGCTGTAATTCTGTGCTGTTGTAGTTATAGTGTTGGGTAGTTTAGGTGCTGTAATTCTGTGCTATTGTAGTTATAGTGTTGGGTAGTTTAGGTGCTGTAATTCTGTGCTGTTGTAGTTATAGTGTTGGGTAGTTTAGGTGCTGTAATTCTGTGCTGTTGTAGTTATAGTGTTGTGTAGTTTAGGCGCTGTAATTCTGTGCTGTTGTAGTTATAGTGTTGTGTAGTTTAGGTGCTGTAATTCTGTGCTGTTGTAGTTATAGTGTTGTGTAGTTTAGGTGCTATAATTATGTGCAGCAGTAGTTATAGTGTTGTGTAGTTTAGGTGCTGTAATTCTGTGCTGTTGTAGTTATAGTGTTGTGTAGTTTAGGTGCTGTAATTCTGTGCTGTTGTAGTTATAGTGTTGTGTAGTTTAGGTGCTGTAATTCTTTGCAGCAGTAGTTATAGTGTGCATGCATACTCGAACATTGTACACATGACTAAGACACACCTAGACACTGTACGCACACATGCAGGATGATGAGGAGACTGGCTTGGGGTGGGGTGTAATTTCCCTCTCTCCTCAAAACTCACGGTGCCCCTTTTTGTGGAGAAAATGAGAGGAGGGGTGAGAAGAGGAGAGAAATGGGTGAGGAGAGGAGAGGGAAGGTGGGGGTTCTGCTGAGTAACACAGACCCTTGGCCTCAGGATCTGAGGAAATTATATTCGCAGCCTTCCTGTGAAGACTATGGCATGATGGGAAATCGAGTTGTGCTGAGTGCACACTTGACTTCTGACAGGAAGGGCAGGGAACGGGCTCTTGAGCAAGACTCGCAGCACAGAAAAGGGCTTCTCTGTCCATAAGGCCACCACATGTTAAAGCACGTCAAGTTGAACAGAGACAGTCATCCCATTCACACTCACCTACACACACACACACACACACATGCACAGACACATGCACAGACACACGCATGCAAAGATACACACACAAACACACACACACACATATGCACAGACAAGCACACGCAAATGTGGAAGCAAGGAAACACACACACACATGCAAAGATACACACACAAACACACACACACACACAGAATCAAGGAAGCACACACACACACACGAACATGCACACGCACACACACACACACACACACACACACACACACACTAATCCAGACCACAGATTACATCTGAGGAAAGACAGAATTCTCCATTTATGAGATTTGAGCCCTTCACAAAGCCTGGCCAGAATCCCTGCCAAACCCCCCCCCAACCAGCCCAGCTCTCCCCTTCCTTGGAAGTCCCGTCAATACGTCAGTGTAGGGGAAAGGAAGTCGTCCCCCTCCGGAGTGTTTCAGGTCAGGGGTCAGGCACGGAGACGACACTGCTTCTGGGTCTGATTTAATCAGGGGGGAATCCCAATCCCCCCCTCCCCCAGCTTGCCCCCCCCCCGTACTTCAGATGGCCCAGGAGATTGCGAGCGGTATTCCAGTAAATTTGGCGGAAATCTTAGCTTCGCTCTGGTCGTCGCTCAGAACAAAGAGTTGCAAACTTCGGCCTTTTTTTCTCTCTCTCTCTCTCTCTCTCCTTCCGTTGCCAGCCGATCTGGGCCTGCGAAACGAGCTGCCCTCGAGATAACCCTTCTTTCGCTGATCCCTGACTGTGCTAAAGACCCGAAGGGCTGGAGGGCACTGAGAAACCATGGCAACCCTTACGGGAATGGGAGCCTCGACCTGAATCCTGTCTTCACGCGTTTCCTTCGACCTAAAAAAATAAATAAATAAATAAATTTGCCCTCAAGTTACAAAACAATATCCACGGCATTTAAATGCATCCACAAAAAAAGAAAACACAAAGAAGAAACAAAAGAACTAGAACATACAGCAAAGGACAGCTTTCCTGCCTACAGGAAGACAATATTCAGACAATAAGACGCATTTAATACTAAAAGCACGCTACCATCATGCCTCCTCTTTGATACCTACTATGGAAAACAGACCACGTGCTGGACGTTTACGGCTATTTGCGGTTGTTGTG
The DNA here is from genome assembly GCA_039654925.1 of Anguilla pacifica. Classification (NCBI taxonomy): domain Eukaryota; kingdom Metazoa; phylum Chordata; class Actinopteri; order Anguilliformes; family Anguillidae; genus Anguilla; species Anguilla pacifica. The sequence continues at coordinate 75,687,089 of CM077285.1, read as the reverse complement.
AGTGAAGGCTTGGCATTAGGTGTGCCTGGTTACCTAAGCTTTTAAGGCTGCTGAATTCCTGTGTGTACCTGTAAGTGGAAAAAGGCTTGTTTTCCATCTCCTGGACCTTCTTCCTGTTGTTAATTGGAAAAAAACCCCCTAAAACCACCCCCCCCCCCTTCCCCTTCCCCCGCCACAGTCCCCCCCACTCCGCCCACGTCCTCCCCCCGCGCCCCCCCCCCCTCATGCCCTCCCTGTCACCCCGTCACAGGAAGTGGGAAATGGGACTGAATTCAGGGCAGGGAAATAAAAGGGATGCAGAGTCTCCAGCTCTCTGGGAGCTGGAGGGGCGACACGGTTCTCTTCTGGTACGCCCCATCCCCGTGGCTGAAAAGGCATCCAGACCGTCCGGTAGCACACCACCGTAACTCCTCCACGGGTTCACGAGCTGTGACAAGAGCTGCGATTCGCCTGCCGAGCTGCAGGGAGGAGCTACAACGGGCTGTCAATCACCTGGCTAGCCTGAAGCAATCAGAGACTAACCTTCCCCCGGAAAGGCGGGGAATCACCATCTTATTGCTTCTCCCGGACCTTCGTGTGTCACCTCCACGTGCGTCTCTGAACTCCACAATATGGGGATGGGGGGAAAAAAGATCCACCAAAGTATATAGTTACAAAATACTTTCCATAATTTAGCCTTTACGCTAAATTTAATTTAGCAGTCAGAGCGTGACTGCGCACAGCCCAGATGGCGGATTAAGAGGACGGCAGCGCTCAACGCAAGCGGTTGGAGAGAGTTACCCCCCGATCCCAATTCCCCTCCGAAACACCCCCCTTCTGTCTCAGGTGTCGCTTACGTAAGGGTCATTCACAAGCAAGGGCAGGCATCGAAGGGACAGGGAGCACAGAAAGCGGCGTTTGTGTGGGACACGCTTCTGGACTGCTCCCACGAGAATTCCCCACGGGAATGTAGGCTACAGACCGAGATTTATTATTATTATTATTATTATTATTATTATTATTATTATTATTATTATTATTATTATTATTAGAATGAATTATTATCAATAGTGAATCATTGCCACTGAAGAGAATATCACGTAACGGTTGGACACAGTGAGTGCCTTTATGCGAGCGGGCGGAGTCAGTTAGAGTCTAGAAGTTTCCATAGCAGGGGCTGGGCTGCTCTGCTCCTGAAGGGGCATTGCGTACGCACGATTCGGTTGCCACCGGTTACCTCTGGATCAGTGAGCTAATTGGCCAGGGGAAGGGGGGGGGGGGGGGGGGGTCACCTAATTAGTCTGCACAGTACAATGTCCACTGTTACTTCAAGTCTAACAGTGTTAATTCCCCTCTAACAGATAACATTTGTTCCCATTCTGGGCCAGTTGGGCCCATATTATCGCAATTGGGCACAATTGCATTACATGACATTTATTTGGCAGACGCTTTCATCCAAAGCGATGTACAAAAAGTGCATTTCATGGTCATAGACAACTACAAAACACAGGTTCAATAAGATACGATATTTATTTTGTACAGCTATTTCTAGCCAAGAACACAGTTTAGTTCACACAGTGAACACTATTCAGACCTAACCTCCGCAAAGCCAACTAGGCAGAAGAATAAGCTACAGTATTAGGACAAATACAAATGCCAAAAAGTGCTGGGATGGGGCAACATGTAACAAGTGTCATGAAAAGGGGGGGGGGGGTGGATTTAGAGTGAAATATGCAGCGTGGTGGTGGTTAGTCAAGGTATAGTCTGAAGAGATGAGTCTTCAGGCCACGGCGGAAGGTGGGCAGTGAGGGGGAGGTTCGGAGAGGGACAGGGAGTTCGTTCCACCACTGGGGGGGCTAGGGTGGAGAAGCTCTGTGATCCATTTGGTCGGGTGGGAGGGGGTACAAGGCGCCCTGCTGCTGCACATTGAGCACATTAAATCCAAACTAGAACCACTTCGGCCCATTATTTAGATCATTTGGGCCCAATGTGGATTTACTGGGCCCAATTAGGGCCAAATATGTTGAATTGACATTGTTAGTACTGAAGTAACATTGGATATTTTACTGTATAAAATATTGTTTTGAATGCTGGGTTGGAGTGGGGGTGGGGGGGTTAGGGTTAGGGGGGGAAAATTAAATCCTGCTTAGTTCACCAAATTCCGGAATGTTTGTCCACTTGTCAGACCTCTTTGAACACACGGAAAGTTCCTACGCAGCTGTCAAAATTCCTGCTTCTGCCTCGGCCAGGCTGCAGACCTATTTTAATGGCCGTGAAACCTGCAGCTCATATTTTATCGTGCGGTCACAAGCTAGCCAGCTGGCTTAGCTACACTAGTTTTATTTGGCCGAGTAAGTGCGCAAGCCAGACCTGGGCCAACTGTGCATTTGTTTTGGATTCAAATACTTTTCTACGCGTTGCTGATCTTGTCTGTATCGTGTTGGAACCAACGAAATACTCTCAAAAGGTGCAAATCCCGCCTTCTGGTCATATTAGCAGGCCCCATTACACCAGGCAAGATCAGCAGAACACAGAAAAGTATTTGAATCCAAAACAAGTACGTATTTCACCCAGGTCTGGTGCAAGCTACTACAGTATTCGGATGATTAATCCCTTTCTAGCTCAGTGACGGAAATGAGCGAATAAAGCAACATATTGCTTAATAACTTAGGGGAGTAGAAAATATTTATGTGGGCTGTGCCGCAGTTTAGTACACTTAAAACAATTATGGGATGACAAGTGAATTAATGGGTGGGTGTCATTGTGTCATTGTATTTGGACTTTTGTGTGTCTCAAGCTTGTTGCTGTTACTTTGTGCGTTCCTCTGGTGATGTTAATGGTGAATTCGATATCTCCTACTTCTCATTTGTGTAGCAGATATTTTCAACCAAAGTGCAACCCAAAACCACTTCCTCCACAAACTGATGTCAGAAGGACAGCAAGCAAACCACTGTGACAACAATTTAGAGTCTTACAGTATCTCTAGTTCCATGTTATAACCTAGCAAAGGCGTAAAACAGTAACCCTGATTGTGCAAGATTGTGTGGGAGATTTATAAAAGATCTATGCAATATTTATATATTACTATAATCATTAAAAAAATATATCTTCAGAAAGTCACAATAAATCATGCATTTTATTAATGCAATTTTATGCCTCAAAGTACACCTTCATCTGAAATATAAATGTATATCTTCCCGAAGATATCATACCATATATCATTTTTTCCCAACGTATATCATTCGACTGGAAGAGCAAATTCTTTTGGCGCCTCCATACCTTTTCAATGAGCAGCCTTTTTGTGGCATCCGCAAAGCATGTTGGGATAGCTGGCGGCACGAAGCAAGCCGGCAAAGGGACCGGATGGACGAGGGGAACACGGCGCGATAACCAATCGGATTAACGACCCGGCGTGTAAATTGTCTCCCATTTCAATTTTTTTTTCTCTCGCCCATAAGCGACCGATTTTGGGAGGGGACGAGAACGATGCTGGACGATCTCGTCGGAGGAGGTGTGGCTTCACCCGTAAGTGGAAGGTCGATGAGCGGTAATCTTCAGAACCCTTCAGACCCAGCGGTACCGAGAGGTCGTGACCCCTGACGGTGACCCAGAGCTGATAAAACCGTGGTTACATATGCAACCTTGGGTTTCAAGAAACCCTTACTGGGTGGTGTCACAGTGGGCTGTCAATACCTTGTCTGAACCAATCAAAAAGGGTTTTTTCTAGCCATCGCATAACACAACAATTGGTTGAAATCAGTGAGGCAGTGGGTTGTCATATAGCAGCTCTGTCAGTTTTTGGTTAATAAAACCCCCACTCTCCCATCACTAGTTTACACTGTGAAGCCCTGTGAGTTTATTTTAACTGTTTATTTTTTTAATGCTTTTTTTATGAAACCCCATTAGTACACCAAATAGACTACTATCTCTCTAGTGATATTTTCTTTAGTTATAATATGAATTGTTGGTCGTTAAATGCACGTAACACTTATTACTGATGGGCCGTCTTGGCGATACTGCACTTTAGAGTAGAGGCTTCCTGAGAGGAGCAGTGATCTGGCCCTTTACAGCACGGCCCTGTGCATAACAGCATCGGCGAAGTGAGTATGACGCAAACTTTCGTATAGTTTTCTTTTCCAGCAAAGCTGGAGCTACACGGTGAACAGACAGAAAACACTGAGGAATGCTCCCTGAAATCCCATCACCAGTGACCCCATGGAATTCTGGGAATTCAATTGTTGTTATTATTATTTTTTTTTTTTAACACGCGGGAGAACAAAAGGCCAGTAAGTACTTTGGATCTGAATGATTAGTGTATTAGACGGCTCGTATTGGATCCAGATGGGCGACATTTCCCACCACACACTGCCCTCCATGACATCTCTCTGCAGATAGCTCTGGTCTTTGTCCCGTCAACCTTCGGGGACAGTAAACACCTGTCAAAACCTGCTTCCGCCCTCAAGTCCAGCGCTCCCCCCAGCCTCCCCGCCACCGCGGAAGGCTGCTCACACCGACTGTGCCTGCGTGGCAGTTGCTCAGTATGGAACATATGGTGCAATACCCTCCTGAGCAAGCCATGACAGTGTAAACAGGAAGGAATGAAGTTTATAAAGTACATACCTTTTATGCCGTATAATGAGTTACACGTTCTTTTATTTGTGGGTACAAATCGCGAACTGTCCACTTCATAATAATAATAATAATAATAATAATAACAACAATAAAATTTGTATCACACCTTTCATACAACAGTGCAGAACAAAGTACATTGTTGAGTGCGTCAAACAATGCAATTCAATGCACTTCAAAGCGTTAAGGCACTTTCACACAAAAAAACCCCCCTTCGAAATGTGTGGTTTGAGCTTCCGTTCAGTATACGTTACCTGAAACCATGTCGCACATCAGAGAAGACCAGTGAAATTAGCTAAGGAATTTCCATCTATTTGTTGGTGGTGGTTTGAACAAGAATAACGTAAGGACAGTAATCAGTAATAATTAATAATGCACGGTTAGAAATGAAATGGACTTGGTAACTCGGGAACACAGGTGACACAAGAAAGCACACAGAGCTTGTGTGTTCACTTTTTTGATGTTTTTTTTTTTTGAGTTTTATTTATTTTTTGTCTGGCTTTCTCCTGTTCCGCCACATGAAGTGCGTGCTTGCCACAAGCTTTGCATCTCTATACGCAATAATGGAGGTGACGATTGAAACAACTACTGATTTAATTGAAAGACAAAGAAAGTGAAATCTTTAAGCTGTAATGCTGCGGGTGCTCAGCGCGTGGCTGTTCGGTGTGGTGAGAAGAACTCAGCCCTCAGGTTATCTGCCTCCTCTCCTTTATATAGCGGATATTTTTAACCAGAAGTGCAACTGAAACCACATCCTCCACAAAACTGATGTCAGAAACGTAGAGCGTGACCTCTCTACGTACTGTAAAGTGACTGCAATTTGGAACATTCCGTCCCTTCTTTAGTTCCTTGATAGAACCTAGCAAAGGCGTTAAAAAAAAATAAGGAACCCTGTCGTGAAAGTTGCATGAGATAACAAAACAGTATCACTTCAAAACAAAATCTTAAGAAAATCACAAGGAGACATAAATTGCGCGTATGGTTGCAGTTTTATGCTTGAAGTACACCTTCATATGAAATATAAATGCATATGTCCCCCATGCAAGAGAGAGGAAGGCAGATAGGCCAAGGGACTGAAAAAAAGAAAAATGAAGGAAAGATGGAGAAACTGGGACAGAACCACTGTCCTCACAAACACACTCCATGATCCTCGAGATACTGGGACAGAACCACTGTCCTCACAAACACACTCCATTGTCCTGGTGATACTGGGGTCGAAGCATGTACTTGCAAAACCACTCTGTTAGTTAGGACTGCCATTATATAGAGTTATTGAAAATCCAAACCATCTAAATGGCTTTTACAAGTTATTTAAGTTATTTAGACTTCTTTTTTTTTTACATCTTAGAAAAATAATGATTATTAACTCTTCCCCAGTATCTGCCAAAGTTTCACTGTAACACTCCCCCAAAACCAAGGAAGGTAACAACAAATATAATTCTGCAGTTTTATAGTGTACGACTGTCACTCAGTTAAGAAAAAGGTGCTTGCTGGTAATGGTGCAGATTTCACAATCAGACGTAAACAAACGCTCAAAACATACTCATGCACACACGCGCACCACATGCCACACTCACTGCTTACACTCACGCACACGTAGACACACACACACACACACACACGGTTACACAGTTTACACTCTTACCCACAGCTTTCCAAAATCTCTCCTCGATGTTCCGGCATTCCATTTTTCCGCTTGGACGTCAGCAGAAGCCCTTATTATTTCAGCCGTCTGTGGCTGCAGGGAACAAACAAACCGAACGTCTCCATCCCTGCCCTTCCAATGCCCCTGCCAGAGCAGGGGCCTGAGCCCAAGAACTTGAGTGGGAACCACAGGAAAATTGCTGTTATTTTATTTTTTTTTATTTTATCTTTGTTGCATTGCGAGCTTGTTATGCTGCTAAATTGAACATCTCGCCCTTGGTTTAATCCTCTCGTATTTTCCCCCGTCAGCCTGACCTAGCTTACGGCCGAGCCCGGGTTTTCACGATTGTGGTTTCTGAGTACGTCCCTCCCACCTCTAGGGTTACTGCTGCTCTCGACCCCCGGCTTATGCGCTCGCCTTCTCTCTCTACGTCAGGCTGGATAATAGCATCTGCCAAATGTCGGGAATGCATGAAAGGGAGATGGCGGAGGAAAGTAACGAGCTACTAGTGACGTATTGGAGGGAAGCTCTGGAGTAGCCTGGCGTCTGCATCACGAGGCTGGATCACTGAGTTAGCTGGATAGCCGCGCTGAGTAAAAACCCTGGAACAGCCCTTTTTACCTCAGTCCGTGTTGCGGATTTGGGAGGGCTTCCGGGTTTTTTTTACTCGGTCCACATATCCAGGTAACTCGGTATTCCTGCTTTGCGACACGGGCCCCAGGCAAAAGGGGTACATTTGCGGGAATCTTGCCTTGGTGTGCGGAAAAACTTGTGCATCGATGTCTCCGCGTCCTCCACTGACGGGAACGTGCCCAGTTTAAGCCTCGCGTTCCGTTAAGCGAAAGAAGGCCAGATCCTCTCTGCAAAAAGAGGTCAGGCCATTTCTCCAATAGTCTTTAGTTAATAGGCAGTGTGCTCAGTGGAGCACTTAATGCCATTATTAGATTAAATTCATATTAAAGCAAAAATGTTGGTTTTATGTCCCAAAACAAACTAAGGGGAAGCCTGTGGTTGTTTGCATTGGCTGTATGTACAGTCACTTTGATACAGTTCTCATGAGTTTTTTTGTCATCTGATCTGTGTCATTGTGTTTTTTAGAAATAGGGCAGAGTTCAAAGGCAAGACAGGAGTGACATCACATGTGTGGATATTGATTGTGGGAGATCTGTTTGTGTCACACCAGCTGTTGAGGCCATCGTTATGAGATGGTCATGAGGAATGTTCTGAGAGTCTGTTTTAGTCTGGTTACGGACCGGTCCGATGTGGTTGGGCCTGTTTTGGTCCAGAATCGACAGGTCCGGTGTGGTCTGGTTGAGGCCGGTCTAGTTTGGTCTGGCATTGACAGGTTTGGTCTCATTGGGCCTGCTGTGATCTGGCATCAACAGGTTTGGCCTGGGCGAATTGAGTCTGGTTGGGGCTGGTCAGATTCAGTTCGGGTGTGGTCATGCCCTCGCTGACAAGCTCACGGTTTCTTCAGGGCAGAATTGTGACTTGACAAACGTGCAGATGGCCTAGAAACAGGAAGTGAAAGAGGAAGTCCTTCACTGAAGAGTGGTGTTTATGGCCATCACCATGGTTTCCCAGGCAAACCAATGAAGCAGGGCAGTATAGCCTGACCTCACATTATTTTATGTCCATTCCTCTACTTGAGTGCTTCCTCTGCCCCCACCCCCCACCCCCCTCGCAGCTCGATCAAACATCATATGGCTCATCAATCTCTGAGACTAAGTGTCTGAGATAGGCATACACAGCCAGCATTAAATGTCACAGGGTCATGGGTAATGTTGCTGTATCACCCATATTACAGAAATCAGTCAATCAATCAGTTTTATCTTTCCATAGCACTTTTCACATTAAAGTGTCCCAGTGTGTGTGTGTGTGTGTGTGTGTGTGTATTTCGATATTTGGTATTTGCATGTAAATGTGCATATGTAGGTGCATGCATGAAAGTGTGTGTGTGTGTGTGTGGGTGTGCATGTTCATATGTGTCTGTGTGTGTGCATGTGTGTGTCCATTCAGAAGCTGCAGAGGTAGCAGTGAAACCTGAATTCTGCGTCAGCAAACCACCTTCGAAAACTGCAGACTGCACAAACAAAGAGGCACACCAAGAATATACCTAAAATATACACCGCAGGCTTGGCATGCACCCTGCAGGCATATACATCACTGCTAATGGAACCCTGCTATAAACAGCTCGCTTGTGATTGGCCACTGGCTATGGGGCACAGTGGGCGCCCATGTGTATTTACAGCAGCGTCAGCATCTCATCTGTCTCACTCTCTCCTCTACTAAATTTGCCAGGCTCTAGAGGCTACTTCCTTTAGTAGAACCCACTACAGTGTTCACATTAACAAATGTGCGATTAGAATGTTGTTAACACAACATTCTAATGCTGATGTCACAATCACTGCTGGTGACCGAAAAGCAACGGAGTTCTAGAACACGGTTCTAGGCCTAGAATGGAATGTTCTAGACTTAGAATGCAAGAAAAAAAACAAGCCATAAAACTTGCTGCTCAGAGGGCTGATGAGGCCCAGGAAACTACGGCAGCCACAGCCTTTCCTCGCGGATCAAGCCCGTCTGCAGTGCAGTTGATGCCAGACAGTGGTCTAGCGCCAAAAAGCACAGACGCTGGCGGGAAACAACCTGCCTTCCTGACCGAGAGGGTCAGGGGCCGCGTCCTCTCTTGCCCTCCTCCACCTACAGCAGAGCACAACGCGGATGCTGGCCGTGTGGTGGGTGGGCCAAGAAATCCCCCCCCCCCCCCCCAAATCAGTCTCCAATCCCGCGTGCCTTCTACCCATTTCTGAATCAGGCAAAAAATTACAAAAAACCCGCCAACCCTCAATTCCTTTGTTAGTTTTTTTTTTGTAGTGCATACAGGTCCGTTAATGTTTAGCCAAGAGACACTGACTACACGTGGTTCATGCGTGTGTGAGTGCATGTGTGTGCGTGTGTGTGTGTGTGTACTAAACGTGCGTGTATGGGTGTGTGCGTGTTTGTGTGTGAGACTGTGTGTGTGAGAGTGAGAGTGCGTGTGAATGTGTGTGTGTGTTTGTGAGAGTGTGTGAGAGTGTGTGTGAATGTGTGTGTGTGAGAGTGTGTGTGAGAGAGAGAGTGTGTGTGAATGTGTATGTGAGAGAGAGTGTGTGTCTGTGAATATGTGTGAGTGTGAGAGTGTGTGTGAATGTGTGTGTGTGTGTGTGTGAAAGACAGAGGAGCAGCAACAGCTTAGCCTCATGCTGTAGGTTTGTATATGATTAGCTGCTGCTGTCATTTGTGACAGTAACTCAGAAACAGCTCTGCTCATGGCCTTAAGCTTTCTGCATTTCTGTGAGTAGCTCTGAACAAGAGCGCCTCCTAATGGCCGGAATGTGAATGCAAGACCCCTTCAGGCACCCGAAAGCCAACCCAGGGTCTTTGTGTTCAGAAAAACGCCCTCACAAACTGCGTGTCCCATAATCTCCTTAGCACGCAATCAGTCTTTATGTCCTCCACACTTAATCAACACTTCCACACAAAATAGGGAGGATCGCCCTGCAACAACAGATCCTGTAAGCCATCAAAAAATATTCCAACTAAAACTTCCAAAGGCTATTCCCCGGAAAAGAGCACTCCGAAAATAGCACCCCGATAGCAAGATTCTAAGAAGTTGTAATCCACGCTGGAAGGTCAGACAACCCAAGAGATAATCTCTGCTCAAAAGAAATCCTTTCTGCCGAGTAGTCCTTTTTACATCAGCGTGCTCCAACTTTATTTCCGATCAATATTCATTGAAAATTTTTGTTCGTATAATTTTTGATACAAAAAAAAAAAAAAACATAGTCGGCAAGCTGTATATATATACGAAAACGATCGGCCTTGATGAAATTTCTCTATATTTTTTTGTTTTTTTAATGCCGGGGTCTCTTAACAATGAGCTTGTCCTTTGATGTGGGCATTGGGGGGAGGGGGGTTGGGGGGGTTATAAGTTTTGAGTGTTAATGACATACAGACTCGGAGACCGTGGGACCAGCGCACAGACAGTGTTCGCCACAAAGAGTACCTGCCAAGCGAAACAGGCCGGAGGCAACCACCGTGGTCCGGCTGCGGATAAGACTCCTCCGTCATCGCCCCCCTCCCCCCCCCCACCCCAAAAGAGTACCCGCCAGTGCCCGCCAAGTGAAACAGGCCGGAGGCAACCACCACAGTCCCCCCCCCCCCCCCACGTCTTTATCTTCCATCCAAACGTCCCGCTCGTCCTCCTCTGGGGAAGGATGATCCCGCAGATTCAGCTCTTCAGTCCTGGGTGCGCATGCGAGCGTCACAGAGGGAGAAAGCCAACAGGTCAAAGTTTTAAAGAGAAAGATTTAAAGAGAAAGAGTTTTAAAGAGAACCCTTTCAGATGGCCCTTCAGATCTCAGGGCCATGAACCTGCTGTGGTCTCTGTTCATTCTGAGACAGGGTTCGGCATTTCCTTTAAGCTCTACTTAGGGAGTAGTTTTTTTAGTTCTGACTTTTAAAATTTTTTTTATCTGGCCTCATCTATGTGTGTGTTTGTGTGTGTGTGTGCTTTTATGAGCAGAGATCTTGTACTGCTAAGCATAAATCGAAATAAAGCATGCTTTATTGTTTTTATGGATGTGAGTTGCATGAATCTATGATATGCCTCATTGTTCTGTGTGGGTACCAATAAACTTAAATAATTAAGGAACGGATTTTCCTATGACAGGGAAGTAAAATCAGCCATCACAGAGAAGTGACTACACTGTTTCTTGCTTCAAGGATTTTAGCTGTTTTTTTTAGTAGTTTTTATAAAATCACAACCCCCCCCCCCCCCCACCCTACCAAACACAACAAAAAAAACTGTAATATAAGCAGTGAGGAATAGGACTAAAGGTAGGACACTACTATTGTACCCTTCAGCAAGGCATTTAACCCAAATTGCATTTATAAAAATCAGTAAAAACCATACCAGCATTGGCAAAGAAACAACGCAACAATGGGACTACAAGCAAGTACAAATACGTAGTCCAAAAAAAAAAACTACACTTGTGTGAAATTATATACTTTGTGAAAATGAAAGAAGTGTGTATTTTGTCAAAAATGAAAATGACAACATGCAATAACAGAAACTGTAAATGTAACTAAACAGTTGGGCGCTGTTCAGGAATAATATTCTCTCTCCCTCTTTCCTGTTCCTGTGAACTGAGTGGGCGGCTTATCAGCAGATGTTTTGGTGCGCACACACACACTCACACACTCTCTCGCACACACACACACACACACAGGAACACACATGAACACAATTACGTACGTACGCACAAAATCTCTCTCACACACACGCACTCACGCAGTGGCATGCAATTACATACACACACACACAATCTCACTCTCTCACATACACTGACACCCACTTACGCACGCACAAACCCACACACACAAAATCACAGATACACACTTACACACACTTGGACCACAGGTGGGGACATTGCAGTGTACAAACCTGTGGTCCATCACCTGAAAATCTGTGTGTAAATATTTATCTGTTTCTGACACACATCACAGAGACCTCTAGCCCCATTCTGTCACACCCCCCTAGGCAAGGTTCAACTGTGGGAAAGTTCGGCAGCCTGGCATTCAGGCGCAATGTCACCACCTGGTGGTGAAACCACTGAAATGCAAACTGATAAAAAAGGACCACCCTCAAAGAAATTGCCTCAGAGAACCCTGGCCAGATGAACAGAAGCATTTGTGGGCAGAAGCAGCAATGACATAAAAGTGTTTCAGCAAATGTATTTTATTAAAAGCCACAGTTCCCACAGCTCAGTGTAGTCCAGTTTAGTGTTTAGCTAGATTTTAGAGCCCTTTGCTGTGCTTGTTAGGAATCACCACAACATTCACAAGCTGCCCCAAACCCACCCCCCACCCCCCAACCCCCACCACACACACATCACTGACATTCCAATAACCCCCCCCCCCCCCCCCCTCGCACGCAGCATCAGATCTACTATCACCAGCACTTTAATAAGCAAACTCAGTCTGCCTAAAAGCAATGCAATTGATCACTGTGGTTAGTCAGCTGAAAGGTTCATTGAGTCCAGCCAACTTAATGTCTCCTGGACAAAACTGGGGAAAGCACACACACGGGAGGAAAGGGTGTATGTTTTATTGTCTCAGCAATAGATTTCAGAGGAAAGATACAAGGGGCTCAAACAATGCAAAACACGCACATGCACACAAACACACACACACAGGCGCGCACACACACACACACACACAGGCGAGCACACACACACACACACACACACACACAATATCCGGTAACTGCTGCCAAGGCAAGCCAAAGGCCTGCTCCTTCAGTATCCACACCAATACAAAAAAAGTGCATTTCTTTAATGTGCATTATGCACAAGTCACATTTGCTTTATTGGCAAAATTTCTGATGCAGTTTTAAAAAAAATAAAGATGGGTAGGGATTATTCTCTACCCTTTTCTGTGAAGACTTATTGCTTTTTCCCACAAGATAAGCACCTCCATATGGTATGACACTACTCTATAAAATGCATGCAGCACGGTAACACAGACATGAAGACACAACTGTAAGGAAAAATGCTATGTGATTGGTTGGAAAGGACAGTGGTTATGAAAATCTTGGCAGAGTGTGCTATATAGTGAACTGTGATTGGCTAGGAAGGACAGTGGTTGTGAAAATCTTGGCAGAGTGAGCAGTATAGTGACATGTGATTGGTTGGAAAGGACAGTGGTTATGAAAATCTTGGCAAAGTGTGCAGTATAGTGACGTGATTGATTTGAAAGGACAGCAGGTATGAAAATGTCGGCAGGCAGAGCGTGTAGTATAGTGAACTGTGATTGGCTGGCTTGGGCAGTTACTGTGAAGAGAAAAGCCGTTTGTAGCATAGTGAACTGTGATTGGCAGCTACAGGGTTCTTCTCACTTCTCATGCTCAGTGTGGTTCTGTCACGCTGCTGCGGAAAGAAGAGAAGAGTAAGAGTTGATTAAGGGTTGGGTAAGAGATGAATAAGAGTAAGAGTTGTGTAAGACTGGAGTTAGAGATGAGTAAGACTTATATAAGTGTTGGGTAATAGTTCAGTAACAGTTGTGTAAGAGAAGAGTACGAGTTGGATAAGACTTCAGTAAGAGTTGTGTAAGAGATGAGCAAGAGAATATTAAGAGTTGGGTAAGACTTGAGTAAGCGATGAGTAAGAGTTGAGTAAGGGTTGAGTAAGAGTTGGGTAAGAGGAGTAAGAGACTCACATCGGACGGTGACCTTAGCCAGGGCTTGGCTGGATCCCCACTTGTTGGAGGCCACACACTTGTAGGTACCGGCGTGGGCTGGCCTGGCTTGGCTGATCAGCAGGAGGCCGTCGGTGGACTGAGCACGGGGGGGCATGTTCCCCCCCACCCGGGTCCACTGGAAGCGCACGGGGGGCGTGCCGTGGGCCAGGCACTGCAGCCGGATGGCCTCACCTGCCTGCACACGCACCTGCTCCGGAATACAGGTGGCATAGGGAGGGGCTGCCACGGGGGGGGGGGGGGGGGAGAGAGGAAGGAGGAGGAGAGAAAGAGGGGGTGAAGAGAGTGAGGGAGAGAGAGAGAGGAAAAAGCAATAGAGACGGGAAAGAGAGAAGAGAATGAAGAAAAAGCGGAGAAAAGAGAGAGAGAGAGAAGAAGGGGGAGAAAGAAAGAGGGAATCGCACAGAGGGGAGAAAAGGAAATATGTACAAGAAAAAGGAACATAGTTTTTCATTCATAAATCTGGACTTCCTGGACAAACTTCATTTTGTGAGAAAGTTTGGTGAGCACTCCTGTCCCAGGTTGGAGAGGCGTGGGGAGGCTGTACTTACTCTCCACCTCTACCTGCACCGTTGCCTCATGGAACCCAGCAGCATTGGTAGCGTTGCAGATGTACTGGCCTGAGTCCTGCCGGCCCACGTTCTGCAGGAACAGGGTGCCGTCCGTCACTCTGTGTTGCCAGGGCAACGGGGCCCGCAGCTTGGACCAGGAAATGGTTGGAGTGGGGTACCCTGGGAAGCAGAACGCAAGAACATTCACTCAATAAAGCTGCTGGGCTCCTCGTCCTGTTAAGAATTGGCACTGCTATGTAAATGGTCATACGGTTAAGCCTCTGTTCCAGTGTGTAGATGGGCCTCATAGCCTGGTATCTGTTAAGGCTTTGTTCCAGTGTGTGGATGGGCTCCATAGTCTGGTATCTGTTAAGGCTCTGATCCAGTGTGTGGATGGGCCCCATGGTTTGGTATCTGTTAAGGATCTGTTCCAGTGTGTGGATGGGCCCCATGGTCTGGTATTTGTTAAGGCTTTGTTCCAGTGTGTGAATGGGCTGCATAGTCTGGTATCTGTTAAGGCTCTGTTCCAGTGTGTGGATGGGCCCCATGGTCTGGTATCTGTTAAGGCTCTGTTCCAGTGTGTGGATGGGCCCCATGGTCTGGTATCTGTTCAGGCTCTGTACCAGTGAGTGGATGGTCCCTACAGTCTGGTATCTAAGGCACTGTTCCAATGTGTGGATGGGCCCCATGGTCTGTTATCTGTTAAGGCTCTGTTCCAGTGTGTGGATGGGCCCCATAGTCTGGTATATAAGGCATCATTCCAGTGTGTTGATGGGCCCCATGGTCTGGTGTCTGTTAAGGTATTGTTTTAGTGTGAGGATGGACCTGGTATCTGGTATTTGTTAAAGGTCCAGGAAACTGAAATCTGTGAATTCTTTGCTGATGTGTTGTTTTAATACTTTTTTGCACTCACAAACGGCTGGCTAATTCCTTGTGTTGTGTGTGTGGTGAGGTAGGTGTGGGGGGGGGGGGTTATGTGTGTGGTGAGGTAGGTGTGGGGGGGGGGGTTGTGTGTGTGGTTAGGGAGGTGTGGGGGGGGGGGGGGTTGTGTGTGTGGTTAGGGAGGTGTGGGGGGGTTATGTATGTGGTTGGTGAGGGAGGTGGTCACCGGTGGCCTGGCACTGGAGCGTGACGGAGTCCCCCTCCACCTTCACCATGTCGGCCTGGAGGATGGAGGCTTGTGGCGGGGTGGGAGCTTGGGCTCCACCCTCCACGGTCACCTGCACCTTCAGCTCCACCGTCCCCTCGCTGTTCTCCGCCTTGCAGACGTACACCCCGGCGTCCTCCGAACGTGCGGCCTGCACCTGGAGGGGGGCAGGTGAGTTAGACAGGGTCAGATAGCCAAAAGTGTACTTACACTAGCACAGTGTGTTTCATATGGGTTTATGACAAACACTAGAGTAACTCAGTGTGTCTCTTTTGGGTTTTATGATGGTAAACGGTGCAGTGCTAACGAATGGCAGCTTGGGCACCTGCACTGTTGCCTTGGCTTCGGTGGAGCTGCTTGTCCCCGTCTTGGCGCCCCCCTCCCTGTGCCAGGTGACAGTTGGGCGAGGCCGTCCCGTGGCATGGCACTCCAGGTTGATGGTTTCGCCAATCCGCACCCGCGCCGGGCTCTTGGGGGTGGCCTGTACCTTCGGGGAATCTGGGAAACACCCCAGCCCTTAGTATGTACCCCCCATAAAAACTGTCCTAACAGAAACCCCATCCGTTCAAAAACAAGTGCTATTCTTAAGGATAAATATCACCAAAATCAGTCACTATTTGAACGGACTAAACACCTTAAGAAAGTTATCAGCGATGAAGAATATCAATCCATTCAAAATGGATTGCTAGTCAAAAGTGTCAATCCCCTTAAAAAATGACTGATGTTCAAAAGAACCCTACTCCTAAATTACTACTCCACCCTCTCCCTTGTCCTAGTGTCCCAGGCCTTGACTACTGTCCCTGTGATGGAGTGGGCGTGGCTTACGCACAGTGAACGGTCAGGGAGGCGGAGCTTTGGGATTTTCCATGCGCGTTGGTGCCCACGCAGCGGTAGGTGCCATGGTTACCAGGGCGGGCGCTGGCGATGGTGAGGACGGAGCCGTCTGGTCCAATTTTAACATTGTCTGCGGTCAGAGGTCAAAGGTCAGAGGTCATTCCGTGTGTGTGGAATGTTAGAGACCCCAAAACACACACACACACACTCACACACACAGATGTGTATCAGTGATCCTCTCCATCTTGCTCATAGAAAACAATCCTACACTGACATCTCTCGGAGAAATTTAATTTGCGATTAAGAAAAAACATTAAAAAATGTAAAAAAAATTGTCATTCTAAGAGAAAATTAATTTGCAGTGAAGGTTTGCAACAGTTACTGTTCCTTGATTTCAAACTGAAGTTTCTATGTTGCTTGCCAATGACTTAATTAAGAGAACAATGAGAAAGGGAGCAATTGATATGTTGGATTAGTCTTAGATTGTTTTGTAAAATGACCAGATATTACTATGTACTAAATATGTACCAAAATGAATTTTAACTGTTAGCAAATACTATATGTATTAAAATGAATTATGACTGCATTGTGGACTTCTTCTCTCAGCTGTTCTTCGGCAGGCTTTTTTTCCTGCGCACTTGCTATCTCCACAGTCTGTAAGCTAACTTCAGCAGCGAACAGGAGAAAGTTTGAATTTGTTTGTGGACGTTAGCTATCATGAGCTAACCTTCGCCTCGTTGACCTTGCCCGAGTAGAACGGGCGATTTGCGCACCGCCGCGACGTGACGTTAGGGGCATCGGTACCGCAAGCTTGCGGTTGCTGGACCGCGGTTCCATTCCAGCAGCCGTTGTGCTTTGCATCGTTACCTTGATGTCGTAAGCTCGACACGCCTCCAAGTCCGACTTATAGCATAGGTCAGGCGAGAGTAACGTTCGCTGTGACGTGAACTGGACTCAACGTGTTCGTGGCTATGAGTGACTGTCACAAAATGAGTATTTGCACCTTATTCGAACCTTTGTTCTTGTACAAGGACGGAGTGTAGCACAGTGGGTAAGGAACTGGGCTTGTAACCGAAAGGTCGCAGGTTAAATTCCCGGGTAAGGACACTGCCGTTGTATCCTTGAGCAAGGTACTTAACCTGCATTGCTTCAGTATATATCCAGCTGTATAAATGGATACAATGTAAAATGCTGTGTAAAAGTTGTGTAAGTCGCTCTGGATAAGAGCGTCTGCTAAATGCCTGTAATGTAATGTAATGTAGTTATAAGGGTGTCATAGCTCAGGAGGTAAGACCGATTATCTAGCAGTCGGAGGGTTGCCGGTTCAAACCCCGCCCTGGGCGTGTCGAAGTGTCCCTGAGCAAGACACCTAATCCCTAACTGCTCTGGCGAATGAGAGGCATCAATTGCAAAGTGCTTTGGATAGGAGCGCTATATAAATGCAGTCCATTCACCATTTAGTTGGTCGAGCGACCGGCGGTGTGCGCTTATCGTACGTCGCTTCGGACAGAAAGCGTCCGCCGGATAAACGTAGCGTAACGGCGGCGGTTCAGCCTACCCAGCAGCACCTGGTTGTTGTTTTTTTTCCACTCCAGGCTGGCCGTCCCGCCCTGGGCGCTGCAGCGGAAGCTGACGGAGGCGCCCTGCCGGACCACGGCGCTGCGAGGCTCGACCGAGAGGACTGGCGCCTGCTCACCTGCGGCAGGTACGGAGAGAGAGAGCCCACACCCCCACACCCGTTTTACCACAAACACACGCTATTTCAGGGGTCCTCAGTCTTGTCCGGAAAGGGCCGGTGTGGGTGCAGGCTTTCGTTCCAACCGAGCAGTTACACACCTGATTCCACTAATCAAGGTCCTTAGCAAAGACTCCAGTGTTTGATTAGTAGAATCAGGTGTGCAACTGCTTGGTTGGAATGAAAGCCTGCACCCACACCGGCCCTTTCTGGATAAGATTGAGGACCCCTGTGCTATTTCATACAATGATCTCTCTCTCTCTCTTTCTCTCTCTGTCTCTCTCTCTCTTTCTCTCTCGTTTAAAATGTATGTATGGCTGTTTTAAACTGCAAGAACAGCACTGAATAAATAAACCGAACTTCTTCTTTTTCTTCTTAGCATCATCTCATGCCCTCCACAGTTTTGCCTATCAATCCAGCAAAAATATATTGGTATTTGTTTTTAAAATATATATATCGCAATATATTTTGAACTCATAAGGGGAAGTCTGATACTGATGCAAGTGGGCTAATTGGAGACTCTAAAAAGGTATGAGTGTGTGAGTGAATGGTGTGTGTGCCCTGCGACAGATTAGCGGCCTGTCCAGGGTGTATTCCTGCCTCTCACCCAATGCATGCTGGGATAGGCGCCAGCACCCCCTGCTATAGGATAAGCGGGTATAGGTAATGGATGGACAGATGCATGATATTGATGCCCATCACATCTACCTCAACACCTAAGCTACCATGGGTCTATGCAAGGCAATTCAAATGCTGAGTACCACAGAGGACACATTTTCCACATGAAGAATCACGCTTAAGTCACTATGCTCACTCTACTGAGGCCAGACGGGTTCTGGAGAAAATGGATGGTGAAATAAGGTAAGCTCTGCCAGCAAGCTTAACCCTTTCAGTTGTGAGATCGCAAACGTGTGATTAGAATGTCCTTAACTGGACATTCTGATGCCGATGTAACCTCATGGTGGGGTTTTTCTGCAATCAAGTGATAACAAAGCTGATCATTTCAGGCTTTCACACATTGAATTACAGAAAAAAAAAACTTTATTATTCCCACATCTAATTAACAGAAAAAAGGTGAATTTGCTTCTTAAAGTTTATCTTTCGGAGGCCATTTTGGGGGACCCAACAGGAGGTTGTACTCTTTGAGTAACGGGCTTGTGTTTATTCTTCCTCGGAGAAGGTTTTATATATGGTTTGACATCTTAAAACACGAACCTCTGATAAGCTCCATTTGGACGGTCACAACGTCCAGGCACAACGTCCAACGTGACGCAGCTTGAGTGTGTTTCTCTGCTTTTTTAATGTGGTCACGCTATCCCCAGCTGGCTGAGGACGGCTGCTTTTCTGTCAGTGTGAAATATGCTCAGCTGCTCACCCTGTTTATACGCGCTGTAGTCCGTAAGGGCTTCTCCATTTAAAGCTCAGATCAAGCTTCACTGACCCACCAGACTCACCACTTTTACAGCTTTTTCTTCCAAGGTCTGTTACTGTAAACTGCCAACAGCCTGTCATCTAAGAGATACACTCCACGTAGTTAAAAAAAAAAGAATAAGAACAATAAAAAGGTTTTTCTTTTGGGGGGGGGTTGTGGGAGGTGGGTGTTATCTTGCAACTGCTCACAAGATGTTCAGGATTTATGAAACAACGTTGTGATTATTAATAATGTGTGAAATAGATGTACAGCAATGATTGCTGAATGATGTGAATGTCGTTCAGAACTCAGATTTTTTTCCAGCTTTGAAAGTGACATGAGAATTCATCAATTTAAAGAATAGAAAAACTGTATTCATTAGAATCGTACATCGACATTGGTGCAGCCTTATTTTTTTCTTCAATAGCCTACTGTTATTTTGTAGCTGCAGAACTTTGACTTCAAAATCATGAGCGGTGAATGAACTGAACGCTATCTGTCCTCTTATGACTCAAATGACGCATGTCCTCGTACCTGTTTGGGTCCCAGCACTCTGTGGGGGGGCCAGCGGATCCCCTGAACCTTTTGGGGGAGGGACGGGGGCAGAGAGAAGGGAAGGTGCGTGTTATTGAAGTTGCCGCCACACCGTTGCCCCTGACTACTTACCATCAGCTCATTGTCATCAGCCATCGGCTGCATGAACTGCATTAAGATGGATAGGAAGATCTCATTATTAATGATTACTGTGATGAGAATGTTGTTAACTGAACATTCTGATGCCGCGTAACAACCACTAATAGTAACTGAAACTAATGGAGTTCTAGAACACTTACTCAGAATTTTAAAAAATTTAAGAAAAAACCCCCCCAAAAAATGGACTTTTCCAAGGGTTAAAGCTTAAAATGGTATGGAAGAGGAGACTCCATAGGACAGCCTATGGGACAGTGTTATTATTTTATTCCGTATTTTATGTGATATATTTAATTTATAAGGTTTGTCTGTGTTTGGATTACCAGCAGCTCAGCTTCATTCTAACTGTCCGAATGACAGAAAAGACCCCGGTGGGGTTTTCACAGTCCTGACCTAATTAATTGTTTTGTGACCGAACGTGACAGAAGGCACTGTTACATCGGGTTCGAGGGGGCGAGGATTTGGAGGGGCGGGGCAGATGTTCAGATTGGCCGGCTAAGACATGCCATTCGCTGGACATGGCCACTCCCATCTCTGACATCATTAACAGTTGAACTCACACGAGAGCCAACTGCCCATGATGCATGTTCAGTGCCAAAGTACCCCACAGAATATCCCCCCAGGATCATCAATAAAAATAATGTATATAAGATCTACATGTGCACACATTGTCCGATGAACCGTGATCAGATTATCAAAATTTACAGACAAAATCGAGCAGCGCCATCAGCAAAACTGAAATCGCAAAGCTACCTCACCATCCTGCACGGCACAAAGCAACATTTCTAGACATTAAATCAACTCTACAGTATTTATAGATTCCATTAATTACTATACGTACTCCATTAGGGATAAAATCACTAAAACAACCTGATTTTATTTTAGTGATTTTATTGCTGATTTATTTATCCTAAAAAAAAATTTATGTGGATGCGCAGTTAAAAATGTCTTTGCCAAATACTGTATCTTCGATTATTCTTTCATTTAGCCAGCTTTCTGCTGCTATTGGCAAATGTTATTTTCAAACCGATTTATCACATAGGTCCAAGGTAGATTTTTTTTTCCGCAAGACTAGACTGTAACCCAGAAATAATTCCATATCATTTGACATTTCAAATGACATTTCAAGTGTCTAGTAGACATTCTCACCCAGAGTAATCCTGAGAAATCCACACAGCTTAGATAACTAGATATGTATTGAGCAAATTCAGGTTAGATGACCTGTCCAAGGGTATAAGAGCCGTGCACTACATGGAAATCAAACCTATGACCTCAGTTCCATACCCAGTTCCTTGACCATTATGCTACCCCCTGCTACTCTGTTCCTAGCAAATAAAAGCATGGAAGAGGTTATCACCAGAAGCCTACCAGGTTTTACACAGTTAAACACCATTGCTTCCATACTCTATATATTGTCTATATGATATGACGCTGAGTTTATTTAGTTATGCATTAGCAGTCAGGCAACATCAGAGGTTAAAAGAAAAGGAAAATATCCAAGAAAAAATATAAACACGACATTAAACACACAGCATTAATTAATTAAGGAGACTTCAGAACAGACTCAATGGGACTCAATAAGCATTTGTGCTCAGATTGCAAGCGGATCCAAGCACAGCTTGGTGAGTCAGCAGCAGTCACCAAAAAGGAACTCTGCAAACCTGGTGCGTTGCTCTGACGAGACGGCACGTGCGTCTATTCGCAAGTCGAAATTAAGACAAGCAAGCCCTGAATTAAATGCAGAGCAATAAGATTCGTGTGCTGTTAAGATGAGACGGCACACGCGTCTGTTCGCAAGTCGAAATTAAGACAAGCGCGCCTTGAATTACAGATTGCAGATCAGTAAGACTCCATGTCGCATTTTCACCGGACGTGGGAAGAAAGGCGTCACTCGGGAGGGAAACAAGGACCCAACGGACACGCTCACCTGCAAGGAGGAAGGAGCAGAATACGAGAGCTGCGGGGACACCCATGACTGGGAGAACGGGCCGAGTCGGGCAGAGTCGGGCAGGATCTCTCTCTCTCTCCTCACGCGGAGCTGGAGTTTATGCCTTCTTCCCTCCAATGCAGCGGATAAGCAAACTGACCCCGCTGCCCCTGTCAATCATTATCCCTGGGAGGACAGAGAAAGGGAGAGAGAGAGAGAGAGGGAGAGAGAGGGTAGAGGGTAGAGGGTAGGAGGGAGAGGGAGGGAGGGAGTGGGTAGAGACAGATATGGAAACTGAGTGAGGGAGAGACAGAGAGGGAGGGAGAGGGACAAAGAGAGAAAGAGGGAGAGACAGAAAGAGGGAGGGGGAAAGAAAGAGGTAATGGCAGAGAAAGAAAGAGAGAGAAGGAAACAGAAAGAGAGCAGAAGGGAGGGAGGAAGAGAGAAAACGAGAGGGAGAAGAAAGAAAAGGTGAGAAAAAGAAAGAGTGGAGAGAGAAAGGGGGGTGTCGTTTTTGGTATCAGTGGCCATTGAACCCCACGGATGGGCCCCATGTGACTGCTGTTTGAACAGAGCCGGTGTTTGGATGCATCAAGGTAAATAAGTCAAAGTCCAGAAAGTTCTTCAGGTGTAAATGTGACCAACAGATTTATTCCTCTGTGGGGGTGGCGGGGTGAGTGGGTGGAGTGGGAGGTGTGTGAAGACAAACATTTGAACAATGACACAGTCTTTCTGAGATGGTCTGTAGATATGCGCAGGTCTCCTCCTTCACTAAAATAAACGGCATCGGCATGGATGCCAAACGCTGTGCAGCAAAGGTGTTAGTCAGTACAGCAGGAGGCCATGGAACCACAGATATCGGGCTTGAAGCCAGATCGCTTCCTGTGAGCCAAATCTGAGCCGATGACACAACGTCGCACAGTGAAATGCTCAGTGAAATCCAGCGTGCTCAGGCTTCGAATTCTCCGCAGGTTATTTTTAAAGATCACCTCTTTGTCCCGTTTTCTGCAGCGACCAGCGGTGTCCATTGACGCTCACTACGCCGACCCCCGCCATCGACGCGGGAGAGCGCGGGGCGAACCGCGTGCTCTCCTCCGCTGCGCGTGATGTCATCCGCCGCTTCCTCCTGTCACGCCGCAGCCTGAGGCCCGAGTCAGGCGCACTCAGACGGGAGGCAGAGGCAGACACTTCCTGTGCAGCTCAACTGCGCCCAACTGACCAGCAGGGGCTGCTAGAGAGCAATGAGACACCCAACTGACCAGCAGGGGCTGCTAGAGAGCAATGAGACACCCAACTGACCAGCAGGGGCAGCTAGAGAGCAATGAGACACCGTAATGCCAGTTTACCGAAGAAGAGAGAGAGAGAGAGAGAGAGAGAGGGAGGGAGAAAGAAAGAGATAGAGACAGAAAGACAGAGATGGAGGGAGGAAGTGATAGAGACAGCACGAGAAAAGAGACAGAGATGACAAGAGAGGGTGGGATAGATAGAAACCAAGAGAGAAAAAAGAGGGAGATAAGAGGGAAATAGAAAAAGAGAGAAAGATTGTGGGAGAGAGGGAGAGAGAGAAAGAGAGAGGAGTGAGAGAAAGAGAGGGAGGGACACAGAATTTTTTTTCCTGTCTAGTTAAATGTACATGTCTATGTTTGGGTCCCGTCTTGCAATCTACATGCCCATGGCCCCCTCTTGTGGAGAAAAAGTTCTAAACCCTGTTCCTGGAGATCTACCATCTTGTAGGTTTTTGTGTGAACATGTAATTTGGCACACCTGATTCTACTAATTGGCAGCTCAGTCAGACGTCTAGCTGTTGAATGAGGTGCGCTTTGTTAGGGTTTTAGTGAAAACCTACAGAAGGACGGCAGATCTCCAGGAACAGGACTGGCAACCACTGCTCTAACGTGCTCTATCACTGCACGTCAAAGTGAAGCCGTCCTGATCCATTTTCCCCACTCTGTACAGTATTTCCATCACCTGTCGCACATAATAAATATCAGGACAAATATTTATAGAAATATATACATACACGTTCATCCATATACAAATTGAGAATATGCTGGTACCTGCCATCAGAGCAGTGGTTCCCAACCCTATTTCTGGAGATCTGCCATCCTGTAGGTTTTCACTAAAACCCTAATGAAGCACACTTCCTTCAACAGCTAGAATAGTCTGATTGAGCTGCCAATTAGCAGAACCAGGTGTGCCAAATTAGGGCTCACACTGGAACCTCCAGGACTGCCTCTCCACCAGAGGGCGCCATGGTTATGAAGATTGTGGTGGTGGTTATTTTTAATGGGGTATTCAGGCCAAAATGCAGGGTGGCCACAGCAAGGACTGTATGGGCGTCATGTGATACCATTCCTGTGATCGCACTGTTACTTCATAATTATTTTCTTTTTCCAAATCCTGGTCTCAATCACTACACATTTAAGCTTTAATTTGCACATTAATACCGACAGTGTGCAGACACTATAGGGAAACAAGAGCAAAAATAAGTCGCACTCTTGCAGGAAATTAAAGGATATCTAGATTAGAAATCTGACCAGAGAAATTAACCTAGCAAATACGGTGAAAACAGTGCACAATACAACAGAATAACTGACAGTACTATTCTGACCAAACTGATCGGCTGGGGTGGAGAGACCATGTTTTGTTAAAAAATACAGCCATTTTACCTACTTAGGGGGCAACATGATGTCAAACTCACCCTCTGAGGGGTCGCTGGGTGGCCCATTGTTTTTGGGGTCGGGTTACAAATCCAGGCTGTGTCAGTGCCAACTGTGGCCAACAGCTCCGCGGGGGGACCCACGGCCAGTGGACAAATCTCTCTTTCCCTCTCTCCCTCTCTATTTATTTCTATGTCTCTCATCCCTCCCTCTGGACATTTCACTGTGTGTCCCCCCTCTCTTTATCTCACTCCTTCTCTCTCTCTCTGTCTCTCCCTCCCTTTCTCTTTCTCTCTTTTCCCTCACACTTTCTCTCTGTTTCTATTTCATTCTGTTATCTCCCTCTTTTTACTCTCGCATTCTCTCTCACCCTCCCTCTCATATTGTCTCTCTGTCTCTTATCTTTCTCTTGCTGTCTCTAGCCCTCCCTCCCTCTCTCCCTCCATCTTTGTCTTTCCATCTCTATCTCTCTGTTTCTCCAACAGTCTCCAAATGTTTGTCTTCACCCTTTAACTTTAAGAAGCAAATTCTCTGTCAATTACATGTGGGAATAATAAAGTTTTTTTATATTTATTATTCAATATGTGTAAGACTGAAATGATCAGATTTGTTATCACTCAATTGCAGAAAAAGTCCACCACAAGGTTTACATCAGCAACAGAATGTTCAGTTAAGAATATTCTCACAACTTAAAGGTTAAGCTTGCTGGCAGAGTGTACCTTATTTCACCACCCATTTTCTCTAGAATCTGTCTGATCCCATTGTACTAATAAAACACATGATAAAAATCATGTGCTTGTGGTTAAACAGCCAGGGTTTCTCCGCAGGGGAGGTTGCGGGAAATAACACTAGATTTGGCACACAGCGAGCGATCTGGCTTCAAGCCCAACGTCTATGGTTTCATGGCCTCCTGCTCTACTGACTAACACCTTTGCTACACAGCGTTTTGCATCCATGCCGATGCCATTTATTTCAGTGAAGGAGGAGACCTCCACATATCTACAAATCATCTCAGAAAGACTGTGTCATTGTTAAAATATTTGTCTTCACCCCCCCTCAGCCCTCCCAACTCTGCTTGTTTTGCCTGATTCTGCCTGTTCCCCCAGTCGTGAGTATCCCCGCCACTCTCGTATTCTGCTCCTTCTTCCTTGGAAGTGAGCGAGTCATTGGTCCTTGTTTTGGTCTTTGTTTTGGTCTTGGTTTTGTGGCTTTTTTTCCCCCTGTTTTTTGTTTCTAATTCCCAAATTGTGTTAATCATCCATATTCCGTGCTTGGCTATCAGCAACAGTCAACACAGATACCAGGCCATGGGGCCCATCCACACACTGGAATAGAGCCTTAACAGATACCAGACAATGGGGCCCATCCACACACTGGAGCAGAGCCTTAACAGATACCAGACCATAGTGCCCATACACACACTGAAACAGAGCCTTAACAGATACCAGACCATGGGGCCCATCCACACACTGGAACAGAGCCTTAACAGATACCAGACCATGGGGCCCATCCACACACTGGAACAGAGCCTTAACAGATACCAGACCATGGGGCCCATCCACACACTGGAACAGAGCCTTAACAGATACCAGACCATGGGCCCATCCACACACTGGAACAGAGCCTTAACAGATACCAGACCATGGGGCCCATCCACACACTGGAACAGAGCCTTAACAGATACCAGACCATGGGGCCCATCCACACACTGGAACAGAGCCTTAACAGATACCAGACCATGGGCCCATCCACACACTGGAACAGAGCCTTAACAGATACCAGACCATAGGGCCCATACACACACTGGAACAGTGCCTTAACAGATACCAGATCGTGGGGCCCATCCACACACTGGAACAGAGCCTTATCAGATATCAGATCGTGGGGCCCATCCACACACTGGAACAGAGCCTTATCAGATATCAGATCGTGGGGCCCATCCACACACTGGAACAGAGCCTTATCAGATATCAGATCGTGGGGCCCATCCACAGGAGTACTGACCAAACTTTCTCACAAAATGAAGTTTGTCCGGGATGTCCAGTTTTTATGAATGAAAATTGTTCCTCTTTCTTGTACATCCTTCCTTTTCTCCCATCTGCTCCACACCCAAGTAAGAGTAATGTTCCGCACATTTTGGTTAGGGTTCAGGTCAGAGTACATGGGAGAATGATGACTACTTGTAGTAGCCTAGGGTTAGTAATTTTCTGTAGACCCTGCTTTGGCCTAGCATGTTTTGTTTGTGTCTTTATAACAAATGTTTGTTTTATAATATGTGGGGGGGGGGGGGTTCTTTTGAATTTTGTTTTCGACACAAAGGATTTCGTGCCGCCGTCCAACTCTTGTCCTTGTTATTGTATTGTGGGCGAATTTGGGACGCTGTAGAGGTCTTTGTACCTTTCCTCTGAAATTTAGTTTCCTCCCATGTGTGTGCCTCCACAATTTTGTCCAAGAAACACACAAAGTTGGCTTGACTCAATGAACCGTTTTGCTGACTAATCAGTGATTTTAGGTTTATTGTGTTCGCTGGTATTCCATACACAGTTCGAGCTGGTGATTCTGAATCACATGCACTGCAATGCCTGTGTGTGTGTGTGTGTGTGTGTGTGTGTGCAGGTAATTGCATGCCTGTGTGTGTGTGTCTGTCTGTATGTGTGTAATTGCATGCCTCTGTGTGTGTGTCATTGTGAATTTTATTGTGTGCCTTTGTGTATGTGTCTGTGTCTGTGTCTGTGTGTTTGTAATTGCGTGCCTCTGTGTGTGTGTCTGTCTGTATGTGTGTAATTGCATGCCTGTGTGTGTGTGTCTGTCTGTATGTGTGTAATTGCGTGCCTCTGTGTGTGTGTCTATGTGAATTTTATTGTGTGCCTTTGTGTGTGTGTGTGTGTGTGTGTGTGTGTGTGTGTCTGTGTGTTTGTAATTGTGTGCCTCTGTGTGTGTGTCTGTGTGAATTTTATTGTGTGCCTTTGTGTGTGTGTGTGTGTGTGTGTGTGTGTATGTAATTGCGTGCCTAGGTGTGTGTGTGTGTGTGTATGTGTGTATGTAATTGCGTGCCTTTGTGTGTGTGTGTGTGTGTGTCTGTGTGTATGTAATTGCGTTGTGTGTGTGTGTGTGTGTGTGTGTGTGTGTCTTGGCAGCAGTTACCGGATAGTGTGTCTGTGTGTGTACGTGTTAGGATGCGTGTGCTTGTGTGTGTGTGTGTGTGTGTGTGTGTGTGTGTATCTTGGCAGCAGTTACTGGATAGCGTGCGTGTGTGTGTTTTTCATTGTTTAAGCCCCTTGTATCTTTCCGCTGAAATCTCTTGCTGGGACAATGAAACATACACCTTTTCTTTCCAGTGTGTGCTTTCCCAAATTCTGTCCCAGAGACACTGAGTTAGCTTGATTCAATGAACCTTTCAGCTGCCAATCACACTTATTTTCAATTGTGTTATTTTTAGGCTGACTGTGTTCGCTGGAACTCCATACACAGTTCCAGCAGCTCATTCAGAATCATATGTACGTCAATGCCCCACCTTTCAAGTGTGTGTGTGTGTGTGTGTGTGTGTCTGTGTAATTGCATGCCTCTGTGTGTTAAATGAAAGCTTTGAAAAGAACTGACTCCCTAAGTAGAGTTTAAAGGAAATGCCGAACCCTGTCTCAGAATGAACAGAGACCACAGCAGGTTCATGGCCCTGCGATCTGAAGGGCCATCTGAAAGGGTTCTCTTTAAAACCCTTTCTCTTTAAAACTTTCTCTTTAAAACTTTGACCTGTTGGCTTTCTCCCTCTGTGACGCTCGCATGCGCACCCAGGACTGAAGAGCTGAGGCTGCGGGATCATCCATCCCCAGCGGAAGACGAGTCAGACGTTTGGAATGGGAGATAAAGACGTGGGGGGGGTGTCTCATCCGCAGCCGGACTGCTCGACCCTGGCCTGTTTTCGCTTAAATCTGCATCGTTGTTTTGCTTTCCCACAGGTGCAGAAAGGCAAGGAAATGCGCTGTTTCCTGACAGCGTCTGTGTTTTGGCGCTAGACAGAGGTGGGTAGAGTAGCCAAAAACTGTACTCAAGTAAAAGTATTGTTACTTTAAAATAATAATGACTCAAGTAGAAGTAAAAGTAGTCATCCATCCAAATACTTACTTGAGTAAGAGTAAGAAAGTATCTTGTGAAAAGACTACTCAAGTACTGAGTTACTTCATATAATCTGATTTAATGTTGAAATAAGCAGAGCAAGATGAATGTAAAAATCCAAATGTCCAAAATATAAAATTGTAAATGCTTGTCCAATAGAAATAAACAAAATATAAAATAGCCATGTGCAAATTCAAATATGGTCTAAATCATATCCCTTTAAATAAAACAATACACAGGAGGTTCGTCAGAAGAGGAGGATTTTCGATTTCTGTTGTACTCTATTAAGTCTGTATACCTCATCAGTTTGTTGGGGTGAACCCTCTGTTGACAGAAAAAATATCAATGAGGCTACAGGGGATTTATCCATTAAAGTAGACTCATCATCACAACAAAGAGGAGCCTGCTCAAATTCAAACAGAAACTTTATATGTGGAAAACATAATGCTTTGTCGCACCATTATTGTACCTTATGATGCACTTATCCACAATATTCCAAAGTCCCATGATGCCTTGCGCGGAATATGTGCAGAACTTCCGGTTTAGCGTAAACAAACTTTATGTATGCTATGCAATGTTCCAGTGCTCACGTCATGACTGTTGCATGCTTCACAAAAACTATTACACTACTAACTAACGCTTACATTAGTGTGAAATATCCACATTAATACCAGTAACCTATTTAAACACACTCAATTTCAAAAATAACGTATATAACCGAAGTATTTTGAACAATAATAGCCTACTTACATAGCAATGATGAAATCTTATCTGTGTTCAGTAGATGGAGACAGACAGTAAATCAACAATACAGTTCAATCCGCTTCTGTTTTGCTCCAGAAAACGATGTCAGCTAGGTCTATCAGCAAACATGCGGCTTAGCTATGCCCAGAAGTCCTCAATAATAATAGTATTTCCCAAGAAATTACGAATAATAGTTGACCAGGTTTCGTGAGTGAATGCGATGATAAGAAATTTCGGTTACGCTGACCTAAAAAACGCTATTCCAAAAGCAAAATTAGACATGTTATACATCGTTAGAAAGCGTATACTCTCACCTATTGAATAAATGAATTGTCAATCAAGCCAGACTGTACTAAAAAGGGCGACAACGCCGTAAACAAGGCGTGTGGTATTAGGCACAGCTATTTTGGAAGGTACCGAGGCAAATGCGCGTATATTTCACAAACGGATTGTCCAAGACAATAAATGACCACTCAGTCAAATAGTTAGCTATCCACAGCCAAAATTAACCTACAACTTACCGCCACATATTTTCTCAAGTTTGAATTTGAGTTCTTGTAGGCTGAAATGTCAACATTTCTAGGCAGACAAAGAAGGCAGCGCATAATGTAACTACTGTTTTTGGTAGTCTGTAAGTAAAACATAGTTTGAACGTGAGGCCAGGGGTGTTCTGCCTCCTACGAATTACCCGCCGTTGTTTCAGCCATTGTTGTCGCCCACTCATCCTTCTGTGTGCTGTGACTAGCTACGTCTGATTGGTGAAACGGAGTCATTTGGGGCTGTGACAGAGCCAAAGCAAAGACCAGTCAGCCTCTTTGGCTGAAGTCTCTCTGAGAAAATGAAACAAACAGAACGTGCATTGAATAAAAAATGGGTAAAAAATAAAAGTAACGAGCGGAATGTAGCCGAATATAACGGAGTAAAAGTAACATTTTTTCTTCGCAAATATACTCGAGTAAAATTGAAAAGTATGTTGCATTAAAAGTACTCTTACAAGTACAATTTATTCTAAAAGTTACTTAAGTAAATGTAACGGAGTAACGCGTTACTACCCACCTCTGGCGCTAGACCGGTGTCTGGCATTAACTGCACTGCAGATGGGCTTCATCCGCGAGGAAAGGCTGTGGCTGCCGTAGTTTCCTGGGCCTCATTTTTTTAAAAAATATTCTTAATCAATGTTCTGGAACTCTGTTGCCTTCAGTCACCAGTAATGTCATGTGTACAAGCACGCGAACAAGCTGTTGTTTAATTTTGTAAAGCAGAGTAGACAAACGAGTTCTAAAACGACAGTCCACATCGATATGGCAATCAGAATGAGAGGCTGCTCACAATAACAAAATATAAATAGCCATATGTATTTTGTTTGCCATTATTCTGTTGTAATAATCTCACTTGCTAGTAGAATCATAACGAAGCATAACTCTGCAAATTGCACAAATTTGCCTTTGTAGCACATCGGCACTCTGCTGTGGCCAATGGCAACTGCAAGTTACACTTTATCTTTCATTTCATAATGTTGGCTCTGCTCCATTGGATTCAAAGGCTCCTTACATCAATAAAGCGATCAGAGTCTGAAGAAGCAGCATACCAAAAAAAAAAAAAAGGCAGCTGGCTTGAAATGTTTTATGTTTGGCAGTGGCTACCTGGTTCGGCAATTAGTGGGTGGCTGTTCATGATTAATGGGCGGCTGTTCGTGATTAGTGGAGGGCTGTTCGTGATTAGTTGGCGGCTGTTCGTGATAAGTGGAAGGCTGTTCGTGATTAGTGGGCGGCTGTTCGTGATAAGTGGACGGCTGTTCGTGATTAGTGGACGGCTGTTCATGATTAGTGGGCGGCTGTTCGTGATAAGTGGACGGCTGTTCGTGATTAGTGGACGGCTGTTCGTGATTAGTTAGCGGCTGTTCGTGATAAGTGGAAGGCTGTTCGTGATTAGTGGACGGCTGTTCGTGATAAGTGGACGGCTGTTTGTGATTAGTTGGCGGCTGTTCGTGATTAGTGGATGGCTGTTCGTGATTAGTGGACGGTTGTTTGTGATTAGTGGACGGCCCACTAATGTCTATGGTAGGAGAAAAACTGGACTCCTGAAGGAACTATACTTGCTGGTGGAGCCAAATAGACTCTTGTCTGTTGTCTCAATCATTACTTGATAGATGATCTTCAGTGTGAAGATAATACTGTGTGAACTGAGGTTTCAATTGTTAATTGTCAACCAGTGTTACATACTTTACAGATGAAAAAATGGAACATGTTCTGATGGAGCTTCATCCAATATTACTGTTCCAAGTGTTTAAACAATATAAACAATATATACAGGTATGGCTAGTGTATTCTATGTTAAAATGTATTTTTGGTAGCTGAGGTCCATGGTGCAGGCCGTAGAGACACGTCACAGTGCTTTCCCATGTGGCTTGAGACCCAGGGCGATGGCAGCAGACTCCTTGGTTATGAAGACAACCCTTCAGGAAAATGCATTTACTTTTTTTTTTTTTTTTCTTGTTTCAGACAAAAACGTGGCCAAAACTGAGGGAATGTCATTCATTAAAGCTGACTGCCCTATCTCTGGTATGGTCTGTGTTATATTTTGATTTACACCTGATTTCTGTCAGGACCACTGTCATCAAAGTAGAACTTTATTGACAATAAAGGCAATACAGTTATGTATGGCGGTATGGCTCTGTTCTGGAGCTCTCCCGCCAACCACGCAGCCCGCGTGGATAAGGCCGGGAGGCCAGCAGCCAAACCCCCCTAGAGGGGTACACACAGAACAGATCCAGCAGCAAAGCAAGTTCTTAACACATAGGGATGGAGCAATGCAATTTCTTAACACATAGGGATGGAGCAGTACAAATTCTTAACACATAGGAATGGAGAAATGCAAATCCTTGATGCATGGGGATGGAGCTGGGGTGGTGGAGGGGATTTACGAAGCAACGTGCAGAGCTTGCATGCAGGAGGAGCAGCCGAATGAGTAGAGGGAGGCTGTTTAAGTAGACCGCCCTGTTAGTGAATGTACTGTGATAGGCGAACATCACTCAGCTGAGCCATCAGCTGATTCAGCTGGAGCGCTTGACTCTCGTGGCCTGCCAGAACTACGCGATGCTCCATTTCTGTCAGGACCGCTGTCATCAAAGTAGAACTTTATTGACAATAAAGGCAATACAGTTATGTTTGGCGGTATGACTCTGTTCTGGAGCTCTCCGGCCAACCACGCAGCCCGCGTGGATAAGGCCGGGAGGCCAGCCGCCAAACCCCAAAACAACCATATGCTGACGTGCTATTAATAAGTGTCTCCGGCTGATGTGATGACTATGTGTACGACCACCTGGAGGAAGCCCTTCGTCCAGTCGAGCCTTTTGGCTTGAGGCCGTCTATTTTTTTATGTGGATCAGTGGTTATGTGTACCAACAGCACGTTGGACGTTCCCCTGAGGCCAATACTTAGATGTATTATTAATTAATAAACCAGAGGAACATACAAGGCCATTCAAACTAATCGCCAGATATTATTAGGGTATGTGTACCAACAGGTGTTGGTATTTCCCCCCAGCACGGAGATTTAAACCAATTAGAGGGAAATATACTACTCATATTAGTGTAATGATCCTCGTTCGGTAGTAGTAGCAGCAGCATCAGCACCAGCAACAGCAGTAGCAGTAACATCAGCAGTAGTGGCAGCAGTAACGCAGCAGCAGCAGTAGCACCCAGCAGCAGTAACAGCAGCAACAGCAGAAACAGATTATAGAGGAAACATTGACGGCTGCGACACCGGTACTTGCCAGTAGACAGTAGCAGCCGTGCTCCTATACTGCAAAGCTCATAGCTTTTGAACCGAAATTGACATCGTTGCTGTCGTTGCCGCACTGGAGCAGGAGTGGCAGAGTAGAACTCCGGAATGGGGACCACATTGCCAATGAGACGGAGGCGGACGGCAACCAGCCTTCGTCATGGCATTTCCCGATAAAGGCTCCTCAGGGCTCGCATGGGGGCGCCACCACAGGTACCGGGTCATGGAGGAGAGGATGGAAAACAGTGCTAGTATGCAATAATGACACGAGTTCCTTCATTTTCTCAGATTAAAAGCTTGAGGTGTATACAAAATATAGCTAATTTAAGCATATTTGCCGCAATGGATGACGCGCAACGCCATTCGCATGAGCATGCAATTGTAGAGACAGTGAGGCCAATACCTAGGCTATGCGGATCATGTCCGTAGCAGGGGGTATAATTTTTTTTTTTTTTTTTTTTTGTGTGGTCACATGCCTGATCACATGCACGGTGAAGAGGTCAGAGCAGTGACGTGGAGAAGCGTACATAAAATCCCTTCTCCGCTGTGATAAGCCTAAACGCCCGTTTAAGTGTCATGGAATACAACGATACACTTGCGAACATACGCATGCGCGTCTTGCAACAGCACGATATTGAGAGAACCAGTTGGGCGAGACAACGTTAAGCCTAATTTGTCTCATTAAAATGGACATTAGCATTCCCTAAACATTCAGCATCGTGATCTGACAGCTAAATTAGATAGCCAACCAATTGTATTCTCGCAGATTTAACCCAATATGATTTTAATGTTTTCATTTTTCTGTCGCGATGATTGGGTCCCGATAAGGAGCCGGCTTTTTAAGCGCAAATCGTGAATCAGTGGAGAAAACTTTCTGTTTCTGAAGTTGAAAGCCGAAGCTGGTTTGCATTTTACATCATTGGCTGTAGCCTACCTGCCGGTAATAGTCTAACTAGTGTAGCGATTCAGCGAAGGGTAGAATGCAGCTTTGAACAATTTAGACGACTCTGCATCTCTGCTCTTTGCAGCACGCCCTGCCACCCATGTTCAATCTGCCAAACCTATAACAGCCAGTGTTTAATTGCTATCTCGCAGCCCAATCCTTCCGGAATAACTGTTTACACCAGGAAGTAGGCCATTAGCCTACAAATACACAAACTATAGCCCGAGTGAGACATGGGGGCTATCTAGTAGCGGCGTGGTAGCGACTGCTAAATCCATTAGCCGTTCACAATGAACAAAGATTCTTTATCGATATGCCTACTTTTCCATCTCAGCCAAGCGTGAGAACTTTGGAGTTTCCCCATTCAGACATTTCCGCTTAGATTTACGTGCACGAATCCCAAATTCGTGTAAAAAATGTTTGATTGGAAGACCCCGCTCTGATCAACTAGGGGATGTAGCGTACGACCCGATTCTACTGCGTTCCGGAAGGTAGCCGAAAGCATTCACGCCAGGGATTCTTTAGCAGTGACAGCATCTAGCGTTGACTCTGGTGGTGAGAAACTCGACAATAAGCATGCCATTAACTTGTGCCCGCATATGTTGGAACGGTTCACGCTTTTAGCGAAAGACTTGCGATATTCGTGAAACCAGCCCCTCTGTGAGACGTCCCCGCAATCGAATGTGTAGGCTATATTCGGTGTTGTCAATTTAGCGACTTTTAGAGGAGGCCATAGCTACTTTCCATAGAAATAGTTGGCAACACTGTGTATATTATGCGTTTACCGAATGGATCGCCTGCCTGCTGCAGCTATAGAGCTTAGAGGTAAGGAGCAATGCAAATAAATAGCAAGACTTCCTCATAGAGCCTAGGCTGTGAGCTTAGACTAGCAGCTAACATGTAGCAAGCAGACATGGTTTACACTGGCAGCATGCCGTAGCTGGATTGCAGGAAGAAGCGCCGATTTACGAAGCAACGTGCAGCGCTTGCATGCAGGAGGAGCAGCCGAATGAGTAGAGGGAGGCTGTTTAAGTAGACCGCCCTGTTAGTGAATGTACTGTGATAGGCGAACATCACTCAGCTGAGCCATCAGCTGATTCAGCTGGAGCGCTTGACTCTCGTGGCCTGCCAGAACTACGCGATGCTCCATTTGTGATACCCAGGTAAAGATCACATTTCAATCCCAGATGTAAATCAAAATCCAATTAAAGGCCACATTTTAATGGCAGTGTCCCAGTTCTCCATTAGGCCTGATTTACACGTTATTTGAATACAATCTGTATCTGAATATTGTATCTGTGTGAGGACAAGCACGTGCTAATCTAAGGTGTAAATGCATGCAGCATCCATTGTCATTGGAGTGTGATCAGATCTGCCACTCGCTGGCTGAAAAATTTTAATTATGATACAAAGCATTCCTTTTTAAAAAAATAAATAAATATCAATTTGTGAAATAAATGTGAAATATTCTGAGGCAAAATGTGCTGGGGGGTTATTGTTAGATTTTACCTCAAATTCATCATTTTAAAAATGGTATTCATTATGTAAATATTTTTGATGGTTTACGGTCTTCCAAAAAGATGTTATTGTTAGCAAAAATGATTACTGGGTCATTCCGGGGGGAAACGGACCCTTTTTAAACTTGACCTTGCAGATATTTCTGTTATTTCACACCCTTAATATAAACTTAGACCAATGAGCATTGGCATACTTGTGAGAAAAACAACACAAATCAAGGTGCAAAGTGTCCATTTTCATTCCACTTTTGGTCTACCCACCTCTACTTTTGAGACCCATAGATTGACCACTGTAAATGGTTAAAACAATTTCCTGGTCTCGTTGTAATCACAAAGACCTGCTCTATAACGTGGGTCGTGTTTGAACACTTAACGGTTTGCATTAATTAAGAATTAAGAATCTGTGGCAATTCCCACTGTCCTCATTACAAAAGTTGGAGCTCAACAGTCAGTTCCCTTTGAACTCAACGGTGCACTCAGTATGATATTGAGAAGTTTTGGTAAACAGAGCTGAAGTGAGAAGGCTTAGATCCTGTTTCCCCTGCACCGACTCCCCAGTGAACACGTCCGTGGTGAAAAGTGAGTGAAACGCCGTCTAGACGCTCAGGCGAAAACCCGGCTACGTTTTTTTTTTTGTTTGAAAAGTGAAAGTTTTCTGGCCGACTAGGACATAGCCAGGCTATATCCAGGTGAAACCTGAGTGTAGCCTGGTCAGTTTGTTTAAAAATTTCTTGAAACGTAGATTTCCCCGCATCAGGGCCCCAGCTTTTTCCTCTGACTCATCGCCAACTTACATGGAATCAAAAGGGTGTAATTTGATGTTGGGTAATCGGTATTCCCGCTCTCTCCATCCCTCCCTCCCTCCCTCCCTCCCTCCTCCCTCTCTCCTCCCTTCCGTGTTTCTCTCTTTTAAGGTGAATCTCTGCAGTGGAGCAGAAAGAAAGAGAGAAGGAGAGTGAGACGAAAAGAGAAAAAACAAGAGTCAAAGAGAGGCAGAGACCGCGATAGATAAAGACGGAGAGAAGGATAGAGGGAGAGAGAAAGAGTTTTGGGGTGACCGATTCAGGGGCGTTTGGGGTGCGCCGCACATGGGATCTCGGTGGGCTCTGTTCCTGTTCCACACCGGCCGAGACCAGCAGCTTCCACCGGCTTCACTCAACCAATACGGAGGAGTTCCCTTCCCTTTTTCTCCCGCCGGCTCTCACATTAACAAGAAAAGACATTTATAATCGTATTTCTTTTTTCAAACAAACAAACAAACCTCGAAACCGAAATTTTGGATTAAAAATTTTTTTTGTTGTTGAATTACCACCCCCTTTTAAAGATGGGACTTGGTCTGTATCTCCTGATTCTGGGTGAGTCTTTTTAACATAACATAACATGACATAACAAGATGAGATAACATAACATAACATAACATAATGATGAGAACAGGCCATTCAGCCCAACAGTGCTTGCCATTTTCCTGACTAAATTGTACCTAGTGCTCTGATTACCTACAGACTAGATAGTACCTGACCCCTTATCAAGTCTGGTCTTGAAAATTCCTTGAGATTCTGCCTCTGCTATATTACCTGGCAGGATATTCCACACATTGACTACACTCTTTGTGAAAAAAAATCTTCCTAATATCTGTACGGAATGTACATCTTGCTTATTTCCATTTGTGTCCCCTCGTTCTACTAACAGAACTCAACCTGAAGAATTTCTTTTAGTTCACTTTGTTGATCCCCTTTGTGAATTTAAAAGCCTCAATAAAATCACCCCTGAGCCTCCTTTTACTTAAGCATCTTAAGTCTTTCCTTATGGCTTTTATTTTTCATAATAGGAATCAGTTTGGTTGCTCTTCTTTGAACCTTTTGCAGAGTCTCTATATCTTTCTTGTGGTACAGTTCCCAGAACTGCACACAATATTCCAAGTATGGTCAAACTCCTAGCTCAATACAGTCCTCTTTCTTATTTATTGGTATTATATTACCTTGCTTCCAGTCCTCAGTTATTTCTCAAGTTTCTAAGGACTGTCTAAAAATACCTGCCAGTGGTTTAAAGATGATCTCAAATGACTCTTTGAGCACCCTTGGGAATATGCCATCAGGGCCCGCTGCCTTATTTGTCTTTAGTTTGTACATTTTATTCAGTACTTTTTCAACCTCTATCTCAATATCTGCTAAGACATTCTGAGTACTGAATATGCCTTCCAGTCTATTAGGAACCTATTCCCTAGTAAAACTCTCAACAAAATAACTATTTAAGGCATCAGCAATATTTTTATTCTTAGAAAGCAGTGCCCCGTCTTCATTACTGCTGCACCTGATATCCTTCTTCACTTACCTTTTCCTACTACAGTTTTGAAAGAAACATTTAGGATTACTTTTTGGGTACTTGGGCAATTTGACTTTCAAAGAGCCTCTTGGCGTCCAGTAGTTCTTTTTTAACCTTAGTATGCATATTACAATATTCAGCCTTATTACTCTCAGTGCTGTCATTTTTATATATCTTACACAGTTAATTTATTTTTCAAACTCTCCTGTATGGCTTTGTTCATCCACTGGAGAGGCTGCTTCTGCAACTCTCTTTTCCTTACCTTTGGAATAAACTTGCATTGTGTTTCAATAACAACCCTTTTTGAACTGCCCCACATTTCATTTACAGTCTTGTATTCAAGAAGTTGCACCCAGTAAGTAAATCTGCTTGCATCTTGTTGAAAATTCTGGGAATAGAGGAGGACTTGTTAATTTGCCATAATACATCAAAACTAACTTCAGAATGATCACTAGTCCCAAGTGGCTTGTTTACCTCTATGCTACAAAATTTTGTCAGGATCATTACATAGCATGAGATCCAGGACTGATTTCTCTCTTGTGGGCTGACATACTGTGCCCAAAAAAGGTAATTTATAACATCAAAAAATTCTTCCTCACTTTTTCCTTGTCCTGAAATCAATTCCCAATTAACTGCAGTGTAATTGAAGTCACCCATAATAACAGTCTCACATTCCTGACAAACCTGTTTTATGTTTCCAAAGAGCATTGAGTTCACACTACTGTCCTAATGAGTTTGTACCCCTATTATATTCATCCCCATCCCCATCCCCCTCCCCAAGCCATGTTTCTGTAATCCCAACAATGTCATACAGGATCCCCCACTATTCATAGCAGCCTCAAATTCCAAAAATGAATTTTTTTATACTTCTAGCACTTAAACTAATACATATAAGACTATTATTTCTACACATGCTCTCCTGTTCCCTCAGCCCCCACCGTCGCAAGCCACCCATACTACAACATTGCTTTAAAAATATTGCATTAGAGTTCACACATTTATAGAAAGCCTTGACAGCATCCATCCAGGCAGCCTGCACCTCCCAACCCTTTTCACTCTCTGACATCGGCCAACCAATCAGCTTTGTGTTCTTCACATTGAAATTTCTGTTTCTCTGTTGTGGAATTTGTCATCACTCAGGCTTTATTTTGACCTTTTCATTTACAAAACATTCTCTTGTAAACTCGCATGTTCTAAGCCAAAAATACAAAGGAAACAGGAGGGTTCGGTCATTCATGTGCTTAATTGAATCGCAGTCTCCAAAGTGCAACATGAAAGAACACAATGGAAAAGGAAAGAGCAAAAAACATCACACGCACTCGGCAGGGCACACAAACCATAAATCAACATAACCCAAATTTAAACCACAATCTTTTTAAATCAGCAAGGAAATCCCACAGAAAAAAATGACATACATTTCTTGTGAATGTTATAAAGGGGGGGTGTCACTAATGGCAGCGCTGTGTCAGGGAAGTTTCGGAACTTGGTTGCCCCTGTTGCATGAATGTTGATTGACCCTTTAGGGAGTATAATTGCAAATGTGTAAGTAGAATGTTCTCAACTGAACATTCTAATGCTGAGGTAACAAGCATCACTGGTAACTGAAAGTTATGGACTTCTAGAGCCCTGATTTAAATTTTTGAAAAAACTCTTCTTCTTTTTTTTTCAAGCTTACTCTTCAAAGGGTTAACTGTAGTATAGCATCAGTGCTCTGCTGCCAGCCTATTTCATTTCACCATAAAACGAAGACTACGGAAGGAACAAGGAAGCTGACTAGTCTGTCTAGTTTCTCTAGGGAACCTGTGATAATATCCATGACCCTTCTCCTGCAGGTCTGCGAGTCCTCCAGCCTGTTAAAACTGTATCATCTGAATGTGGAGTTGGGTGGGAAACAAATGGCGACAAATGCATTGGTATGTTGTTTCATTAACTCTTAATTATGATGTTTTTTTTTTTCATAAAAAATACTTTACCTCATTTCAGAGGTGCCCTTACAAAAACAGGGCACCTCTGCAATATATTGACAGCCCAGTATGTTGACATTAGAAAATATTGTTATAAATGCTATTTACTGGAGTATGACATATTGCCATGCCTCAAAGCAGCAATGATCTGCATATTTTACATTCTGATGTGTTGAAGTACATATTAAATTGCACTTCAACATGTTGTTGTTGTGTATATATACATCTATTGCATTACATTTTTAAACAGTGTAACTGTAAGAGAGGTAGTGTGACTGTAAGAGGGGTAGTGTGACTGTTTGAGAGGTAGTGTGACTGTTTGAGAGGTAGTGTGACTGTAAGACGGGTAGTGTGACTGTTACAGAGGTAGAGTGACTGTTAGAGGGGTAGTGTGACTGTAAGAGAGGTAGTGTGATTGTTAGAGGGGTAGTGTGATTGTAAGAGGGGTAGTGTGACTGTTAGAGGGGCAGTGTGACTGTAAGAGGGGTAGTGTGACTGTTACAGAGGTAGAGTGACTGTTAGAGGGGTAGTGTGACTGTAAGAGAGGTAGTGTGACTGTAAGAGGGGTAGTGTGACTGTAAGAGAGGTAGTGCGATTGTTAGAGGGGTAGTGTGACTGTAAGAGGGGTAGTGTGATTGTAAGAGAGGTAGTGTGACTGTAAGAGGGGTAGTGTGACTGTAAGAGAGGTAGTGCGATTGTTAGAGGGGTAGTGTGACTGTAAGAGGGGTAGTGTGATTGTAAGAGAGGTAGTGTGACTGTAAGAGGGGTAGTGTGACTGTAAGAGAGGTAGTGTGATTGTTAAAGGGGTAGTGTGATTGTAAGAGGGGTAGTGTGACTGTAAGAGAGGTAGTGTGACTGTTTGAGAGGTAGTGTGACTGTAAGAGAGGTAGTGTGATTGTAAGAGGGGTAGTGTGACTGTAAGAGAGGTAGTGTGATTGTTAAAGGGGTAGTGTGACTGTAAGAGAGGTAGTGTGACTGTAAGAGAGGTAGTGTGACTGTGAGAGGGGTAGTGTGACTGTAAGAGAGGTAGTGTGATTGTTAGAGGGGTAGTGTGACTGTAAGAGGGGTAGTGTGACTGTAAGAGAGGTAGTGTGATTGTTAGAGGGGTAGTGTGACTGTAAGAGAGGTAGTGTGATTGTTAGAGGGGTAGTGTGACTGTGAGAGGGGTAGTGTGATTGTTAGAGGGGTAGTGTGATTGTAAGAGGGGTAGTGTGATTGTAAGAGGGGTAGTCTGATTGTAAGAGGGGTAGTGTGATTATTACAGAGGTAGAGTGACTGTTAGAGGGGTAGTGTGACTGTAAGAGAGGTAGTGTGATTGTTAGAGGGGTAGTGTGACTGTAAGAGAGGTAGTGTGATTGTTAGAGGGGTAGTGTGACTGTGAGAGGGGTAGTGTGGCAGAGACTCTTCCCCTTTCTTGTTTCCCTGCAGATGTTGATGAATGCGCATATCCCGTCTGTGGCAATCGTGCCAGGTGCTTCAACACCAATGGCAGCTACTACTGTCAGTGTGATCCTGGCTTTCACGTGAATTCAGAATCTAGAACCTTCACTGGCATTGACGGAATGTGTCGTGGTAAGAACTCAGCCTTTCCTTGCGAGTGTGCATGTGTGTGCGTGCGTGTGTGTGTGTGTTTGCGTGAGTGTGACTATGACACTATAAGTCTAGTGCTGATGCTTGAGGTTGCAGGACATGCAACAATAAATAAATAAATAAATGAATAAATAGGTCTCCATGCAAGTGAAAATGTATATAGGTGTGAGGAGTTTCTATGTATAAATAACTGTGCAGAGAAGTACACTAAAACTTTTGCCAGTGAAAACCCATTAAATGAAAAACTATAAATCCTGTTATTTAACTGGATATATCCTGATATTTTATGGCATAGCTGTTAAATTGTTGCCATTGTTCACCACAACTGTGTTTGACTGTGTTTTGGAAAAAAAATCAGTGAAATTCTTTTCACAAACATTTTCCCATAAATATACAGGTTTTTTTTTTATACAGTGAAGGTCCTTTGGCATGTTCCAGATTGGACAGGATTTTGAAGAATGCATTTCCCCTGGTAACGGGTAAATAAATTTTAAGTTTCCTCGATAACGGGTGAAACCTTCCTGCTCCTCAGATATAAACGAGTGCTTAGAGACCCCCAATATCTGCGGGCCCAAGGCCTCCTGCCAGAACACCGCTGGGTCCTACAACTGCACCTGCTCTGAGGGCTACATCTCCAGCAACGGCCAGAGAGTTTTTCACAACGCCACAGGAGTCACCTGTGCAGGTAAATACCCTGCACTCCCGCAGGTTTCCCCTTTAAACGCTGCATTGGGACACACTGTAAGAATGGAGCAGACGGGGGAGTACGAGACTGTGATTGGCAGAAGAACCACAGAGAGACACTATGGGTGAGAGATGGGGTTGCCAGATTTGCAGTTTGTGAAAAACGGACACTTGAAGCTTGACAAACAGTAAGGAAGAAGAAAAGAAGTACAGATGGAAATTGATTAAAAACTAGTGGTCAGATTTTAACCAGTCATTCAGAGCACACATTTATATTGTCCAGGTTTAAACTGGAAAACCGAACACTCTCTCAGAGTGATCCTCCTCTGCAGTGGGGAAGCAACCTGTCAATCACTCACTCACTGCTACCAATCACTCAATCATCTGTCTGTAGTTCTCCTGCAGCTGGTACATACACCTGTACCTGTGAGCCTAGCTTCAGAAACCATGGACACAAATTTCAGCCTGCCCCCATGCCTCTCTCTCCAACTCCTAGTGGAGCATGTTCAGCCCGCTAACCTGTAACTTAGCGGAAAGCATACCTGCCATCCCACTCTCCCAAGCTTTAAGTGGAGCAGGGTCTTTCTATGACCCTGTGAAACATTTTAAGACCCTTAGTGAAACATTTCCTCTCTCGCAAGTCTTAGTGAAGCATATCCACTCTCCCAGTGTCTTAGTTAAAATATTAACTGTTCCTGTTTCTCTAATCAATCCAGGTAGTGCACTCCTCGAGACAAGAAGCACAGTACTCTGTTTACGGATGACTTTTTATTGGCCCTGGGGGCGACCAGGTAGCCCTTATTCACAGAGCAGAGAGGGACCACAGGCATGTCGACTAATGAGGTCAGAGAAATATAATGGTGCTGATCCATTTAAGGCTTAATGGGTGAGGAGCAGGACCTTGAAATCAGCTCTAGCCGGAGCTGGCGAACCCGTGGAGACAGGCCAGGACGGGTTGTCTTTTTCAATGTAGATAAAATCACAAAAGTGGAATCATTTCACGAGTTAACCCTCTCCACTTCCGGCACACAGGCCTTGTAAACCACTGCCATCAAACTTACCATTAACCACAAATTAGTTCAGTAATGACTGTCTTAACAGCATGAACGTTAGATTGAAATGTACCTACACGAGGCTGCTAAATGCCCAAAATCTAAACGTGAACGAACGGGCCGAGATTTGAACAGGGGCAGTGTGACTGTACGAGGGACCAATCAGAATACAAATTAAAAGTCATTGTTTGTGGTCACATGACATCGGCCAACCAATCAGCTTTGTGTTCTTCACATAGAAATTCATGTTTCTTTGTTGTTGAATTTGTCTTCATTCAGGCTTTATTTTGACCTTTTCATTTAAAAAACATTATCTTGTAAACTCGCATGTTCTAAGCCAAAAATACAAAGGAAACAGGAAGGTTCGGTCATTCATGTGCTTAATTGAATCGCAGTATCCAAAGTGCAACATGAAAGAACACAATGGAAAAGGAAAGAGCAAAAACATCACACGCACTCGGCAGGGCACACAAACCATAAATCAACATAACCCAAATTTAAACCACAATCTTTTTAAATCAGCAAGGAAATCCCACAGAAACAAAACGGACATAAATTTCTTATGAATGTTATGACGGGGGGTGTGAATTGACAGTGCTATATCAGGGAGGTTTGGACCTTGGTTACCCCTGTTGCATGAATGTTGATTAATCCTTTAGTGAGTATAATTGCAAATGTGTAAGTAGAATGTACTTAACTTAACATTCTAATGCTGAGGTAACATACACCACTGGTAACTGAAACTTCTAGAGCCCTGATTTATAATTTTGAAAAAACTGTTGTTTTTTTTTTTTCAAGCTTACTCTTCAAAGGGTTAACTGTAGTATAGCATCAATCCTCCGCTGCCAGCCTATTTCATTTTACGATAAAATGAATATTACGGAAGGAACAAGGAAGCTGACTAGTCTATCTAGTTTCTCTAGGGAAGGAACCATATTTATTAGTGTTGTTGCCTTTGGCAATCACACTACTATTATTGCACATATTTAGTGTGGTTGCCTTTGGCAATCACACTACTATTATCTCACATATTTAGTGTGGTTGCCTTTGGCAAACTAAAGTTACTATCACGTATTATTTATTTATTCTTTATTCCACCCATTTTTTGGACCGCTACTCGTCCCAGAGTTTTCGCACCATATACACGTGCAATATGTCAAATCGTGCGGCTTCATCGGGAATGGCATGCTATTACTTTGTGGAAAGTTTCGGTGCATGGT
This sequence comes from Anguilla pacifica, assembly GCA_039654925.1. Taxonomy (NCBI): domain Eukaryota; kingdom Metazoa; phylum Chordata; class Actinopteri; order Anguilliformes; family Anguillidae; genus Anguilla; species Anguilla pacifica. Next base: position 75,642,654 of record CM077285.1, on the reverse strand, counting down.
TTTTGAGAAATTCCACTTTTTTTGGGCAATTTTTCCCATAGAGAACGAATGGCAGAATGTTCACCCTTGTGATGTCACAATGCTGTCTTCTCACCCTTGTGATGTCATGATGCTCTGTCTTCTAGCAGCTGTACTCTGGTCTCTCTCTGGCTTTGGACATTCGGCATTCATCTCTATGGGGCAAAATTGGCCACAAATTGTGGGATGCCTCATTGGACGTGGTAGAGAGTTCTTAGTCCATTGGTGTAGATTAGCCTCGCCTCCGTTCCTGATTGGCCGATGTTTGATATTTCATAACTTTTGAACCGTTTGTCATGGAGAATTATGGGTCGCGTCATTGGACTCAGAAAAGATCTAGAAACCACCTAGCAACACCCTAGCAACCACCTAGAACAGCCTAGCAATGCCACAGGAGTGACCTGTGAAGGTAAATACCCTGCACTCCTGCTGCTTTCCCCTTTAACGCTGCATTGGGACACACTGTACGAATGGAGGAGACGGGCGAGGACGAGACTGTGATTGGCAGAAGAACCACAGAGAGACACTATGGGTGAGAGATGGGGTTGCCAGATTTGCAGTTTGTGAAAAACGGACACTTGAAGCTTGAAAAACAGTAAGGAAGAAGAAAAGAAGTACAGATGGAAATTGATTAAAAACTAGTGGTCAGATTTTAATCAGTCATTCAGACCACACATTTATATTGTCACTAATGACAGCGCTGTGTCAGGGAGGTTTCAGAACTTGGTTACCCGTGTTGCATGAATGTTGATTAACCCTTTAAGGAGTATGATTGCAAATATGTGAGTAGAATGTTCTTAACTGAACATTCCAATGCTGAGGTAACAAACACTACTGGTAACTGAAAGTCATGGATTTCTCAAGCCCTGACATAAATTTGAAAAAACTGGTTTTTTTGTTGTTGTTTTTTTTCAAACTTACTCTTCAAAGGGTTAACTGTAGTTTAGCATCAGTGCTGTGCTGCCAGCCTATTTCATTTCACCATAAAAAGATTGCGGAAGGAACAAGGAAGCTGACTAGTCTATCTAGTTTCTCTAGGGAACCTGTGATAATATCCATGACCCCTCCCCTGCAGGTCTGCGAGTCCTCCAGCCTGTTAAAACTGCATCATCTGAATGTGGAATTGGGTGGGAAACAAATGGCGACAAATGCATTGGTATGTTGTTTCATTAACTCTTAATTATGATGTTTTTTTTTTATAAAAAATACTTTACCTCATTTCAGAGGTGCCCTTACAAAAACAGGGCACCTCTGCAATATATTGACAGCACAGTATGTTGACATATTAGAAAATATTATGATAAACACAATTCATAAAAGTGTCACATATTGGCATGCCTCAAAGCAGCAATGATCTGCATATTTTAAAATACATTCTGATGTGTTGAAGTACATATTAATTTACACTTCAGCATGTTGTGTATATGTACATGTATTTCATTACATTTGTAAACAGTGTAACTGTAAGAGAGGTAGAGTGGCTGTAAAAGAGGTAGTGCGATTGTTGGAGGGGTAATGTGATTGTTAGGGGGGTAGAGTGACTGTTAGAGAGGTAGTGTGACTGTTTGAGAGGTAATGTGACTGTAAGAGAGGTAGTGTGACTGTAAGAGGGGTAGTGTGACTGTAAGAGAGGTAGTGTGATTGTTAGAGGGGTAGTGTGACTGTAAGAGAGGTAGTGTGATTGTTAGAGGGGTAGAGTGACTGTAAGAGAGGTAGTGTGATTGTTTGAGGGATAGTGTGACTGTTACAGGGGTAGTGTGATTGTTAGAGGGGTAGAGTGACTGTTAGAGGGGTAGTGTGACTGTAAGGGAGGTAGTGTGATTGTTAGCGGGGTAGTGTGACTGTAAGAGGGGTAGTGTGACTGTAAAAGAGGTAGTGTGATTGTTAGAGGGGTAGTGTGACTGTAAGAGGGGTAGTGTGACTGTAAGAGAGGTAGTGTGATTGTTAGAGGGGTAGTGTGATTGTAAGAGGGGTAGTGTGATTATTACAGAGGTAGAGTGACTGTAAGAGAGGTAGTGTGATTGTAAGAGGGGTAGTGTGATTGTAAGAGGGGTAGTGTGACTGTGAGAGGGGTAGTGTGATTGTAAGAGGGGTAGTGTGATTATTACAGAGGTAGAGTGATTGTAAGAGGGGTAGTGTGATTGTAAGAGGGGTAGTGTGATTGTAAGAGGGGTAGTGTGATTGTAAGAGGGGTAGTGTGACTGTGAGAGGGGTAGTGTGACTGTTAGAGGGGTAGTGTGACTGTAAGAGAGGTAGTGTGACTGTAAGAGGGGTAGTGTGACTGTAAGAGAGGTAGTGTGATTGTTAGAGGGGTAGTGTGACTGTGAGAGGGGTAGTGTGGCAGAGACTCTTCCCCTTTCTTGTTTCCCTGCAGATGTTGATGAATGCGCATATCCCGTCTGTGGCAATCGTGCCGTTTGCTTCAACACCAATGGCAGCTACTACTGTCAGTGTGATCCTGGCTTTCACGTGAATTCAGAATCTAGAACCTTCACTGGCATTGACGGAGTGTGTCGTGGTAAGAATTAGGCCTTTCCTTGCGAGTGTGTGTTTGTGTGTGTGTGTGTGTGTTTGTGTGTGTCTGTGTGTGTGTGTGTGTGACTATGACACTATAAGTTTAGTGCTGATTCTTGAGGTTGCAGGACATGCAACAATAAATAAATAAATAAATAAATAGGTCTCCATGCAAGTGAAAATGTATATAGGTGTGAGGAGTTTCTATGTATAAATAACTGTGCAGAGAAGTACACTAAAAATTTTGCCAGTGAAAACTCATTAAATGAAAAACTATAAATCCTGTTATTTAACTAGATATATCCTGTTATTTTATGGCATAGCTGTTAAATTATTGCCATTGTTCACCACAACTTTGACTGTGTTTTGGAAAAAAAAATCAGTGAAATTCTTTTTACGAACGTTTTCCCATAAATATACAGGTTTTTTTTATACAGTGAAGGTCCTTTGGCATGTTCCAGATTGGACAGGATTTTGAAGAATGCATTTCCCCTGGTAACGGGTAAATAAATTTTAAGTTTCCTCGATAATGGGTGAAACCTTCCTGCTCCTCAGATATAAACGAGTGCTTTGAGACCCCCAATATCTGCGGGCCCAAGGCCTCCTGCCAGAACACCGCTGGGTCCTACAACTGCACCTGCTCTGAGGGCTACATCTCCAGCAACGGCCAGAGAGTTTTTCACAACGCCACAGGAGTGACCTGTGCAGGTAAATACCCTGCACTCCCGCAGGTTTCCCCTTTAAACGCTGCTTTGGGACACACTGTAAGAATGGAGCAGATGGGGGAGTACGAGACTGTGATTGGCAGAAGACCCACAGAGAGACACTATGGGTGAGAGTTAGGGTTGCCAGATTTGCAGTTTGTGAAAAACAGACACTTGAAGCTTGACAAACAGTAAGGAAGAAGAAAATAAGTACAGATGGAAGTTGATTAAAAACTAGTGGTCAGATTTTAATCAGTCATTCAGAGCACACATTTATATTGTCCAGGTTTAAACTGGAAAACCGAACACTCTCTCAGAGTGATCCTCCTCTGCAGTGGGGAAGCAACCTGTCAATCACTCACTCACCACTGCCAATCAGATCTGCCTAGTTCTCCTGTAGCTGGTACATACACCTGAACCTGTGTGCATGAAAGAGTTTCCGAGTTGTCCTCCCTATTTTTGCCTGTTTTTTCCTCTGGGTACTCCAGTTTCCTCCCAAACCCAAAGACGTGCATGCCAGGTTAGATATACTCCTGCAACTGCCCTTGACGAAGGCACTAGCCTCAGAACTGGAGTTGGTCCTCGGTCCTTGCCCTGTGATCTCCCATCCAAGTAGCTGGGTTGGGTCAAATGCAGAGGACAAATTACCCATGGGGTCAATAAAGCATAACTTGATTTGCTGAAAACTCTGAAGGGACCAGCCAGAGCCTCTAGTCTCACTCTTTAGATGGCTGTGGTATAATCTCTCACAGTTAGAGAATCTGAAGAGGTTAGAAATAACCTGTGAACCTGTGCCCGGATTGGCTGATTATGTAGTACCCACAATTCAGTGCAGGTGTCTCTTGTGCATGCTGGTTTTAGAGAGGTGGGGAATCAGATCATGGCTGAACACACCATCTTCATTGTCCTCTGTCCCTCCCACAGAGCTGAAGAGTGACCTGTACAAAACCTCAGGTTCACCTGACCAGGTAGGGGTCTCATTTACTGTACACGCCTGACATAACATAACATGTAACATCACATAATGATGAGAACAGGCCATTCAGCCCAACAATGCTCACAATTTTCCTGACTAAATTAATGCTTTTATTACCTACAGACTAGATGGTATCTAACACCGTAAAAAAAAAAGTTCAAAAAAAGCTGGTAGGCATGTTGTGTACGTATGTAAATAAGTAAGTTTATAGTTTGCCTGTTTTTCCGTTGCCAGGATACATTCCAGCTGCAGGTGATCACCTGGGTGGGGCTGTCGGTGTCGCTGGTGTGCCTCCTGCTGTGCATTGTTACCTTCCCCTTTTGCCGGTCCATTCAAGGAACTCTCAACTTCATCCACATCCACCTGTGCATCTGCCTCTTCATCGCCGACCTGGTCTTCCTCGCAGGCATCTCCCGCACTGAGGACAAGGTTAGTGTCTTCTCCATCTGTCTCCGTCTGTCTGTCTGTCTGGCAGTTTCTGTGTCGGGCTGTGTGTTGGATTACCATTCGTTCATATGGATGCCAGTGAACTGTTACTGACTTCTGTTTCATAGAGAAAAGGCTTGCGCTGTGTGTGTGTGTGTGTGTGTGTGTCTGTGTTTTTGTGTATCTTCCACGTCCGTGTGGGTCTGTGTATGCATGTGTGTGTATGTGTGTGTGTGTAAGCGCGCACGTGTGTGTGTGCGTCTTCTTATATTTCTGAGGACCAAACATGGAGAAACATTTATGTGTGTGTGTGTATGTGCGCGCATTCCTAAACGTCT
>CM077285.1:75360178-75635178 GCA_039654925.1 Anguilla pacifica | reverse complement strand
GTTAAGGCTGTGTGTCGTTTGTGATGTTAAGGTTGTGCGTTGTTTGTGATGTTAAGGCTGTGTGTTGTTTCTGATGTTAAGGTTGAGTGTTGTTTGTGATGTTAAGGTTGTGTGTTGTTTGTGATGTTAAGGCTGTGTGTTGTTTCTGATGTTAAGGTTGAGTGTTTGTGTTGTTAAGGTTGTGTGTTGTTTGTGATGTTAAGGCTTTGTGTTATTTGTGACGTTAAGGTTGTGTGTTTTTTGTGATGTTAAGGCTGAGTGTTGTTTGTGATGTTAAGGTTGTGTGTTGTTTGTGATGTTAAGGCTGTGTGTTGTTTCTGATGTTAAGGTTGAGTGTTGTTTGTGATGTTAAGGTTGTGTGTTGTTTGTGATGTTAAGGCTGAGTGTTGTTTGTGATGTTAAGGTTGTGTGTTGTTTCTGATGTTAAGGTTGAGTGTTGTTTGTGATGTTAAGGTTGTGTGTTGTTTGTGATGTTAAGGCTGAGTGTTGTTTGTGATGTTAAGGTTGTGTGTTGTTTGTGATGTTAAGGCTGTGTGTTTGATGTTAAGGCTGAGTGTTGTTTGTGATTTTAAGGCCGTGTGTTGTTTGTGATGTTAAGGTTGTGTGTTGTTTGTGATGTTAAGGCTGTGTGTTGTTTGTGATGTTAAGGTTGTGTGTTGTTTGTGATGTTAAGGTTGTGTGTTGATTGTGATGTTTAGGTTGTGTGTTGTTTGTGATGTTAAGGCTGAGTGTTGGTGTTTGTAAAGCTGTGCTCGTTGTGTGAACGGCTCTTGCAAAGGGTGTAATCGTGTGCCTCTGTCTCTCCCTGCAGGATGTTCACAGTCACTGCCATCGCCCAGCTGTGCGTGCTGGGAACCATGTGGATTTCTGGCTGCTTCCAGTTCGAGGGGAGCACGCTGGTCGCCTCTTACCTTTTCTCCATCTTTAACTGCCTACAGGGGGCGCTGGTACTCATCACGCGTTGTCTCCTCTACAAACAGGTGCGTGTTCCTCCTTGGATGTGTGTCCGTTTTTTTTTGGGTGGGGGTGGGGGGGGCAGACTATATTCACAATGTTATTATGTGATGTTACTCGATTCCTTTACAATGTAAGGCTTAGATGGCATCCTAATTTGGATTTTGCTAAACTAGTATTTATGGGCCCTGGTGTTTGCTAAAATTGTCTGTGTCAGATCAGTGGAGAGCCATGCCATTCACAGTGCTGTGCACTTCCATAGAACACAGCTGGCACAGGTACAGCCTGCCTCACCTCCCTGTTAAGTGCCTTTTCCTTGTGATGTCATTATTACATTGTGTTATCATTGTGGGTTCATAACTGGGTGAATGTCAGGTCCCAATTGCAATGAGGTTTTCCTAGTAAGCTAAACAAAAAATGGGTGAAGTGAAATGAACTATTACCATTCAATCAGCCAATCAATCAATCAATCATTTAAATTTTCTTTTTATAGCACGTTTTATGAAGCATTTGTCACGGTACACTACAGTTTTCCCTGGCTTAAGCCCCATCGATCAGCCAGTGGCAAGGACAACACTCAAGGGAAGACTAGTAGGGAGTAACTTTGGAAGGAAACAGACTTGTGGGGGGGGGGGGGTTGTTAGGGTGAGGGACGGGGGGGACGGGGGGGACGGGGGGGGACGGGGGTAGCTGTGGTTGGGGGTCCACATCCCGTAGATTGCAGGCATGTTAAACCTGGGAGGTTTAACCTTGGAGGACAGTCCCATACTACTTACAGGCTCTGGTTCACTTGAGTGTGAGAGGCTTGTAGAATGTGAGCCAGAAGTAAACTGATAGAGCTGTAGCTCACTGTGACTCTCTGCTGCCCCCTGCAGGTAAGAGAGAAGCACGCCAGGTTCCTGCCCTGTATCCGCAAAGACTTTTCGGCGAACGAGTCCAGCAGTGAACCAGTCCAGGTATACATGCAAACACACACACACACACACACACACTCAAATATTTGTGTACAAACATTCGGCCAACTATTTTGAGTTTTGAAGTTGCTTTTTGAAAAGAATGGCGCGTTGACAAAAGGGCGTAAGCAATTTTGATTAACAGCAGATTTCCTGTCTGACAGGCATTCAGGACACTGGAGAGTAATTAGAACACTGGGGAGTCACAGATCTGAGGTGGTCCACCACTGTCCCATGATGCTTTGCACTATTTCCTGTCTGACCTGGAGTGGCCCCTGCCATATTGTACAAGCTTCTTGCGCAACAGTTCCTCAAACCCAACCAACCAAAATCCAGCCAGACCTGTACTATAAGGGGAATTCCACCCTGGGTTTTTCTTTCATTCGTAGAAGAGTAGCTGCCCTCCTGATTAAAACGAGCTCTCTACCTGCAGAGTGTGTAGAGATATAGCCCAAACTACTGCACATGCTCCAGGTACCTACAGAGAGGTGACCAATTAAAGGAAAAACCAACATGAAGTATCTTAGTAAGGTGTTGTGCCACCACGAGCCACCAGAACAGCGTCAATGCACCTAAGCATAGATTCTACAAGTCTCTGGAACTCTACTAGAGGGAAGGAACAACATGCTACAAAGAGATATTCCCACATTTGGTGCTTTGATGATGGTGGTGGAGAGCGCTGTCTTACACGTCTCTAAAAATCTCCCATAGGTGTTCAATTTGTTTGAGATCTGGTGACTGCGAAGGCCACAGCATATGATTCGCATCATTTTCATACTCATCAAATCATTCAGTGGCCCCTCATGCCCTGTGAAAGGGGGCATTGTCATCCTGCAAGAGACCACTCCCTTCAGGATAGAAGTGTTTCCCTTCCCTCTAGCAGAGCCACCGTACCTCACCATAGTGGTTAGGCATTCAGGCCTGTACCTTTCTCTTGGCGTGTCCCACACGTGCTCTCGCCCACTTGTGGAGAATATGGTGAAGTAAGACTCATCCGACCATATAACTTTTTTCCACATCTCTGTAGACCAGCGCCTATGGCTCTTGAACTCTGAAATGCGCGTTCGTCTTTGTAATGTGAGGCTTATGCACTGAAACCCTGCTATAATATCCCTCTCTGTGTAGTTGTCGATGGACCGTTATTGCTGACACAGTCTGATCGTTGACGTTCTCTGTTACCCGAGGAAGAGTTGTTCTTCTGTTTTTCCTTGCGTATCACATTAATGCATGAGCGTCGTGGTCATCGAGGTCATCTTGTTCGTGGCTTTGGATAAACCTGTCTGTTAAATGCCTGTAATGTAATGTAATGTTGCCGTCTAATGCACTGTATCTTAAGGATTGAAAATTCTATAACCGGCACTGAATATGCATTTGTATAAAATTACACTGTGAAAGCATTTGTGCAAACCAAACCCCTTTTTCTTTTCTTTTTTATGGTTTGTATACTTAAACATGTATTACTTTCTCCTGTATTTCTTTAAATAAAAATGATCGTTGCAATGTTCATGCAAAGAAACACGTTTTTTCATTGAAATTACTGATGGTCACATAATGTCAGTGCCACTCGTGGTCATGAAGCAGATAAATGTTTCGAATTATATTTTTACGGACAAAAATAGCTCAGAGAAACAACAGAGAAAGGGTAGAGATTAAAGTTTTAAGAGAAGGCTACCTCACGACTTCCTTAAGCACAGCGTTTTTATAATTTTGTGCCGGTAGGCCACTGTATATTTTCTCGCGTGTGATTTTCTGGATGTTCGTGTCGGTCTGTGCACACTCAAACACAAAGTTTCACACGCAAATGCGAGTTTTGAAATAGAATTTGAATGGACACGAGGCTGATATTGGCTCCGGATACGGAATCATCGGCCCGCCTCACATTGCTCACGCTATGGCCTACGCCCTCGGAAGAGAGGGTTCCAGAGGGATCCTCTACGTCTCCACGGGGGGGAACCCTACAGTTCGAGGGTTCTTTGGCGGGCAAAACGGTTCCATCTGGGAGCTCTCGCTTCTCACCCCTGGGTTCCATAAAGAACTGGGGAAAAAAAAGGGGGTTCCTCGTCGGAGAACCTTATCTTCTGAGGGCGTGCGTGCGTTTGTATTATTTTTTGCCGGCCTCTTAGAGGGACCACGATCCGGGACGTCCGTTGACGCTTGGAGAGAAGGGGTGCGAGGCGAGATGGCAAACGGGTCCTGGTAGACCCCGGGACTTACGGCTGCAGGACACCGTGAAGGGCGTGACGCGGCAGTAACGAGCGGGAAACTGCACGGAGTATGGAGCCAAATCAAGAAGAAAAAAAAAAGCGCATTTGTCCCGAACATTATGGAGGGCACTTCAATTTCTAACTGTTACGCGAAAGTCCTCGCTTTTTAAAGTTGTGCGCATATTTCATATCAACGGGTCAGTCCCCTCCCAAATCTTGATTTAGAAACGCAACACCATTTTGTGATGGAACGGCAGAATCTGCTTCCCAGAGCTGAAGAAGGAAAGAGATGCTCTTTTTGGAAACTTGTTGTGTTTTAAAAAAAAATGTTCACACATCACATTCAAGCGGTTAAACAATTCAAATAAAGATTTTTTTTATTTACATAATTTACAGTAAGATTTACATTTGTTGACAAAGACAACACATCTATGTCCATTATATTATAATTCTTGGTAAGACTTTCAATATGAAAATACTACTATTGTATTAAAAATTGTACTACAAACAGCAAACTGTGGAAAATGATGTATTGCTTTTTCACAAGCACAGAATTGTCTAGAATGTGATTGCCTGCTGTAGCATTAAGATTCGCCTTCACTGGAGGAACTAAGGGGCCTAGCCCAAACTATGAGAGACAGCCCCAGACCAAGGGGTGTCCAGATACTTCTGGGCATACAATGTATAATGGCTGCAAGCAAGAAACTGCATTTCAGTCATTTGCCCAAAGTTCTCCTGCTGACCCCGGGACGGGGACTCAGATGGGCGGGGCTTTGGCGGGAATGGAGGGGGGCGGAGCTTGCTGGATCCTTGATCAGTAACGCAGGGACAGATGTCCTGCAACGCTCATGACGCTCAGGGACCCGCTGAGGATCTCACTGACCCCCAGGTGGACACAGGTAGCAGGTAGTAGGGGGCGTGGCCTCCGGTGCTGGGCTGTCCTTTTTATTGGCTGGCCCTGTGGGAGGGGGTGGTCCTCCTGTCCTCTCTCCTCACAGACCTGGAGCGCCTCTTCACCCCGCCTCCTGGCGTGGGAACGTTGTAGCCCTGGGGGCGGGACTTGGGGGTGAGGGCGGAGCTAGAGAGGACGAAGGTGCGGTCGCCAGACGCATCACAGGGGCTGCTCTCCGCCAAGGGGGAGAAGCCAGTGCAAGGGGAGGAGTCTGCGCAGGGGGAGGAGCCAGTGCAAGGGGAGGAGTCTGAGCGGGGGGAGGAGTCAGAGTTGAGCGGCAGAGGCGGGGGCGGAGCCGCGGCCGGGCCGCGGCCGGGCAGCAGGAAGGAGTCGTGCGAGGCCTGCTTGGCGAGCGGCCGGGCCGGGCGGTCCCCCTCGTCGCCCCGGGCGAGCGACAGCAGCGTGCGCATGCCGGCCGAGCGGAGCATGGCGGGCTCCGAGCGCCGGCGGCACACGGGCCGGCCGGGGCGGCGGGACGCGCCGCAGGAGGGCCGGCGGGAAGGCGTGGCCACCAGCGTGGCCGCCGCCATCTCCTCCACGGCCGCGGGGGACGGCGGTCTGTCTGCCGCCGGGTCCGCTTCCGCCTCCGGGTCTGCGCTGTCATAGGCCGAGTCCTGCCCATGTGACGATAGGGAGTCTAAGGCAGAGAGAAAGAAGCAAAAATAGGTTATTATTATTATTATTATTATTATTATTATTATTATTATTATTATTATGTGGTCGCTACAATTAACTGTTTATTAATATATCAGTTGTACCCGTTTAGTTCTTATGGATTATTAGTCAGTATTAATGTTTTCTTCATTGAAGCTACACTGATATAAATATCTCCATGTTATTCCCGCCAGTAAAGGGTCTTTAAAGAAGCATCTATTTTCACGATTCCACCGAACAAAAGTCTTACTTTGTGCAAATGTGAGGTTTTTTTGTTGTTTCGTTAACACGCACCTTTAAAATTATCAGGGGCCCGACGGGAGGGATTTTGAAAAACTGCTGCTCACGCATAAAAAAGCTGAAGCATTTCAGACACGTGTCAGTGTTTGACTCCGGAGGGCCCGGATCAAACGGACGGCCGCCGTCTCCCGGGAGACCTACCTGTGCTGTCAGCGAGCCGCTCCTCCTCGGCAGGGTCCGCGGCAGGAGTCTGCGGGCCGTCGCCGAATATTTCGCCGCAGTTCTCGATGAGGAACTGCGTCAGGGCCGTGACCTGCAGCCGGAGGAGAAGCGGAGACGGGTCGGACCGTGGCGCCACAGTGCCAAACGAGCATCACGAGCATCACCACGTTTCCTATTGGGCCGTTTGGTTCGGCCCAACGCGCGACTGGGCAGCGGGGAGGCGCTCACCTTCTCCACCGTGTCCAGGGACAGGTGCTCAACGGGGAGCAGGTTGGGCGAGATGCAGACAGCCAGGTTCCTGGCGTCCATCTTGTTGGTGTCGGCGCTTCGGCTGATGTGTTGTAGAACCAGCAGGAGGCACTGCAGCAGGTGCACATTGGCTTTGGGCAACCTATCAGATACCCTGAAAAGGAGGGGGGGGGGGAGCGATCAGTTACTCAACCAGAGAAAATAAACCTCTTACTCTTTAAGTGCAAAAACTACTGAAAAACACAAGGCACCGCAGGCTAAATTAAACACTGTGTCAGGGGGTTCTTCTCAAGCAGTGATCTCAAACTCTAGTCCTGATTGGCTGCAGTATCTGCAGGTTTAACTCCAGTCCTGATTGGCTGCAGTTTTTTTGTGGTTTCCTTCCACACAGCTGCCATTTAAGGCCTTGGAGCCGAAGTAAGTGGACCCTGTAGCCCAGGGGCGCACAGCAAGGGCTGATCCATTTCAGGATTTCATCCCAGCTTCTGTATCTTAACGATATTTACTGTGCTCAAGTACAGGAGTTAACCAGCAAGGACTCCTCGACGCATTTCACTCACTGTCTCAGCTCCGAGCATCTTTGGGCCTCCTCCTTCTCCATGGCGCTCATCCAGGCCGGGTACAGCGGCGCCCCCAGCAGGCCGTCTGGGAGCTGCCTCAGGAAGTCCTGTGTTTAAATGCAGGGCTCGTTATCACTGGCAGTGAACACACCAATCATCCTCACCCCCACACCCCCCATCCCGAGCAGGCATTTTTCAGTGTGTGGACCCCTGTGCTCCGTGCATTCCAATGTTTACATGTAATGATGTTGATAATAAAAAACCAATAATAATAATAATAATAATAATAATAGAGAGGGAATAAGAGAAGGAGGAGGGGGGTTCTGCACCGTACCTTCAGGAGAGCGGCAAGCAGAACAACTGGCTGGGCCTCTGCGTCCAGGTCCTCTCCGGCCTCCAGCCGGGCTTTGATCTCGGACAGGCGCTTGGCGTTCCCGGGCTTCCGGAACACGCCCTCTGTGGCAGGGGCCCTGCTCCACAGCTCTGCGAGCACTTCCTGGGGGAGGGGCAGGGAGAGATCGCGGTGAGCGGAAGCAGGCCTCCGTGTAAGGGTTCTCCCCCATTATCACACTGCGTCATATAGCACGTATTTTTAATAAAACTTGAAGAGTAGTTTTTTTTGTGATGTTTTTTTTTTTTTTCAAAATTCAGTGTTCTAGAACATTTCTTTTCATTACCAGTAGTGATTGTTACAGCAGCATTAGAATGTTCAGTTACGAACATTCTAATTACATAATCACAACCATAAATGGTTAATAGGAACATGCCTATCTGTAAAAAAATAAAATAAAATAAAAACACAGCATCAGAACCAGAATAGTTTACTCTGATAGGTCAGGAGAAATGATAGTGACCAATGTGACCTTCTTTGCTTGGTACAGATCAGTAATAATGATGATATCAATGTTCTCTGATGTTTAAAAAAGGTGTTAACAGTGACCTTCTCCGCTGGGTGAGATCAGAGGTGGGAAAGTCCCAGAGCGACAAAGTGAAACTCCTGCCACGTGTTACTCCCACCCACTCAGTCAGCTGAGTTTCACTAATTAGTTCTGCCTCCTGGCCGAAGAGCTGTGCTATTTACCAAGCCCAGGCAATTGGCACAAAATACTGGGGAGGACTTTTTACTTTCTGAACCTGGATTTTCCACCTGCGAGATCAATAATAACGAGGACAGCGATGGACACTGGTTGGTGGATTAGCGGTGACAGCGCTGGCAGTGACGGACTGCGATTGGATGAGGGTGGCAGCAGTGAGGAGAGCGACGTACTCTGATTGGCCGGGGAAGCCTCCGGTCGTGGCCGCAGACGCTGAGCAGCGGCCGCCCGTACAGGCCGGTCCCGCGGTCGGGGCTCCAGGACCCCCCCGTGCAGGACGGCAGGACGCCCCTCTTCTGCATTCTCAGGAACAGGCTCCTCCACCTGTTCACATTTTCTGTTTGAGGGGGAGACAAAAAATAAAATTTTAAAAAAGCAGACAGAAAAATTGGGTCATTATTTCGCAGTCGTTTAAGAGGCGTTCTGCGACAGCCCACAGGTTTTGGCCCGGGACGTTACAGGTAAGGTCCGCTCGTGGTTCTGAGAAAGCAAAACAGCCAGTTTCATAAGGCTACAAAAGCCAAAGCTGATTTTGAGTCACACAGACATTCAGCAGATGCTCTTACCCAAAGTGATTTGCATAGCGTGCTTTTTACCTTCCACCTACAACAAACCCACAAGCTCTAAAGGGCAGTTTCATAACATTCATACCAGGTTACACCTGGGGCGGGGGGGGGGGGGGGGGGCTGTATTTTTCACCTTAAAACCTGCAAGCATCTCCCACCCAAGAAACCAGACAAGGTGACTGTTATTAACTGCTTTTAAAGTCCCAAATAAGAATGAAAGCCTGTGGACACCTGGGCTGTCTGGGAGAAAGTCTGAAAGACTTGCACAATGGTTTTCAATATCAGTCCTGGGGAATACTGTGTATGCATTGGTTTTTTTTTATTTGTTTTTTTTTTTTTTAAATCACAGCCAATAACTTGATCTGGATTTATCTGGTTTGGCTCGCTCCACTTGCTCTGGCAGTGGACTTAAAATTTTTCAAAAATTGTCTAGTTTCAGTGATCGGGTGTCGCACTAACTCAACAATTAGGACCCCTGTTGATTTCACCCGTTGACATTTTTATGAAGTGAGCTCTTGCAAAAAGAAATACGCAGCACTTTTACAGCAAATTAAAGCATCGGGTTGACCTGCGTGATTAAAAGTACAGGGATGTGGATGAGGAATATTTACCCTTCTTTAACACCTAATGGACAATTATCGGCTCCCAAATGTTCGGAGCTCCTGATTACAGCAGGAATGAAAAAGCAGAAAGCAAGCTCAGAAAGCCCGAGGCCCGGGTTCGAGCACCTCGGCTCCAAGCGCACGAGGAGAGCCGCGCGGTTGGGAATTGGACGTCACTCACCATACGGATGGCGGGCCTCCTCTCCGGCTCCACGCGCCTGCTCTGAGGGTGACATCGGGTTTCGCGTCGCCCTGTAAAAACACCCGGGACCTTGGTCACACGTCAGGCGCAAAAAGCAAATGCTTTGTGCGAGGTCAGAATTCGGCAGGCCTGTCTCGTACACGCAGCTCATGAACAGCACTGGGTTCTATTCGTCTGTGTAAAAGAAGAACACCGGGGCCAGAACCAAACACCGGGCCCAGAACCAAACACGGTCCCAGAGCCAAACACGGTCCCATGGCTAAACAGTAAATATATCCACAGTACGTTCCGCTTGTGTGCAGCATTTTTGATTTGACACAGGGCTTCAAACAGTAGCAGCCTTAACTGTGTTTCTGAATAAATATGAAGAAATGTGAAATATGAAATAAATATGAAAGGTTATGTCATGTAAATATGAAAAATTATTTTCTTGGACATGCATCTGGCTCATATTCATTAGCTCTTCCACTAAGCAATAGACATTCATAGGACTATTACATTACTCGTGCACTTATGTTGTTTTTAACCTATAATCAACCACTTACAGTTTGTTTTTTAACTGTACTTACTATAAAACTGTTCACCTACTATATATTCATACAAGTAGATATTTGCTGAAGGGGTTCAGCAAAGGGGTTTGTGTTGGGGTACAACAACAGTACCTCACTTGAGAGCACAACCTACATCCACTGTATTACAGACCTGATCCCTTCACTATTTCTGAACTATTTCTGCACTATTTCATTGATCATGTTAGTTCACCCCATGAAAGTCTATGGCAGAAGTCCTTAGCAATGTCACTGGTGTGTTTATGTTGCTTTGTTTCCTTATTATATAGAATGTCACAGAGAGTTGTGAATCAGCGAATGCAGAATATTGTTGCATCAGGAGTTCACATTAACTATAATATAAAACACAACACAGCACTCAAATGACATTCGGCTCAGTGCAATTACATAACACTGTCAATAATTTAAAAAGATTTTTGAAGCACTGAAATAATTTATTAATAATAAATTAAGTCACTTCTATGTGTATTTTCAGTTCTTCCTGTCTCCTAAACAAAAAAGAATGGCAAAGGGAATTAAAATATAAGCACGTCCAAACTATCAGACCTTAAAGGGACTAAATCATGGAATATCATTGAAATGTCATTGAATATTTGGACGATGATTCATCGCCAATGCAGACTTCTTTCGATAATCCAGTTATTAGGAAAATGACAACATTTCACGGCAATGTTAAGATCAAGACAATCTTGGGACTCACCTAGCAACAGAACAAGAGTGCTGATGATGTACCGACAGCCCAGTAAACAGCAGTCCACCACAATCTACAGCGGTTTACAGCGGTTTATAGCAGTTTATAGCAGTCCAAAGCAGTCCACCGTAGTCCGCAGTGTTACACCTACGAGTGGCAGTCAAATTGAGATGATGAGACGACCCGCAGCTACGTCTCCGCGGTGTTATCCAGACGGGAGTCGCACACAGACTGATCGCCGCGCCCCCCTCCCACACTCTCTTTAACGCCCCGAGGTTCGCGGTGGAAACAGAGAGCTGTGACGGAGACAGGAAGCCGCGTCACACACCCGTGGAAACACCACCCCGCCCCCCGCCAACCATGTAGAGGGGGTGGAAAGTGTGCAGTGCGCGTGACGCGTCGGAGAGAGAATCGCTTTCTGTACTTTATTTTTCTCTGTGGCCTGAAGACCCCCGTGAGGTCAGAGCCGAAAGCTGTTCTTTCTTTGTTTTGTTTTAAAAAAATGTCTTTCTTCTTCTGGAAAAGCAGTTTGAGCCTCATGTTTGGAAAGAAGGCTTGACAAATAAAGATCTTTCCACGGGCAGGCTGTCGCTGATAACCTACTTTTTTATTTGGCAGAATAAAAAAAGAACCCAACTCACAGTAAATTGTGTTGTTTATACTTAATAGGAAACATAGTCTTTGTCAACATATTTTAATAACAATATATTTGGTACCTTGATCCCCTACAAACTTACTCAAATAAACCCACCCTGGTATTCAACTATAAATGAGGAGTGAGGACATACTCTTGCAGTATAATAAATACTATTGTTCTTCTAATTTTATTGTCAGGGTTTTTTCACAGTCCTTGTTTCTGAGGGTTTTGAAGAGCCTGTAAATCCCCACTTGGTCGGAGCATGTGTTTTCCTGATGGTAGCGTTTATCTTGGTTCTCTTTTTAGCTTTCGTGACATTTAGAAGAATTCAAAAATACTCCAGTATCACTTCTTCATTAGTCTCCTGGACTTTTTTATGCATTTTCTAAAAAGAATTGTTTAGAAAAGTCCAACTGAAATTACACTGTAGTCAGCATTTCTTTAAAGTAGCAAGGGAGGTACCTTTTTAGAAAAAGAAAAAGCAGAAAACTTTAAACGTTTCCTTACTTTAAAAAGTGAACTTTTTATAGTAATCCAAATCAAACAACAAATAAATCTAACAGACAGCTGAACTCTGATAGGAATGTTACACTGCCTACTTGGTGGTAGTGGCCCACCAGGACTAGGGTTGAGTACCCCACAGGCGCTGAGGTTCACCAGGACTAGGGCTGAGTACCCCACAGGACCTGAGGTTCACCAGGACTAGGGCTGAGTACCCCACAGGCCCTGAGGTTCACCAGGACTATGGTTGATTAGTCTACAGAGCACTGGTTTAGAGCCCTGCAATTCCACTGATCCTGTGGGGATCCGCAGGACCCAGGATTATCGTTGTGCGCAGAAGTGTAGGTGGGAAAGAAACAGAACCTTAGTGGGAGCAGGTGGGAATGAAACAGAACCTTAGTGGGAGCAGGTGAGAAAGAAACAGAACCTTAGTGGGAGCAGGTGGGAAAGAAACAGAACCTTAGTGGGAGCAGGTGGGAATGAATCAGAACCTTAGTGGGAGCAGGTGGGAATGAAACAGAACCTTAGTGGGAGCAGGTGGGAAAGAAACAGAACCTCAGTGGGAGCAGGTGGGAATGAAACAGAACCTTAGTGGGAGCAGGTGGGAATGAAACAGAACCTTAGTGGGAGCAGGTGGGAATGAAACAGAACCTTAGTGGGAGCAGGTGGGAAAGAAACAGAACCTTAGTGGGAGCAGGTGGGAATGAAACAGAACCTTAGTGGGAGCAGGTGGGAAAGAAACAGAACCTTAGTGGGAGCAGGTGGGAAAGAAACAGAACCTTAGTGGGAGCAGGTGGGAATGAAACAGAACCTTAGTGGGAGCAGGTGGGAAAGAAACAGAACCTTAGTGGGAGCAGGTGGGAATGAAACAGAACCTTAGTGGGAGCAGGTGGGAAAGAAACAGAACCTGAGTGGGAGCAGGTGGGAATGAAACAGAACCTTAGTGGGAGCAGGCAGAAATGGAACAGATTTAATTGACCCTAATTGAGTCTTAATATAGTGTAGTTGTTATGGTAGATGGGGAGAGAATGGTTGAAGGACTTGGGGTAGTAAAATGCTGGTGAGCAGTCGGGGGAAGTCCAGACAAAACGGGAGCTGCGGGGGTCATAAGAGAGCATTTAAATATTGCCGATTGACCAGACAACGTGCCTTGTGTTCGGGATACAACAGGGACAAATTGGATTGTTCCCCAACATTCCAGTGTCACAGCAGCCTTTCATAAATATAAATGTACGAGACTTCAAACATCGAAGGCCCTCAACCGTTTTAAAAATGGCGGTGCTGTGACATCAGAAGGGGCTGGATTTTAAACTGTATTTGAGCACAGTTTCTCGGTCCTCTGAATCCTCCCCCGGTGGAAAGCACAGAGGCCGGGGGCCTGGCGGAGTGGGCATATACGAGAATTCCACAAGGACAGGAAACAGTACTCAACTGTTGAAAGCCTACACAATCTGTATATGCACGCAAACACACACACGCACACGCACACACACTGTGCACATGCATACACAGACAGACACACACACGCTATCACACATACACGTGACATTTCAAATATAGCGCACGCACACACACACACACACACAAACTGACCTGCGGTTGCATACCTGTTTTGCACAGGCATCACAGACTCTGGGCATCCTTCCCCCGTAACACTTTGCTGATGATGTCATCCCTTTGATCTAATATCACCTTGGAAACTGTGGTTCCAGAAACATCAGTGAGTTGAACTGCGTTGGTCATTGAAAGCAAACTCAATCCAACAATCACCCCCTCTTTCAAAATTCGTTGAGCTCTCCTCTTGCAGCTATTTCAGCCATAATACTGGGCAGCCAGGCCAGTCCAAAATTTACACATGACCCTAAGCATGCTGGTTCATCATTTACTAAATTATGATGGCAGTGTAGTATAATGGGCAAGGACACTGGTTCGATTCCCCCAGTAGCACACAGCCATTGTACGTAACCTGCATTGCTTTAGTGTCTATCCAGTTGTATAATTGGATACAGTGTAAACAAAAGTTGTGTAAGTTGCTCTGGATAAGAGCGTCTGCTAAATGCCTGTAATGTAATGTAAATTAAGATGAACCACACTGGTGTAGTGGCCTCTGCTTTTCATAAACAGTACGTTCCTCATTTACTGAGGTAATTCCCCATTTTGACTGCTGTTTATATCATTCATTATTTATATATTAAATATTATCTTCCTGTTATCTGTACCACATTGACTTTATTGTCTCCAGTGTCATAACTGATAGGTTATGCACTGCATTATAACTACATGCTAAAATGTCATACTGTTTTCATTTTTTTTTTGTTTTAAATCTCACCATATTCCATAAGTGCACCAACCATTTAACAAATCATTTGATTTAGTTAGTTTTACAGTTTTTCTCAATTGCTAACACACTAAAACTGGTTCTTTTAGCAAAAACTCCCAAATTATTACTTCAGTTCTCAGAGGACCAACACATCTCTCAAAACTATAAACACTTTTCACTTGTTTTAACACATGCTGCAAATTGTTAAACTTTTTCTGCAAATCTCTACAAACAAATGCTCTCATGAATCACTGGTTACACACTGTGCTCATGCAACAAACACTAGTAGTCAAAACAGTTAACTCAAGTCATCACAACCTAAACTCAGGTAACACACCTTTCTCTAGGTGAGGTGCAAACACTTGACAGCAAAATTGTTTACACACCGGTCACAATCTCTGGATCAATAAATAGGGCCACAGTTTGCGTCTGTGTGCTTTTGAACAATGGATCCTCAAAATGGACAAGCTGTCCAAAGATCAGGAAGACAAAGGAGATGAAGAGGCAGGAGACAATTTGTCCCAGACGAAATACGTGCCACCTTGATTGACCATGTGCTGGTGCATGGTATGATGATGAGGGAAGCTGGACAGAGAGTTCAGCCAAACTTGAATCGTTTCACAGTGGCATCCATTGTCCATACTTTCAGACAAGAAAACAGGTACTATAATTTACTGTAATGTTACATATTGTATCTGCTGTACTGCTGTGAGAGGATATGCTGTCTATGTAATGTTGAAGTGTATTTACAGACTATATGTTCTTTAGATTTTATTGCTGTTTGTTTATAGTGCTGCATATACTGAGTTCCTTTTATGAATGCTACTCTCCTTTGAAAATACTACATTTTTTTGTTCCTTCAACTGTGTTGTGGTTACTGTACAGTACTTTTCACTCAGCATCACTTTTCAGTACTACAGATAAAATATTTGGAAATTTGCACACTCCCTCATTTGTTAGTAGTGTAACATTGCAAAGATCAAAATCTGAAAACCATAAAATAAGTAGAATAACCAGGAGAAAATAACTCCTGACGCACTGCTATAAAAGGTTTTTGCAGTAGTGCTTTGAATGTATCTCACTGATGTGTTATGGGTAATCTACATTGTCTGTGTTTTCGATGGCTTGTGTGTGCCATTTGAAGGCAAAGTTTAATTTTGATGGAAGAGTATAAGTTTTTGAGAAGATAATTTGAGTTTGGCATGGATGTTTGAGGTTTGTGCTGATTGATGTGTAGTTTTGGGATTGTGTTAATAGTTCTGAGAAAAAGGGGAATTGTTTCATTAAATGTGTCCTAGCAATCAAAAAAACTGTATTTTACTGTATTCTACGTTCTTTATGTATCAGTTGCATATTTTTTATAGAACATTTACTCACTCAATTTCAGTTTATTTTACTACAGTACATTGAGGAATTAATGTGTTGTGTCTTTATATTGTGTTCATCATGTAAAGAGGTTGTTCTGGGGGAAAACTGTAAGCGCCATTATTCATTGCAGTAACAGGTTTTTACGGTAGTGTTTTGAATTGATCTCACCGGTGTGTAATGGCTATTTTGTAGTGTATGTATATTTGATGGCTTTTGTGTGATGTCCGAAGGCAAAGTTTGGTTTAGATGTAAGATTACATGGTTTTGAGTGGAGAGTTTGGTTTTGACATGGAAGTTTGAAGTTTGTGAAGATGAGTGTGCAGTTATGCATTTGTGTTTAGAGTTTTGGGAAATGGAGCATAATTTCAAGAAATGTGTCTTGGCAATCAAAAAAAACTGTAATTAGCTTATAGGGATTTTGTAATTGGATTCCCTTCTTTCAACATACTGTAGTTAATAATGTTTTAAATTTTAAAATAACTTTTACAGCGACGGTCTTTGAAGCTCTGCAGAGGCTGCAGGGAAGTTGCTGAGTGAATAGTTTAGCATTACTTCAAGAAAACATTTCAGAGAGCAGGAGAGGCGGGACGTTTGGACAGACTGACAGCGGTCACTGCTAAAGAGCTGGTGGTAACGTAGTGTTGTGTAGGAAACTCTGGTGCCCACCAGGGAAAGTCCGTCCGAGTGACGGGTGTCTTTACCACACTGTGGGCAGTGCGACCTCGACTAAGTGTCAGCTCACCTCTCTCTCTCTCTCACTCACTCACTTTCTTTCTCACACACACACACACACACGTAGAATGCAACCTACGCAATGTGCTCATCAAAAAGACTGTTTAAATATCACTGAAAACCCTGCTAGGTTTTGACCTCATCGTCTTCTCGAAACATCGCGGTAGAAATTTTCAAAGACCTTCTGTTTATCTGTGCAGGTGCAATAACATTTCCTGATATTAATCTGTTCATGAGAACAGCTGGTGTGAAGGTGTTTTTGGTTGTTAAGAGTTGATCTTAATTTTCATTTTTGAATTGAGTATTTGGTGTTACAAGCAAATGTGCAATACCCAGTGTAACAGGTTTTGGAACCAATGGAATACTCTCAAAAAGTTCAAATCCTGCCTTCTGGTCATGTTGACAGGCTCTATTACACCAGGCAAGATCAACAGAGCACAGAAAAGTATTTGAATCCAAAAAAAAAAAAAAACAGGTATCTGACCCAGGTCTGGTCCAGGTAGAATAAAACACACTTTTAAGGAGTGTAGCGGCGCAAGGCAGGCTCATGCTAGGCTGAAAGGGCATGTCTTTGTGATGGTGGTGGCGGCGGTGGCGGCGGTGGCGGCGGCGGCGGTGGTGGAGAACCCAATAGCAGAGAAAGGCAGCAGGAGACTTGGATTGAGCTAATCTCCTGCTGCCTTTTTTTAAAAATAAAAAATAAAAGAGAATTTACTGAGTCAAATCAGGATATGAGCATACAGAAAACCAGGAGAGCTTTTTTAAAAAAATAATTTAAAAAAACGAAATACTCGAGGCTGTGAATAATGCTCAGAGAGCACCCAATCAGAGGCCAGCATGGAGATGAAGGCTCAAGACTGAGCGAGGAGCAAAGCAACTAAGGCAGAATAAATGCCACAACTTATTAGCTCTCGAATTGCAAACAGGTGCACACAATAACATAATCAGAGTTCATGATGATTATGCCGCCCTCTGGTGACCAGTAGGTGGGGGTGCAGCTTGAATACTCAGTCTTCTCCTGGACTACTGGTCCCATCTGTCAGCATGGCTTGCCGAGCACACAAGGTCAGAGCTTTAAGGTAAGGGTACAGGGTTCGAGTTCTTGGGATTTATATGCTTGCTTGCTTCCTTTCCTTGCATTCCTTTCCTAGTATGGAAGTACAAAATATGTGAAATTGATGTCTGAAATTACCTGTTTTCTATGTACTGTCAGCAGGTGCATTTCAATCTCTTATGTTTCCCTCCTTGGACAGGGAATTACGGTTTATGGTCAATAATTATATTACTGTGGCAAAATGTTTTATCCATAAATGTAGATTTCTAAACCTGTTTTTTTTTTTTAGAAAGAATTGTCGTTGCACTTTCAATCATTGATGTTTATTTTTTTTTTTAAAGCGAGCAGAAGGATTAAAACATTATATATAAGTCCTCTATAATATACCTTTTGTATTGTGAAAAATGTTTGTTAACTCCTGGGGTCGGGATGTGACATTTGTTTCTTTTTTACTCATTGTTTCATTTTGTTTTGTTTTGTTTCTTCTTGTATGTACTTTTTAAATCAGGTCTTAGTACTGGGCAAGACCCACACTGGCCCTTTTTGGAAAGAAATGGACACCCCTGATGTAAATGGACCTTTTTTCCTTGTTGATGGTCAAGCTTTCAAGCCACCATTTGTAACAGAAATGTGTGGGTGGCAGTGTAGTATACCGGACACTGCCGCTGTACCCTTGAACAAGATACTTGACCTGCAGTGCTTCGGTATATCTGCTGTAACTGGATGTAGAATGTTGTCCCTGGATAAGTGCATCTGCTAAATGCCTGTAATGTAATGTAAATGATTTCCTTCTGCAGGACCAGCATATCCTGACAGTTTCCGGACTCCTGGAGTGCCTGTAACCTGACCTTATAAGGAAAGCGAAAGTAAAGATGAACTTCCTGTCACGGAGGGCCAGACCGCTCTTACTAGAAGCAAAGACACGGAAAATTTGACCAGTAAGTTGCATACTTTGACTCCAAAAAATACAGAAAATTCCTCAGGAAATTAAATAGCATTGTACTGCGTTTGTTTATGCCAAGGACAACATGGGTGGAATAGGATAACTTTTGTATATAAATTGTGTTTTGCTATTATGTGGCTAATGGGATGCTCCAAGATGAACTATGTGTGAGAGGATTATTTTGAATATTTGCATGTTTTGTTCAAATTCACAATGTGTTTAACGTGCACTGGCTTTTGTCACTGACTTCGCATCATATACGGAGCCATTGGAAAATCGTACATTGCAGAATAAATTAATAGGATGTACTGCATTAGCTTTTAATAACTCGTGTACTTCTCATAACTATTGAGTTGCAACAGATGTCAGAGCAACGGCTAGCTGTAGCTGTTTCTTATGCAAGTAGAAATATGCAAGTAATTTTCATTCAAAATGATAGCGATGTTATGTGGATGGGGACTGTGCGGTTGCTTTACTCCTAGTCAGGTCCTATCCGTGTCCTCATCAGTTGACATCCTGAAATGACAGCAAAAATCAAGTCTATTTATGGGTTGTGCAGTATGGTTTACCAATGGACGATTTAAACCAAGGCAATGTTTTCCAAAAAAAAATGAAATAATTCACCATGTAGAAAGTATTACTGAGATGGCCACATGTCAGCCGGCAGTAGATATGCACTCTTTTACACTGGAATTCTACCCGTTAACTTGTTACTAACATTCATCTGTAATCATTATTTTATTTTATTTTATTTTATTTTATTTTATTTTATTTTATTTTGATTCTCTAATTTTGGAATACCAAATAACGTTTGCAATACCGGATCATATTTGTGTCGTATTTGGATTAGACGATGATCCGGCATTGACGTACTTGGCACCAAGTAGGAAAGCTCTGCTCTCATCTCTGCGTTCATGAACCTCCTGTAAAGGCTTATGGGACAGACATTGTCTGTGGTGTGTGATTATACCGCTTCCTACTCTGCTTGCACATGCAAATAGCAATGAAAGGTTCATACTGACTGGCTCAATACCAGTGTGTGGATGGGCCCCATGGTCTGGTGTCTGTTAAGGCTCTGTTCCAGTGTGTGGATGGGCCCCATGGTCTGGTATCTGTTAAGGCACTGTTCCATTCTGTGAATGGCCCCACATTCTGGTATCTGTTAAAGCTCTCTGGTGTCCAGTCTGGACCATGCCAGTGCCGACTGTGGCTGTAAGTCCAGCAGGGTGGCGCATAAGTGAATAATATGTAGGGAGCGATCTCAGGAGGCATAAAGAATGTGTCCTATTGCTCATCGGTGACCCCTTCTGGTCAGTCACAGACTCACAGGGTGACTCAGTGTCTGTGTGAGGTAAGTAAATGACACTTATGGTTCTCCTGCATTGCTCTGGATAAGAGCTCCTGCTAAATGAATGTATCGCACTGCATTTCTGCCACATCAGATATGATTATTTCTGCTTTTCCTGCAGACCTGTGTGAGTAAAGAGTGCTTTTCTCCTCTCTGCAGGCTGTCAGGCTGTCAGGTGACAGAGGGAGGCTGTGCTTCTCTGGCTTCAGCTCTGCGTTCAAACCCCTCACACCTGAGGGAGCCGGACCTGAGCTACAATCACCCAGGGGCGTCGGGAGTGAGAGCGCTCTCTGCTGGACTGGAGGACCCCGGCTGTAGGCTGGAGAAACTGAAGTAAGTACGAGAGTGAGAGAGGGGCTTCTACAGAGCTCCTCTCTGGTTAAAACCACTCCCACTGCATTCTGGGACAAACCCGAATGCTGTTCTACCATCCGTGGAGTCTGCTGCTTTGTCGACAGTAAAACTAGGGAGACGCTTTAAGCTTGTCAGCTAAGTCCTTACAGCGTGGATCTCTCCCATTGTCACAGAACTCAGTTTCCACGCTGCACCCCATGCACAGTGCAGTCCGTGTGTCTCAGTGTCTGTCTGTCCCTCTGTCCCTACAGTGTTGACCATGGAGGAGAGATCAGGCTCAAACCAGGCCTGAGGAAAGTCTGCTCCACGATGGTCCCGCACGCACGCACGCACGCACGCACGCACGCACGCACGCACGCACGCACACACACAAAGGATAGTACTGGACCCCCGGCTCTGATCCACAAAGTTCTGATGGAGATGTTGTCTCTTCTCTTCTCGTCTGCAGATGCCTGTCGGCTCACGCTGGACCCCAACACTGCACACATGGAGCTCTCTCTCTCTCTCTGCGGAGAACCGGAGGGCGACGCACTCGGGGAGGAAACCCTACCCTGATCACCCCGGACAGATTCGACTTCTTTCCCCCCGAGTGCTGTGCAGAGAAGGTCTCCGCGGGACCCACAGTTACTGGGGGGTCCGGGGGGTTGAGCAAAGTCCCGTTCACACCCCGGAATGCGCTCTGATTGGGGTGATGTACAGAGGGGTCCCCAGGAATGGGGAGGTATCTCACAGTCTCTTGGGGGCAGCAGTGACAAGCCCCGGAGTCTGGAATTTGGTGACACCAACAACGGGGCCCTGCACAATGGGAGGAGCTCTTCAGAATGTGACCCCGATTTACCGACAGACTACTGAAGTTTGGGGGCTCTTTCTACCCACAGAGTCGGGGTGTACCTGGCCTGGCCGGCTGGGCACTCTGTCCTTCTACGGGATCTCCTCTAAATCAGTGACCCACCTGCACACTTTCCGCACCACCTTCACTGAACCTGTCTATCCTGGGTTCTCTGTTCTGCGTCCACGCTCTTCCGTCTCTCTGTGCATGCTGGGATAGATTCCTGTGTCCTGGAGGAACTCCTGAGTCTCCAGGGAAAGTGAAGGGAAATCTGCTTCAGACACAAGATGGGATATTGTTGGGTTTGGTGATGAGTGTGGATAATTATTTTCATGCCTTCCATGAATCTGACGCACATCCTTGTTGTTGATTTCCTGCAACAATTAGAATAATTGTGTTAATAACATATTTATGTTCTGAGATTCTGAGTCCCAGTCTTAATGGTTAATAAATACATTTCTGTATTAATACTGATGATGTACAAGTGCTGAGCAGCCCCCTGGTTTTCTTAATTTCTTCATGCAATTATTATTATTATTATTATTATTATTATTATTATTATTATTATTATTATTATTATTATTATTATTTCATTATACTCAAGGACATATCACAGTTATGAAAACAGGGCACTGAATTGTTTTATTTTGGATGATATCACTGTTTTGTAAAATGTTTTTGTTCGTTTTCTCTAATTCTCTTCTAATTCTATTTCCCTACAGAGACCTATTCTCATAGCAATTATATTTAAATACAAAAATAAATAAAAACTTTTTATTTTCTCTCTAACTATCGTCATTTATACTTTATAATAGAGGAGGTGCGCAACAACCTGTAGTGCAAAGTAATAAGTAGTGCCAAGTCTGGTACTAGTGTTCATTTTAATCAGGTGAATTTATTCCCGTTTAACTACGGTCTCCTTTCCGCGCACGCGGAAGCCTATATAGTCGTGTTTTGTCGGTATTGCGGTTTAACGATAGGAGACAAAGAACTACACAAGGTATCGACCGGATTAAGAAGCTTACAGTTTACGCTAATTATTTTAATGTGTATGCAAACAATAAAATATCTGAACACGTCTGAAAACAGCAGAGGCGCTTGTCTTTCACTATATCACTAACGAACATCAATGGGCAATAGATTCAAACAATGTAACGACTAATTGTTTTAACTATTAATATTTTCTATCGGAAATTCCAAAAGATGCTTACTGAATGGTAGTTGGAAATATTTAAGACGAACACATTTGTTTTCATGCGGTGCTCACAGAAGGAATATAACCTGCTGCTTAATTTGGTAGGCTACTAACTGACAGCTTGCAACTAATTTAAGAGCAATTTCAGTTTTAGTGCAATGTCTTGATATTTTTAAAGTTATAGTGAATATCTTTTTCAGTCGTTAATGTTAAAGCTGTACTAATGGGACGATTCATTGAAAGACATTATGTATACACACAAATAGTTTCGTTTCTGACTCATTACAACGAATGGTAAGGAAACGAAACTTAAACATATCCGATCAAATCTGTGAAGGTGGAGCGGAGGATCAACTTCAGCATATAAAATTTATCCGCGAATAAAATGTCATATAATGAATCTTACATCGGCAATATAACAGTTCTGAATTATTTAAGTTCCCATGCCAAATAGCCATAACTTTAGTGCTGCAATTATGCTGACAAAAAGTGAAGGGGCAAGTTATGTCGTTTCCGTTGAACTTTTTTTGCGAGGCTTATAAATAAGGAAGCGTTTTCTTCCGCATTGTAGTGTTTATGCCCAGAGACAAGGTGTTCGCAGTGACTTCATTAACTGAGCAATTAATTCGTGTTTTGTTGTAAAATTGTAGCTTACAGCATAAATTGAAGACTGTCAAGGTATTCCAAAGAACAATGTGATATCACCGAGTCCAGTGAGTATAACGTTAAATCTTACAGTAAAGTGCAGAACAGTAACTGAATTTATCGGGGTTTTTTGGGTTTCAGTAGTTATGCTGTATCGATGTTATATCTCAGTTGTTTTGCCTACAGAAAACATTTTGTAAACCACATCGCCATACCACTGAGTTCACTAGGTGAACTACAGTGAAATCGCCGTTATGAAGTCGTGAGTGTAATCTGTAAACTTGCTTCTTAGATAGGTAAAGGACGAACTTTTCTGACGTGGGCTGTTTTTCCATAATGTAGGAAATAAAAGCCCTCGCCGGACGAATTCATCCTTTACAACTTCCACAACAACGTCGATGTTTTCTATTAGTGTTCCATACTGTAAGTAGCTATCTTCGTATGGTGTTACTGAAACGTAGATACTTAAGAACAATTGTGTGCTATTTTATGACAGAGCCCATTGGTCCGTGATATTTATTTATTTATTTATTTATTTATTTATTTATTTATTTATTTATTTATTGAGACGAATGAGGAAGCAGACGACTACAAGGCATGAAAACCTCAGGATGAATACATTAAAAATAAAATTCAAATTTCTTCAAGTGAGGTTTTGCATTGATTTTATTTTTCATATAATATTAAATAATCATTTAATATTTTAAATGCACGTTGTATTTTTTTTAATTAACTTGTTTTAAATAAGATCTTTAAATATTGACTGTGTGCTAATACACCAATATATAAAACATATACTAATATAATCTATCTGCTTGCGTGTGTGTGGGTGCAAAACTATTAGGATTATTAGGGCCTTAAACACATTAAATATGATTTTTTTTTCATCCATTGCAAAAAAAAAAAATTTCAAAAAAGAGGTATCAAAATTATTCGATCTTTTATTAGTATTATATCTGAAAATGAATAATTACATAACTTTTTTAGGTTTCTTCAGCGTTCCAGATTTTAAGTTTTGTTTTCCAACCCTCCCTTATAAGCTTTTAACTTCATTCTGGAAATATTATTAGTATATTCTGTAAATATTTAATTTTGAAATATTGTCACTTTAATTCTTGACATTTAAATTTATTACATTTGTCTTTATTGTCATTATAGTTACTTTTCTAAAGGTTACATAATTACATTTCGGATTTCAATGTACACTACATTTATAAATGCACATGCGCGCACACACACACATGCGCACACACACACAGTCCCGTATTGCTATCCTTGTGGGGACTTCCCATTGACTGCATTCATTCCGTAACCTCTAACCCTAACCTTAACGCCAACCACTACATGCCTAACCTTAGCCCTAACCTTAACCTAATTGTAACCCTAACCCTAATCCTAAATCCTAACCCTAAAACAGCCTCTTGACATTGTGGGGACCAGCAAAAGGTCCCCATAACGCATCATGTTCCTCATCTTTCTATCCGTGTGGGGACATTTGGTCCCCACAAAGGTAGTATTACAAGTTCACACACACACACCACATGTACACCCAGATTCTTGATCTTTGAATATATAGCTACGAAGCACACACTCACTTCCTGCTCATCTTCCTGTGTAGCTGTACAGTACACCGACATAGGAGGATGAGCAGGAAGTGAGTGTGTGCTTTGTAGCTATATATTCGAAGATCAAGAATCAAACTAAAAGTTATTTTGCTAACACATATTTTTAGAACTTAATTGGCTGATAAAACTAGAAGCCACCCAGAAGTAATCAGACTAACAGTTTTTGAGTAATCAACCAGAATATGTAGCCAATTACAGTACATTTTTGGTCGCACAATTTGTACTCAGTATTACATTACAGTTTTGAAGGACTCAGCCCAACACTGTATAAACAGGACCTATTTTAGATATTTTTTTTAATGTATTGGGCTGTATAATTTACAGAAAGAAATAAAATTCCTCTTGTTATTCATTTTTTGTTTGATTTCCTATAAATGTCTAATGACTTCTTCCTTTCTGTTTTTTTATTGCTATTTCCCTTTCTACCTGTTGCACAGGACTCAGCCAAGGTGTACTGAACTGAGGGATTTTAAAATGGCTGAACAAAGTCCGACCAAGGTAAGAGAGTAATGGCAAAGAAACAGTCTAGAAATAATTGTAAACCCATCTGCCATCAGAACATTCAGTTAAATCATGATATATTTCTGAATATATTTATGATGCATATACGCCAAAAAATCAGACCCAGTACATTTCATAGTATACATGGCTGTGTGTGTGGGGGGGGGGGGGGGGGGAGATTGCAATATGTTAAAAAAAAAAAAACATTTTAAAGATTTTCAGTGCCACATTTCATACTCAATTTTGATGAAAATATAGATTTTAGACATCAACCGCTGGAGAACACGTGAACATCCATGCTGTCACCAGGCTGAACACAATAATACATTTATAGTGCATGGGTGTAATTGCTACAAAGCTACGTGTAAATGCTAATTAATACAACATGAAAATAGGTTGCTACTAAAAGTATAATCTGTGCTAGCCAAGCGAAGAACAGGCTTTAAACTGCTGGTTATGCCTTGCAGTTGTAAAATACAGTTGCAAGAAAAAGTTTGTGAACCCTTTGGTTTTACTTGGATTTCTGCATTCATTAGTCATGAATTATTCTTAATCTAAGTCACAATAATAAACAAACAAAATCTACTTAAACTAATAACAAACAAATAATTGCACTTCTTTTTGTCTATACTGACTGCACTATTTAAACATTCACAGTTTAGTTTGGAAAAGGTATGTGAACCGCTAGACTAATGACTTCTCCAAAAGCTAATTGAGTCAGGTGTTCCAATTAATGAGATGAGATAGAAGGTGTCAGTTGGAGGTGCCCTGCCTTATAAAGAGGCTCACAAAGTTTGGTTCCTGACAGGGTCTGCTCTTCTCAAGAAACATCTGTTCATGTGAACCATGCCATGATCAAAAAATTTCTTTAGACAACCTTAGAAGGAAAACTGCAGATGCATTAAGCTAGAAAGGGATACAAGAGTATTTCTAAAGACCTGGGTGTTCATCAGTCCGCAATAAGGCAAGTTGTCTACAAATGGAGGAAATTCTGCACTGTTGCTACTCTCCCTAGAAGTGGACACCCTGCAAAGATCACAGCAAAAGCACAGTGTGCAGTGTTGAAGGAGGTTGAATGTAACAGCAAAGGAGCTGCAGAAATATCTTTAACTTTCAAAAGTCTCTGTTCATGTGTCCACTATAAGAAAAACACTAAACAAGAACAGTATTTATGGGAGGAAACCACTGCTCTCCCAAAAAACATAGCATCTCAAGTTTGCAAAAGACCACCTGGATGTTCCACATCACTTCTGGGACAAGGTATGGGTGGATGAGACAGAAGTTGAACTTTTTTGCAGAAATGCACAACGCTATGTTTGGAGCAAAAAAAGCACTGCACTCCAACACCAAAACCTCACCCCAAGCATGGTGGAGGGCACATCATAGTTTGGGGCTGTTTTGCTGTCATTGAGGGAACAAAGAATTCAAAATTTATATCAAGAAATTTTACTGGAGAATAACTGTCACCTGAAGCTTAATAGAAGTAGGCTGATGCCACAAGACCCAAAACACATGAGTAAATCAACAACAGAATGGTTTAAACAGAAGAATCAGGGCCGGCCCTAGGAGTTTGGAGGCCCTAAACAAATCTGCTGTTGTTGGATTCTGTCAAGCGGGGGGGGTGGGGGGTTCGCTTCCATTTAAAATTTATACTGCTAGTATAAATTAAGGGATGAATACCGTAATTACGAAAATAACGTTATTTACCTCAGATAAACATTGGATCATGTGCCCCCCCCCCTCCCCCCCTCATGGTTGTGTGCCCACCTCCCACCTCCAGCAGTTGTGGCCCTAAACAACCGCATAGAGCGTTTATGCCACGGGCCTGCCCTGAGAAGAACATTCATGTTTTGCAATGGCCAGACCTTAACCCAATTGAGATGTTGTGGTGTGACCTGAAGAGGGTTGTCCATGCAAGAAATCCAAGAAATGCTAAACTGAAGACATTTGTAAGGAGAAATGGTTTAAGATGCCTCCTAACTAGTACCAGTCTGATTGAAAGTTATAAGAAGCATTTGGTGGAGGTTATTGCTGCTAAAGAGGTCCAACCAGTTATTATATACAAGGGTTGACATACTTTTTCCAGCCTGAACGGTGAATGCTTAGACAGTGTGTTCAATAAAGACATGAAAAGTGCAATTGATTGTGCATTATTAGTTTAAGCAGAATGTGTCTGTTTATTATTTTGACTTAAATGAAAATCAGATCACATTTAATAAGTAATTAATGCAGACATACAGGTAATTCCAAACGGCTCAAAAAAAAAATTTTCATGCAACTTCTCGTTAGTTCCTGCTGAACTGGACAGTGTGTTTCTTTTTTAAAAATGTTTTTCTTCTATCATACCAAACAGGAAGAAGCACAAATCAGGCAGATAGAATTACCTGCTGAGATTAAGACCTGGACTAAAGACCATGTCAGACAGTGGATTCTCAAAGAGAATCTTGCGGACGCTGCCGATGCTGAGATCCTGCATGGACAGGAAGTTACTGGGGCCAGCCTCCTCTTGCTTGACAAGTCAGATCTCCGGGAATTAGGCATTAAGTTGGGACCAGCAAAACTCATCCTTAGCAAGAGGGATGAACTTGTGCAACTTAAAGAGGGTCAAGTTGGCAGTCAAGGCGGTCAGTCCCACAGACTCTGCAAGCCCTACCCTTTTCACAGGTACCATGATGCCTGCCGATACAAATCGAACAGCATCCTGGATGTGACCGAGTCAGGTGCGTCAGATTTTATTGAACCCTGCCACGAATTCAAAGCATTCATCCACACAGACGAAGCCAGCGCTGAGGACAAAATGAAGAAGTTTACCGATGAGGTCATTCGCTTCGCGGCAGCCTGCATGAACAGCCGCACCAACGGCACCATTCATTTTGGTGTGGGTGACTTACCAGATTTCACTCATGGGCAGATTCTGGGAGTTGTTGTTCAGGACAAAGAAGCTTTTGTGAATGGATTACACCGGGCTGTAGATGGTCATTTTGAACACAAACATATTGGGATTGCGAAGAAATGCATTAAACCTCCTCGATTTGTTCAGGTTCTCAACCCGGATATGACATCCTCTGAAAATTATGTGATCGAGGTGGACATAGTGCCAGCGTATCAGGTCTGTCAAGAGGATGTCTATCACGTCTACAGTGTCAACAAGAGAAAGGGGAGAAAAAAAGGCCAAGGCCAAGAAAAGGACAAGGACAAAGAAGAAGAAGAGCGCAAGTTATTCTTCATTCGTGATGGTACCAGCAGCCGAGATCTCCTGGTTCACAACAGTCAGAAGAAGGAATACACTAAATTCATTGAGGACATCAAGCAGCTGTCACAGTTGAGAAGAAAAGCCGAGGACAAGCGTTTGACTACTGTGAAAGGAAGTGTCCAGGGATCCAGGCTCAGTGAAATGCTAACAGGTGGATCTCAGTCCTTGGATAAATCCCACTATGAGCAGTATTTATTGATAACCAACAAATCACATGCTATGCAGTTGGAATCCCTTGAATTTCTTTGTGAGATGAATCTGACTGCTGTCTTGGATTTAGACCCAGAGTCTCAAGAAAATGGACTGTGTAAGTACTTTGAAGAGCACCGGAAGATAAATACCCATTTTCCAAAGAATTATAAGATTACAGAGGCAGTCGAGAACATAGCAGAAAAACTTAAACTTACCAAGCATACCAGTTGGGTGTTCTGCAATGGGCATACCAAAAAAGAGAAACCTTCAGACGCAGATCACTGGTCAACTGAAAAAGGAGCTTCTGTACGAGGTGTTGTTTCTTTCCTGTGTCGCAAAGATGTACTTCCTCAGAAAAGGTTCCTGGTTGTCTTCTTGTTGTTATCCAGTGTGAACGACAGAATGGACCCTCTGCTTGAGATCTTCAGTATGTTTCGGCAAGAGCTTCAAGGCACTGAACAGATCCTGTGCATCTGTGAGAACGAGGGAGCTTTCACTTGCTGGAATGACCTAATTGAGGCACTCCATAGTCAAGATATCTCAGCAAGGTCTATCTATGAGCTCAGCCTCGCTGAGGTTAATGGAACTGTGCTGAGCTTGTGGTCAGACAATCGCAGGTCGAGCCGCTTCTTGCCAAGTGGGGGGACCGGCAAGGTCCACCTGAGAAAAAAGATGGAGGAAAGCTTAGACACCCTCAGCATTCTCTGTGTCAACCAGTGTGAAGGAGGCACTGAAGAGAAGAAGTCACTGGAGGAAAGCTTCTATAGAGGAGAGAAGGTGTCTTGGTGGAACTTCTATTTTGCTGAGCAGCCGAAATCCATGCCATTTATCAAGAGAGACAAGTATTACTTCATTAAGGACACCATTATTCCAGAACTACGTTCTCTGAGGCAAGCCTGTGTGTCCTTCAACTTGCTGCATTTCCCCGGTTGTGGGGGCACCACACTTGCAAAGCATATCTTGTGGTCACTAAAGAACACATTTCGCTGTGCTGTTCTGAGGGACACGGCAGAAGACTTCGCTGAAGTTGCCAGGCAGGTGGTTCAGCTACTGCTTTATGAGGCAGCAGAATGTCCCAGAAAGTTGCCTGTGCTGCTGATGATAGATAACTTTGAAGAATTGGATGCAGTATATGATCTGCAGCAGCGCATTGATGAAGAGTTTGTTAAGAAGGACCTTGGTTCAAGTGGCCCACAAGTCATACTGCTCAATTGCATGAGAACAGAATCCATGGAACAGACTGAAGCAACGAAGGACACTGTTTTCATTGGGAATAACCTTTCAGAGTCAGAGCAGGAACAGTTCCAGAAGAAGCTGGAGGAAATTGAGGAGACGTACCAGAATGTGGACACATTCTATGGTTTCATGATCATGAAGAACAACTTCTCAAGAGAATACATTGAGGGCATTGCTCGAAATACACTCAAGAACTTCAACTTTGAAAGCAAACCTGCTCAGATTTTTGCTGCGCTAGTGTTGCTGAATGTTTACTGCAAGGGAGCAGTACTCTCAGTTTCTCTCTGCGAAGAGCTTCTGGGAATGCAGACAGAGCCATGTTGTGCCTCCCAAAAAGTCGAGGACAGGTTTGGGAAGTTCTCTACATTCCTGACCCGTTGCACTGTGGAAGCTAAGGTGGTCTATAAGGCACTTAGGACCATTCATCCCTGTGTGGCAGAGTGCTGTTTACAGGAAGTTGTGACCACTTACAGTGTTTCAAGAGCTGCGATTTTGAATATGCTGTTGACTGACAGTACGTTTTACGAGTGCACACAGGGGAGAGATAAACTCATGTGGGATGTGCGTAACATGTTGGTGAAGCGGTATCGCTTGGAGGAGGAAAGTCGGTTCTCTCCTGTAATCCACGCCATTGCCAAGGACACACCAGGGGCTGAGGAAATGGTCCTGCACAATGCAGCAAAGCGCTTTGAGAAAGATGCGATCGTCTCTCAGCTTCTTGCCAGGTACCACTACCTGAAAAAGAAGGATTTCATGCTAGCAAAAGAGTGGGCTAGGAGAGCCAAAGAGATTTCCCCAAAAAACTCCTACATATCTGACACATGTGCACAAGTCATTAAGCATGAGCTGAAGCATGCCATTGTGGGTAGCAAAGAAGACAAAGATCCTATGACACCACAAAAACTCAGGGATTGTCTTAAAATGGCAAGATCTGCACAAGATGCCTTCAGAGAAACCCAAAATATCGCCAAGAGGGAGATTGCACTCAGAGCCAAAGTGCGGAGAGATAACACCCCTTACAATATAGCAGGTTGCCTTGGAGAAATCAACGTTGCTGTGATCATCTTGGACATTTTGGGAAAGGTCCCTGTTTTTTCTCCATCTAATGCTGCACAACACAGTATCATGGAACGGGTCCTGTCTGGAAAAATAAAAATCCAGGATGTTGGCAGGAATGACAAGAAGCAAAAACATGCTGAGTATTATCAGGTGCTTGAAGAGTTTGGTGAACTTATTTGTAACCTTAAGAGCACAATGAAAAATCTCTTCAATTTCCTGGATGCCTTCTTTGTTGACCTGGGGCCACGATACTCCCAGAGAGACAAACAAAAGGAGAGAACCGCGGAAGAGCTTTCTAAATGTTTCCGTCGCTACGTTGAACTTTTCTGCAATTCAGATGCCACTGAATTTCAGATGAGCAAGAACCTGAACATCATGGCAAAGATTCATGAGGGTTGGATATTTCTGGAGTTTCACAAAGCTGACACTCATTTTGGGCTCCTTGACAGCCTCTCAAACAAGACCTCCGGTGAAACAATGGAGGGTATTGTGAGGGCGTACAAATTAATTCAGAAAACATCTGAGAAGGGCAGTATTGTGAAGGCCAAAGTGAATTACATCTATGCTAATATTGTGCTTGCAGCCATCAAACCAGCATCTAAATGCATATTGCCATACACAGAACTCCTGAATTTACTGTGTGAGGTTCTTAGCAATTGCATCCCACACAAGGACAGCAGTGCTTTACACTTCATTGCAGTGGCTCTTTTGTGGCCAGGGTCAAATCCTCTTGCAGTAGCTGAAAGGTCTTTGCCAGTAATAGGAAGTTATGTCTCTCAGCTGAGGACCTCATTCTGGCATGAGATGGGATCTGTTTGGCATGCCAAGAAACCTGTGGTCCATTTCTACTTGGGAAAGAAGCATGGCTACGGTCATCTGGTCAGCCGTGCAGATGTAGAGAAGTTTGCTGGCGCACAGTCTGGCTGCCTGGGGGAAAGTGAAACATGGAAGCATGGGAAAATCCAGGACCTTCTCTTCAGAGCATATGGCATGGTGCAGAGAAAGACGCAGACACACCAAACCCTGATTTTAGCAGACACACCGAACCCAGCTGTAAAAATTGAGGTCAATCCAGTGTACAAAAGCCAGTTGTGTGGACGGGAAAACAGGAGGGTGTCCTTCTTCATTGGCTTCTCTATGCACGGCCCACAAGCATTCGACATAAAGTTTCTCTAAACCGTCAGGTTTATTATTGCAGGTTCATGGCGGTTTTCTGCCCAACCAAATGAAACTAGCCAGCCTTAACCAGCCTGAATCACAAGACCACGAAAGAAAGGTTTGGAATCTTGTGAGTCACTCCTCCTGAAAGACTTCCCATTGCTATTGCGGAGAGTTTGTGGCACCTTTTGATATTTTGATGTTGCCACTTGATATGTCTATTCATTTTCATGACTGCACTGAAATGTTTTCTGTCACGGCACTGAATATGAGGTGACTAGCTGTCCCCATCTCTGCATGGCTGCCTATCACCCCCAACCACCCCCCCCCCCCCCCCCCCCCCGACCATGTACCCTGTCTCCATGTGGTGGAATGACCTTCTTACTACAATTAAGACAGCAAAAACCCCGCTCATCCTCCAATGCGAACTTGAGATCAACCTCTTCAGACTGCACTATGGCTTCCCGGACCCCCTGTTCTTTTTTCTTGCTGTCTCCGGATTTCCTTAATGATAATGTTATATGATTTTTGAATGGCTTTACAAAGATGGGTTATCTGACTTGTGGTGCTTGCTTTTATGACTATACAAATTGTTTTTTGTTTGGCTAATATAGCACTTCTGTGTTTTGATGATGTAACACTTTTGTATTCTTGAGACTAACACTGATGTTCTCTAGTATTGTTAGTAGTTTCATGTAACTGCATCTGCTAAGTGACTGTAATGTAATGCATACCGTGGTGTTTTTATGGTTTTAAGTTTTTGATGTTAGAGCTTGTTACATACGTACACTACATGGCCAAAAGTATGCGACACCTGACATACAACATCTCATTCAAAATTATGGGCATTAATATGGAGTCGGTCCACCCTTTGCTGCTGTAACAACCTCCACTCTTCTCGGAAGGCTTTATACTGGACGTTGGAGCATTGCTGCAGGGATTTGCCTCCATGCAGCCAGAAGAGCATTAGTGAGGTTGTGCACTGATTGGGCGATTAAGCCTGGCTGGTAGTTGGCTTTCCAATGGATCCCAAATGTGTTGGATGGGGTTGAGGTCAGGGCTTTGTGTAAGCCAGTCAAGGTTTTCCACATCGTTCACAACAGAATCATTTCTGTATGGACCTCGCATTGTCAGGCTGAGACAAGAAAGGGCCTTCCCAAAACAAAATCGTCTAAAATGTGACTGCATGCTGGTAGCGTTAAGATTTTTCCTTCACTGGAACTATGGGGCCTAGCCCAAAACACGGAAAACAGCCCCAGACAAGTGGTGTCCAGATACTTTTGGTCATGTAGTGTATATAATGTGTATGTATGCCAGATGTGTATTTTGCCTCTTTGTTAGCACTGCTAACTTAATTAGTGTTTTAGTGACATCGCATGCGCACTCCGTAGTCTAGCGTAGGAATTTTTTTTTTGTCTGGGTCTGGATTTATTGCTCTTATATGAGATGAATGCACTGAATGTTCTCTTATACTGTAAGTGGATCTGGATAAAAAACATTTGCTGAATGAACTGAATGTACCTGGAGTAATGGAAAGACTGCTGTTTTCATAAGAGACCATTTTTAGAATCAGTTTGCAAATTTTGGTTCTTTCGATTAATCTTTTTTTTTTGCTGAAATATACATTCATTTAACAGTAATATATAAAGTATATATATAAAAAGTGTTGTACTGCACACTTTGCAGATTTTAAATTGATACTCTTGCAGTTCACTGTCTGTTAAAATCGAATTATGTGTAATTAAGTTACTAAATGCATTATGTGTAATTAAGTTACTGAATATTTGTTACTACGCTGGTGTCCATGAGGACAAAAAACAGTAAATACTCAGTCCTGTACAGAAGAGGCAGGCTGAATTGAGCTGTTTTCCACTTTTATCCTCTTGAGATCTGATTTAATTCATTTTTATAAGGCAGTTCACGTAATTCTGCCTCTTATCAGACCCTCATAGTAAAACAGACTGTTTACTGTGCTGACAGATGGTCAGCAATTGTGATGAAGAGACAGTGCTCAGTTGCAAAACATCCAACTGGATCAGCATTATGTGAACTTTAGGTTCTCCATAATACAATGTAATCATGTTTTATATTGTTGGAAAAGTGATGTCATGGGGAACAAGTTGGTGTCTTTAATGGTAGGGTGCGGAGTAAAGATCTTGATATTTATGGGTCAGCACCCAGCCATATACAAAGGTTAACCCAGGTGTGATCTGCACCCTGTAGTCACTCGCCTATACACTAGTGTCGTAGCTGGATACACGATTGTTTTCATGCAGGCTACACAAGCCAAAGACATGTCCGCATGATCACCTGCCAAGGCAGATAGCGATTTGTATAGAGCCACACTACTGGCGGACAGCAGTTGCCTCCGTCTATGCATATCTGTTAGCACAGAGGAAAGGTTAAAACACTATTTTGGAGTCAGGTAACTGAGATAACATTAAATGAATCCTGTTCCAGTAGCACCGGGTAAGAGTACACGCGCTCCTTCGCCACTCAGATACTTCCGCTGTTCGGTTTGCGGAGGGGTTTCTTACTGTTGGTGACCTCGACGCGATACAATTTGGTGTCTAGCTGTCGGTGACCGTGACACACAGTTCAGTGTATCTGAGGGGTTTCGTACATTTTTGTCCCCTGCAGGGCACGTGAGTGTGGTCTTAATCTCAATACAATATATTTATATATACAATATATAAGTCAGAGCGGCAGTGCCGTATAATGGGTAAGATGTTGGCCTTGTAACCTAAGGGTCGCAGGTTCGATTCCCCGGTAGGACACTGCTGTTGTACCCTTGAGCAAGGTACTTAACCTGCATTGCTCCAGTATCTATCCAGCTGTATAAGCGGATACAATGTAAGTCGCTCTGGATAAGAGCGTCTGCTAAATGCCTGTAATGTAATGTAACGTAACGTATATACTTGACTATGCTGAAACCTACACAACAAATAAGGGGCATTTAATAAAAATAAAATAAAGATTATCTTTGGAAATATCTTTTACTGCAATGTGTTTTTGTCATCCAAGAGACTTTTATTATGTCAAAAAAATTGAGATTGTCTGAGAAACTTAAACTTTTTAGGCCTTGCTTTTTGCGGTTTCCTTTTTTAGTGTATTGTTGATCGTTCTCATCGCAGCATATCTCACACTGTGTTACGGCTCAAGCTACGTGTCGTGACAAAAAGGGAGACGACACAACAAGGTATATTTTTAAACAAAGGAATGGTTTATTAAGAAGACAGTGATGCATGTATGAGTGAAATGTAGGCTTGTTTATATTAAATGTGTGTGGATGTGCGTGTGCAACAACGGGATGTGAATGTACAACGCAAAATCTGTGAAGAAAAGAGGGTGAAGGGAAAAACCAGCGGGCCGTCCAACCGCCCGACCTGGCGCAGGATTACCTGGCATTGAGTGAGAAAGAGAGAGAGAGCGAGAGAAAGCACCTTTCTTTCTTATTATAGGGTTTCCCCCCAGGTGCTCTCAACTAGCAAAAGGGGCACCCCACATACTGGCCGACTCCTGCAACTACAATAAAAATAAACACAATATTGCATTACATTACATTACATTACAGATATTTGGCAGACGCTCTTATCCAGAGCGACGTACGACAAAGTGTATAACCATAACCAGGAACATGTGTGTCGAAAACCCTAGAGAGAAGTACCGGTCCAAGTGCAGGGAACAACCGCATAGTTCAACTTGGACCCTGTAGGTTAAACTGATTAACACTAACACAAACAAGAACAGCAACAACGCAGTCTATGCAAAAAGATCAATATCAGACACAAAGTCGTCACAACTGTTACTCTTTAATAAAAAAAAACTCTGGAGACAGTTTTCGGCATCATGAATGCTTTTCCTCCTTTACACTAAGCCACATCATATATTTGCATGAAAATAGTAGCACCTCAACAAAAAAAACCAAAAAAAAATTCGATGAAAATGAAAAGTCAAGGTACTCACCTACACAAAGCATACACTCCTAAAAGTTGGCCTGTATACTGCATTATTGTCTCTAAAATTGCCCCTAGGTATGAGTGTGTGAGTGAATGGTGAGTGAATTGCCCTGCAATAGATTGGCGGCCTGTCCAGGGTGCACTCCTGCCTCTCGCCCAATGCACGCTGGGATAGGCTCCAGCACCCCCGCAACCCTGCCTAGGATAATTCAGTATAGATGATGGATGGATGGATGGATAGATGGACTGCATTACTGGTATCAAACTGATGGCAAGTTACAACTGTACTGTCACCAATGTGTCTCACAGAGGCTAAACAAGCCGTACTCCTAGGCAATAACAACTAGGCTTTCTGTACCAAAAATAAGAATTTTTTTCCAAGGCTCCACAGAAAGAATACAGTGGAATCACTATTTTTATCTGCTCTGGATTTTGGAGATATAATCTATGGTGGAGCTGTTGCTACCTGAAGCCACAAGATACTCTTTACCGCTCAGCAGAAGATTTGTCTCCAGTGTGGCACACCATTGTCTCCTGTATGCAAAGGTTGGGTTGCAGTCTCCCAGTATGAAGAGAGCATCGTTTGCATTTATTTATTTATAAAAACATTATTGAATGAATGAGCAAAAGCCAAAGCAAATAGATCCGAATAGGGCTTTTGACTATAAACAAACATTTTCCTCGACAGACAGACATCAATTGAACCTGGGCATATATGTATTTGCATTCTATTTGGGTTATCTGGCTGCTGTTCCTCATACTTCCAGAGAAACGGTGTGTGTGCATGTATGTGTAAATCAAATTGGCCATTTTTGATGTTTCTGTTAATTTAGCTAATGTGGGGTGAGCGATCTGGCGCAAAATGTCTGCCGTGCCTCATCCAGGTGGGTGCTGCACATTGGTGGTGGGTGAGGTGAGTTCCCATTCATCGCTGTAAAGCACTCTGAGCATTCGTAAAAGTGCTATATATATATATGTAATCATTCATTCATTCATTCATTCATTCATCCATTCATTTTATCCTGTCCAGGACCTATTTATTTAGAACTCAAAAGAGAGGAAACCCCCAGGTGGACAGAGAAAAACAAACGTTTTTTTCAAACTAACCAGGTAAGAAGAAGAGACTAAGACAAGGGAGCTGGCGCCCCTGTTTCTTCGCCCTTCTTCTCTTTGTTCCATTCAAGTTCTTACCTAGCGATAGCAAGCTATTGAATGCAGTAATTTTCTGATGTTCACAAGGGAGGGCGTCGTCCTCAAACGCAAGCTAATGGTATTGTAATGCAGCTAACATTCTAAACCTGTTAGTTAGCCCTGGTTCTGTAGGACAGGGGTTCTCACGGGACCCCTCACGTACGTGTTGAACAAATAATTTAATATTTGTCCTATTTCTCACACTCCTGTATAGGCAATGTGCAAAGACAAACACAAATTAAGAGAATTGTGTTTTCAAATATATGATTTTAATAAATGTATATGATATATATTTTTTTTCAAATCAATTAGAACCATGTAGCCTGTAATTTTTCACTGAACCCCTGGGGTAGCTGTGGACCCCAGTTTGAGAACCACTGGAGTAGGACACACCTCGTTTATAAAAATGTTCCTGGATTTAAACTTAAATGCAATATTAAGATAATTTCCCAAGTTGTGTTCACAATCGATTTTTAAAAAATAACCTAAATCAAAAAAAAAAAAAAAAAAAAAAAAAAAGTTGCTCACGTTGAATTAAAGTGGTGTGGTGTCTTTGGCACTTGCGACACATGCATCTCAAATGAACTTCAGTGTGAACTCACATGAATGCGCTTTTAATGACCCCATTTGCTGAATGTGACCAGTACCAGTCCTTCAAATAAGATTGCATTTCAACATTTGTTGTACACTTCAGGTCTAAAAGTTATTATCAATTAAATGTTCTGCTTAAACATTTCATACCAATATGAAAATCATATCATATCAGGTTTTATAAATAAACGATTAGTCAGGGTTTGATTGGCATAGGCCCTGATTTAAGACACAATTCGTTTGTATGGCCCTTTCATCGATGAGGTTTCAGGTTCAGGGAGGTAAGGCAGAGCTTTCCAATCTGTAGTAGCTCCCCATACACAACGGTCACGTCTATCAACAGAACATTCAACGTCCGCGGCCTGAAGTAGAGGAGTATATGTCGCCATTGCTCAGCATGGAAGATTTTCAGCGACTTTAGTACATGAAATTTGCTGTAGTGACACACTGTGAAACCGCAATACATATCTCAGAGACAAATCAATTGAACTCAGATGTATTTGCATGTATTTGATTTGGGGGCTTATTTGGCTGCAGGTTTACATATTTCCACAGAACTTGTGTGTGCATGTGTGTGTGCATGCGCGCGCGTGTGTGTGTGCGTGTATGTGTGTGTGTGTGTGTGTGTGTGTGTAGGCGTGTGTGCGTGTGTGTCCATGTGGTCGTGTGTGTGTGCGTGTGTGTGTGCTCATATATATCAAGTAGGTGACCTTAAAATACAGTATTACGGATGCTTCAGTCAAATTATCCAGTCCAGGACATATTTATTTAACAGAACCCGTGAGAGATAAATGAGAACTCCAGGTGGACAGACACAGAGAAACTTCATCAGACTAACCTGGTAAAGTAATTTACAATGTCTTGGTTTGGCCGTAGGGTTGTTATTTTCTGGGAGGATAGATAAAATGTAAAATTATGTTTTTTTTAAATCTTATTTTGGCAACAATCATTCAAATGTATTCTTTTCAAATTTTCAGTAATAAAATTTTTTAATTAAAAAAAATAATAATAGTGATAATAATAATAATTATTATTATTACAAGAATAAATAACTGGGTGTATAGAATAATTTATAAACACTGCAAATTGTGAACTATTTAATTATGTTGTAACCGTTCAATTATGTTTTACTATTTTTGCTCCATATAACTGTGGATTTAAAAACAAAAAATTAAGCTTCTTTCCCTCTCACAAATTCCCTCATTTTATTTCTGAAACTCACTGTACCTCTTATTGCTGAACCCCTCATACACATTTTTAATGTCAAAATGTCTCTTTTATCCAACACTTTCCAGTAATTGGAAGGCAGCTAATGTGCTTTGTTTGTTAAAAGGTGATGATCCCTGAGACACTAAATGGTTACTGTCCCATTTCAAAAAACTCTCCACTCTAGTTAATTATCAGAACAAGCAGTTTTCGCATGATGATGATATATTTAGTAAAGAGCAATATGGTAAGTGGACTGCATTTATATAGCGATTTTATCCAAAGCTCTTTACAATTGATGCCTCTCATTCACCAGAGCAGTTAGGGGTTAGGTGTCTTGCGCAAGGACACTTCGACATGCCCAGGGCGGGGTTTGAACCGGCGACCCTCCGACTGCTAGACAATCGGTCTTACCTCCTGAGCTATGTCGCCCCTTATATGGTCACTTATTCTAATTTGTATTTTCATCTTAGGTCGACTCTGTGCAGT
The DNA here is from genome assembly GCA_039654925.1 of Anguilla pacifica. Lineage (NCBI taxonomy): Eukaryota > Metazoa > Chordata > Actinopteri > Anguilliformes > Anguillidae > Anguilla > Anguilla pacifica. Next base: position 75,596,080 of record CM077285.1, on the reverse strand, counting down.
GATGAAGCAAAGCGTGGTTCTGCTTCTGATCATTTCAGGTCAGCTGTTGCACCAGAAAATACAGGGGCACTGTGATTGTGTGTGTGTGTGTGTGTGTGTGTGTGTGAGTGTGTGTGCGTGTGTGCGTGTGTGTGTGTGTTTGCATGTGTGTGTGTGTGTGTGGGTGTGTGCGTGCGTGTGTGTGTGTGTGTGTGTGTGTGTGTTTGTTTTTGGGTGAGTATGTTTGTAAGCTGCCCATGCAACAACATGCTGAAAAATACAAGCTTTTGATTTTCTTACTTTTTTCAAGTAATATTGTATTTGTGTGTATATTTGCACGTGTCTGTGTGTACATGCACTCGTCTGCATTTGCATGTGTATGTATGCGTGTGCATGTACGTATGTGTGTGGGTATGTGTGCATGTGTGTGTGTGTGCGTGTGTGTGTGTGTGTGTGTGCATGTGTGTGTGTGTGTACGTGTGCGTGTGTGTGCGTGTGTGCGTGTGTGCGGGTGTGTGTGTGTGCGGGTGTGCATGTGTGTGTACTCCACAGGACTCGGCATTTCTTGTTCCTGCCTCTCTCGTCAGTTTCACTTTGTGAACACAGACAAGAACTGGACTGAAGCGCAGAGCTACTGCAGAGAAAAGTACACAGACCTGGCAGCCACAGACAGCCTGGAGGAACTGGAGGCTCTGATGGAAACAGCCAATGTGTCTGCTCAACACATGTGGATAGCACAGTATGATAAAACTAATAACTCGCAGTCGTCTCTGATATGCGGTTGGTCCCACAATGATCAAAAATGCAGGAACAGGACAAAAACAGACAACATAGAGTGCTGTATAATGGTCCACTGGAACGGATTACATTTTTACAGTGTCCCTTATTCTTGCTTCAATGAACTACCCTTCATCTGCTACAACGGTGAGAATTCCTGACTGTTTATATCTCATAACGCACAGTGGAGCACGAATCATAGAGAACCTTTAATGAGGCTGTCACTGTTTACTCTTTTTTTTTTTAAATGTAAAAATACAATTATTAAGGCCAAATTATAATAGAAGTTTCATAGCAGATCAGATTCATTGCAAATGAACTGTAATAGATGCGCTAACATAAAGACTGACGGTGAACAGCCAATGCCAAGTAGCCATTGCAGGCTAAACAAGTAAATGGCTGACATATTTTTCTTTTGGCAATCATTCTCAGGGAACTTTGGGTTCAAGCTAAAATAAAGAAAATAAATAAATTGTCAATATAAAATAACAAAAACAAGCCTAGTTGGTCCTACTTAGTCCAAAATGGTTCTTGTTGGTGCGTAGCTATTGGTTTCCTTTGGCTATGAGTTCTATGTTGTGGGAGCCCGAGATTGTGTGCCTACCGCCCCCAAACTGCCCCAAAGACAACACCACAAAACGCCCCAAAGACAACACCCCCATACTGCCCCAAAGACAACACCCCCAAACCGCCCCAAAGACAACACCCCCAAACCACCCCACAGACAACACCCCCAAACCGCCCCAAAGACAACACCCTCAAACCGCCCCAAAGACAACACCCCCAAACCGCCCCAAAGACAACACCCCCAAACCGCCCCAAAGGCAACACCACAAAACTGCCCCAAAGACAACACCCCCAAACCGCCCCAAAGACAACACCCCCAAACCACCCCAAAGACAACACCCCCAAACTGCCCCAAAGGCAACACCCCCAAACCGCCCCAAAGACAACACCCCCAAACCGCCCCAAAGGCAACACCACAAAACTGCCCCAAAGACAACACCACAAAACTGCCCCAAAGACAAGCTAGTGACAAGACAACACATTTTGTGTTACTTTCAATGTAATCTGTGTTAAAACGTCTCCCTTTCTAACATGTAAATTGTGTATTTAACACAAAAGCAAAAACTGATACAAAATGTGTTGAAACTGAGTAGTAACTTAGTAACTAAGTAATAACACAGACAGTGCGTTGGAAATGAACACATCCTTTTTGAGAGTGTAGAAACTCTGTTTGTCAGTTTCAGTTTACCAGTCAGCCTGACCGTTATGTGTCATATTCATGGTCTGTTGTGTGTGCTCTGGCATTGCTGCCTTGGTTGTTCTGGTGTGAACTGAAATTATATGAATAAACGTATAAACATGACTGTGTGTGTTTTAGGGGACGATCAGTGCAACTCCGCAGGGAGACAGAGGCTGGTATTACGAGTGAAGCTGAACATATCGACATCTGTCAATATGGCTGATCCAGCAGTCGGGGAAGCCATTTTACAGCAGGTGAGAGAGAGAGAGAGAGAGAGAGAGAGAGAGAGAGAGAGAGAGAGAGAGAGAGAGAGAGAGAGAGAGAGAGAGAGAGAGATTCCTGTATGTTAAAAATTACAATAACACAGCATTATTGCTCACTTCAACAGACTTAAAAGAACCTCAGCCAGTAGCAGAGCAAGAATTGTGTGGATTAGCATGTTGCGTGAGGTTGGTGTTCAACCATCATTGAGTCTCTGTGTTTGCGTTCCTTTCTCAGATGATGATGGAACTGGACAACAAGGGAATTACTGGAGTTGACCTGAAGTGGAGAAAGCAGAAGGATGGAGAGATATTCCACCTGAAGGATTACATATACCTCTGATTACCTAACTTAGCTCTTTTACAGAATGAATTAACTTGTGTGGTAACTAACAGTAACAGTAACATTATATCTATGGTATCTCAACATGATATTTTGGTGATATTTCGGAATTTATTTCACTTTTCAGTAGAATTATCTAATCATAATCATCCCTAATCATCTAGTTTTCTATAAACTGTAATGCATATCATGATTATTGTATTCTACTATTTTGTTCTATTTGAAGAATTATGGCTACAAAAAATCTCATTAATTCAAGCGGTATCCTGTCTTTGAATCTGTTCATACACACGTCATTAAAACATTATTGCTACTTGCTCTGAATAGGATAACTTTCATATTATAATTCATTCATATTCAATCTCCCTATTATTGTTATCTTGAAATGGAGATGAGCTAATCTCTGTAAAATCTCAAAACTGTAATAAAATTTGTGTGAATATTTATGCCAGTGCTGAGAGCAAGTATTTATAGAAACTGTGGTTTTTTAAACAATGGCAGGATCTTGGGTGGCTCAACAACATGCAAAAAACACTTTACCTGCGTTCAGAGAAGCTTTATTATTCCCCCATGCTGTGCATAATTGGGTACATCTTATCTGGATTTTATTTAAATTACCAGATATATCGATATTTTCCATATCTGGTTATAAGCAAATGCCCACACTGTCAGTGCATTTTGTACATTTTTTTCCTGATCGTTTACTTGCTACTGCCAGTAGATGGTGCACCGTCTCCACAACATACAGTAAAGTGCACGTCCTCTAAACCTGTCCCTTCCCTTCTATGCATGAACTGAAACAGGAGTGCACAACAAGGATTGGTTATAAGCAAATGCCCACACTGTCAGTGCATTTTGTACATTTTTTCCTGATCGTTTACTTGCTACTGCCAGTAGATGGTGCACCGTCTCCACAACATACAGTAAAGTGCACGTCTTCTAAACCTGTCCCTTCCCTTCTATGCATGAACTGAAACAGGAGTGCACAACAAGGATTGGCCTATTTAAGGATTTTATGCCAACTTCTAGGGCAGTGTTGTATAATGGGTACGGAATGGTCTTCTAACTTAAAGGTTCTAGGTTCAATTCCCAGGTTGGACGCTGTCATTGTGCCCTTGAGCAAGGTACTTAACCTTCGTTGCTTCAGTCTATATCCAGCTGTGTAAATGGATACAATTTTTAAATGCTGCTATAGACAAGAGCATCTGCTACATACCTGTAACATAATGTAATGCTCTTTATTAGTTCATTGCCTCAATCACATCTTGATCTGACATTTGTGTGAGCACCAGCTACAGCCGCACACTGCAAATGTAGCCTGAAGATTTCGCTGTGCTCGAGTCCAGGAGTGAACCAGCGCAGTTCATAGAGCCGTCGGAAGAGTAAAACTAATGTAACTGGTTGGAATTAAAACAGCACACGGACCAACCTTCCAGAATCAGGGTCGTGTACCCTGGCCTTGACTTTCAGAGAAATTCTGTGGACACATTTAAACACCTGCTCCGGTTATTCTTTTAAAACATCCGATCACATGCACTTATTCCCGGAGTGCATAACATAAGGGTGCTTATGTATATATGCAACCTTTTAACCGTCAGATTCTCTCACTGCCAGTTTCAAATATTGATTGAATTGCACGTGGTTTAGCGTATCTGTTAACAGGATTAAGGGCAGTGCCTCTATTGAAAATCTCAGCCTGAGGTGCCCAAACTATGAACCAAGCCTTTGCTCATTATGAAACTAGTTATTCATTTCAGTCCAGACTTATTAATGCGGACTTCACCCAAAGGCTCTGATTATAAGCAAGATGGAGGGATGACTGAGAGGGAGGGCACTGTTGTTGTTAATTACAAGCTGGGATCGGTTTTAGGAAAAGGATATATATATATATATACACACACACACACATACACAGGCAGGTAAAAAATTAAAGGAACAACCTGAATAATTGAGTGGAGAAAGAAAACAAATGCAGATGCTTCTATACAGTTGCACTGCATGATACAATTAGGCAATTAACGTTCTGTCATGCTCTGGCATGTATGAAAATCCTGAGCAGGCCCAGTTGACCTCGATTTTGGATCAAGACAGCAAGAGGGAAAAATCTAAGTGACTTTGAAAGAGGGTTCATTATTGGGGCGTGGGTGGCGGGAGCTTCAGTCACAAAGACTGCTCAGCTGGCTAGTGTTTCAATAGGAACTGTGACTAAAGTGACGTCTGCATTTAAATCTATGTGTAAGGCATCCGTAAACAGGGTCGGAAATTATGGGCGAACGTGCACGTTCGATGACCGCGATGCTTGTGCATTAGTGTGAGCAGAAGAGCAGCTGTTCCTCAGGTAACTGAGAATGTCAATGCAGGACGTGCTTTTGTAGGATATTATAGTAGGGCTGCAGTGTGTAAACCCCTCATTACAAAGAGTTCAGTGGTGCAAAAAGCATAGGCACTGGTCTACAGAAATACAGGATGAGTCCACCTTCACCATATTCTCGCCAAGTGGGCAAGTGCATACGTGCAAATGCGTGGTGTACACCAGGTGAACGGTCCAGGACTGAGGGGCTCTGTTATGCTGAGGGGGGCATTTTCCTGGTATGATTTGAGTCCACTTGTCCCCTTAGAGGGAAGGGTCACTACAAATCAATGCAAAGTTATTACAAAAAGTGACCACTTTGATCCTTTGACGATGAAGCATTTCTGTTCTGTTGGGAGTGGTCTCTTCCTGGGTGACAGTGCCCCCATCCACCGGGCACGAGGGGTCACTGAATGATTTGATGAGTATGAAAATGATGTGAATCGTATGCCCTAGGTTTCACAATCAGCTCCCAGTTGAACAGCTTCCAAGAAGTCCATGCTTGGGCCTCAAAATGCAAACAAGCACTTTATGCAGTCAAGTAGGTTTACCATCTACTGGCAGTTGGAGAGAGACAATCAGGAAAAAACTTATAAAATGTACTAACAGTACGGGCGTGTGTTTTCAACCAGACATATGTATATATCTGGTAATTTAAATCTGAAATTAAATATACTTTCAATGTACAAAAATGCCAAGTTTCTCACACATGCAAAGCACTGCCTATAAGTCATTAATTAAAATTCCAAAATCTATACCTGCCATTAGTTATGTCACAATTAGGCCAAGTTACAATAAACAATTTTGACTATCTCAGCTCGCACAAATTAAACAAGTTGTATTCCAAAGCAATGCTACCCAATGTTTTCTAAATCATAATGTCCAGATGTATCAAATGTTTTATTGGCTGATGTTTTCAAGTTTCAAGTTTATTTATATTCATATAGCACCTTTCATGCAAAAAGCAGCTCAAAGTGCTGTACAAAAACACCTAAAGGTCCAATGGGGAGAGGTATTGTTTGTGGGCCTGGAGTTTTTGTGATTATTTAATTGGCAGGAAAAGGAAGAAGAAGAATATGCAAAATCCCCTAAGTTAGGGGCTTTATTGTGTGGACTTGTGAAGTTATCTGAGAGGGTGCATAAATTAATGTTTTTAAGGGCTGAGAGTCTGTGGTCATTGTGGTTATTTCTGTAGGGAATGCTAAAAAGTGCCAAACTCTTGGTGCTGTATAGGTATAATAAATAAAGCTAATAAAGCTTCTCTTCACACAGGTCACATGGTTTTTTGTACGCTGTTGAGCCACCCAAGATCCAGCCATTGCTTAAAAAATGTATCCATTGCTCTCAACACTGGAATAAATATTCACACCAATTTAATTCCATCTTTCAGATTAGCACATCTCCATTTCCCAAATCATAACAATAATAGGGAGCAATTACCTCCAGGCGAATGAAAATGAACCTTCATGAATATCCATCCATAACTTAACCTATCGAGCAAGTAGTGATCATTGTTTTTAATGACGCGAGTATGAAAAGATTCAAAGACAGGAAACAACTTGAATTAATGAGATATTTGAAAGGTGGTGGCCATAATTTTATTTTATTTTCTTTTTAATAGCAAAGCAGTAGAATACAAGTATAATATGTATTACAGCCTACAGAAAACAATAAGATCAGGGATGGTTATGATTAGATAATTTGACAGAGATGTGAATTAAATTCCAAGATATCACCAAAATATCATGTTGAGATACCATACATATCGTGCTGTTACTACCACACACGTTAGAGGATGTTAATTTTGTAAAAGAGATAAGTTGGGCAATCAAGGGCGTATGTAATCCTTCGGGTGGAATATCTCTCCATCCTTCTGCTTTCTCCATGTCAGCTCAACTCCGGTAATCCCATCATTGGCCAGTTGCATTTTCATCTGGGAAAGAATCACAAACACAGAGACTCAATGATGGTGAACACCAACTTTACGCAACATGCTAATCTACACACAATTCCCGCTTTGCTGCTGGCTGAGGTTCTTTTGAGTGTGTTGAAGCGAGCAACAATGCTGTGTTAACAGGGCACGTGTTGCTGTGACAACAGGCCCAAAATAACTGTGATAAGACATATTTTAAGATGTTTTGTCATCGATGGCTTCCCATAAATGAGACACGGGAAATCTTTAAAATCTTTAACACATTGTAATCTCTCTCTCTCTCTCTCTCTCTCTCTCTCTCTCTCTCTCTCTCTCTCTCTCTCACCTGCTGTAAAATGGCTTCCCCAGCTGTTGGATCAGCCATATTGACAGATGTCGATATGTTCAGCTTCACTCGTAATACCAGCCTCTGTCTCCCTGCGGAGTTGCGCCGACCAACCCCTAAGACATATAATAACATATAATTTAAATGATAAAACATATCAAATAAATAGGATGTGTTCATTTCCAAGGCACTTTCTGTGTTATTACTTAGTTACTAATTAGTTTCAACACATTTTGTGTCAGTTTCTGCTTTTGTGTTACAAATATGTAATTTACATATTCCAAAGGGAGACATTTTAAGACTATGTTGAAAGTAACACAAAATGTGTTGTCCTTAACTACATTACATTACAGGCATTTAGCAGATGCTCTTATCCAGAGTGACTTACACAACTTTTTACATAGCATTTGCCTCATATCCAAATTAAACAGCTGGATATATACGGAAGTAATGCTGGTTAAATACCTTGCCCACGGGTACAATGGCAGTGTCCTACCAGGGAATCAAACCTGCGACCTTTAGGTGACAAGACCAACTTCTTACGCATTATACTACACTGCCGCCCAACTGTTGCCTAACTAGACATGGAGGTGTGCTAAAAAGCATTATGTGTTTTTAACACATCTTTTTTGAGAGTGTACACATGTGCATGAGAGTGTGGCTGTAAATAAACTCTGGTGTGCAGCTTTGTGGTGCTGTCTTTGGGGCAGTTTGGGGGTGTTATCTTTGGGGCAGTTTGGGGGTGTTGTCTTTGGGGCAGTTTGGGGGTGTTATCTTTGGGGCAGCTTTGTGGTGTTGCCTTTGGGGCGGTTTGAGGGTGTTGTCTTTGGGGCAGTTTGGGGGTGTTGCCTTTGGGGCAGTTTGAGGGTGTTGTCTTTGGGACAGTTTGGGGGTGTTATCTTTGGGGTGGTTTGGGGGTGTTGTCTTTGGGGCAGTTTGGGGGTGTTGTCTTTGGGGTGGTTTGGGGGTGTTGTCTTTGGGGCAGTTTGGGGGTGTTGTCTTTGGGGAAATGTGGTGTTGTCTTTGGGGTGGTTTGGGGGTGTTGTCTTTTGGCAGTTTAGGGGTGTTGTCTTTGGGGCGGTTTGGGGGTGTTGTCTTTGGGGTGGTTTGGGGGTGTTGTCTTTGGGGTGGTTTGGGGATGTATTCTTTGGGGTGGTTTGGGGGTGTTGTCTTTGGGGCGGATTAAGGGTGTTGTCTTTGGGGCAGTTTGGGGGTGTTGTCTTTGGGGTGGTTTGGGGGTGTTGTCTTTGAGGCAGTTTCGGGGTGTTGTCTTTGGGGTGGTTTGGGGGTGTTGTCTTTGGGGCGGATTAAGGGTGTTGTCTTTGGGGCAGTTTGGGGGTGTTGTCTTTGGGGTGGTTTGGGGGTGTTGTCTTTGTGGCAGTTTCGGGGTGTTGTCTTTGGGGTGGTTTGGGGGTGTTGTCTTTGGGGCGGTTTGGGGGTGTTGTCTTTGGGGTTGTTTGGGGGTGTTGTCTTTGGGGTGGTTTGTGGGTGTTGTCTTTGGGGCAGTTTTGTGGTGTTGCCTTTGGGGCGGTTTGGGGGTGTTGTCTTTGGGGCAGTTTGGGGGTGTTGTCTTTGGGGCAGTTTGGGGGTGTTGTCTTTGGGGCAGTTTGGGGGTGTTGTCTTTGGGGCGGTTTGGGGGTGTTGTCTTTGAGGCGGTTTGGGGGGTGTTGTCTTTGCATCATGGTTCTGTGGTCTGTGTCCTTTTCCCTTTTTGGGCCACCAGATGGCGGCACTTCAGTTTTTAGTTCTGTCCTTTTACCCCGTCTAATTGTATTATTGTTTTCAATTATTCTATTATTGTTTTTGGGTTGTCTCGTTTTCCCTTCCCTCTCTGTGGCCTGATTGTTCATTGTGCCCTCCTGTGTCTCGTCAGTGTCATATCTATTTAAGTTCCCTTCTCCTTGACTCAGGTACTGGATCCTTGTTTTGTTTGTGTGTGCCTCTGATTGTGTTTCTGCTCCGCGTGTTTCCTCCTGAGAGTAGCTTCCTGTGTTTTTGCCCACGTTCCATTTTTACGTGCTTTTGGATTTTTGGATTTTCTTTGTTTCCTGAGTTTTGAAAATGTACTTTGTGTTTTTTAAGAGTTGCCCTGCGAGGCCTTTTGTTCCCTTTTGTTCCAGATTTGTTTGTTCTGTTTCTTGGTAAGTAAAGTCTTTGTTTCTTACCGTTTGGAGTTTTGACTTTTTTCCACTCACTCTGCGTTTGGGTCCTAACCCCCCACTACTTCCTGACACTTTGGGGCGGTTTGGAGGTTTTGTCCCAGACTCACCCTCACATTTGCTGCATATGAAGTTCAGCCTCTCAGTTTTTGGCAGGCTGACCCAGTGCCCTGCTCCAGATTCTACCGCCCCCCTGCGGCCACACTCCCGGGTGTCGTTCCCCGGGCCCCAATTCTGGTACCCGTAGGCATCCCCGTTGACCCAGAGCCATTGGGGAGGGGCACAGGAGTACTGCAGACCCAGCCACACGTGAGCAGTGGAGGCTTTCCGAGCCCTCCTCTTCACCCAGCGCTGCAGCAGCCCCTTGGAAGGGGAGACCAGGTCCCCATAGTGCTGCCTGCAGTACCTCTGGGCCTCATCCCAAGTCTTATTCTCTCCAACCAGGACCAGGTTGTCTGGAGGGACAGGAAGAAGAAAAATTAAATGGAATTAAAAGGAATGTCAAACAGAATCTCTGCAGTTTTCAGTACAGTAGTCTGTTGCATGCTCAGTTAACGGTCACCGTTAAATAGCTTTGGTAAACAACATTTGGTCCCACTTGGACTAGTATAAACTCTGTAAATGTTAATATAACACCAGGCTCTGCCTGTTGTTGAATTGCACACTAATGTTTTCAGTGTCACTTTCTTCCTCCAATGAGCAGGGAGGAACCTCTCATCATTTCCAGACCTGCAGAGAACTTCCTGATCTGGAAAATTCAGGAGCATGCAGCAAAATGGAGGAGCACAAACTACATAAGATGCAATTTCTTTTTTTTTTTCCCTTCTATAACAGAAACATGTTCGAAATTTCCAATAATAGAATTTTAAATGTTTTATTCAGCAAAACAATTGTCCTTTTTACGACACTGTATGGGTGGTACGGTGGTGCAGTGGTGCAGTGGGCAGCTCTGTCGCCTCAAAGAAGGTCCCAGGTCGGAATCTTGGCCAGGGCCTTTCTGTGTGGAGTTTGCATGTTCTCCACGTGCCCCTGTGGGTTTCCTACCACAGTCCAAATATATGCAGGTTGGGCTAATCCCGGAGCCTGAGTTACAGTTCTCAAGCCCGACCCGAGCTTGACGGGACCCAATCAGAACCACCAGGTTTGGGCTGCGCTCAATTTTATGGACTCGGAGACGTGCCAGGCTCATGCTTTGGCAGCTGTGGGGTTTTTTTTGTATCACCCCCGAATATCAGGCAATGCTGTGTGTCGTGTCCTCTGTTGTTGAGTGCAGGAGCTGTCCAGTACTTTGGCGCATGGTTCTGAAACTGTTTTGTCTGAAATCCAGGGCTTGTAGCCGTACGAACAATAAAAATGTCTGTTTAGTCTCGATTAGTTTAAAGTGACTGCACATTAATCTAAACTATTAATCACTAGCATGAAGAAGTGCATTGTGGGATTTGCAGTATACTCTTGGGCTCCCACAAACATAGAACTCAGAGCCAAAGGAAACCAATAGCTACGCACCAACAAGAACCATTTTGGACTAAGTAGGACCAACTAGGCTTCTTTTTGTTATTTTATATTGACAATTTATTTATTTTCTTTATTTTAGCTTGAACCCCAAGTTCCCTGAGAATGATTGCCAAAAGAAAAATATGTCAGCCATTTACTTGTTTAGCCTGCAATGGCTACTTGGCATTGGCTGTTCACTGTCAGTCTTTATGTTAGCGTATCTATTACAGTTCATTTGCAATGAATCTGATCTGCTATGAAACTTCTATTATAATTTGGCCTTAATAATTGTATTTTTACATTTAAAAAAAAAAGAGTAAACAGTGACAGCCTCATTAAAGGTTCTCTATGATTCGTGCTCCACTGTGCGTTATGAGATAAAAACAGTCAGGAATTCTCACCGTTGTAGCAGATGAAGGGTAGTTTATTGAAGCAAGAATAAAGGAAACTGTAAAAATCTAATCCTTTCCAGTGGACCGTTATACAGCACTCTATGTTGTCTGTTTTTGTCCTGTTCCTGCATTTTTGATCATTGTGGGACCAACCCCATATCAGAGACGGCTGCGAGTTATTAGTTTTATCATACTGTGCTATCCACATGTGTTGAGCAGACACATTGGCTGTTTTCATCAGAGCCTCCAGTTCCTCCAGGCTGTCTGTGGCTGCCAGATCTGTGTACTTTTCTCTGCAGTAGCTCTGCGCTTCAGTCCAGTTCTTGTCTGTGTTCACAAAGTGAAACTGACGAGAGAGGCAGGAACAGGGCATGCCGAGTCCTGTGGAGTACACACACACACACACATACACATAGGCAAACTCGCATGCACACATACACACACACGCACACACACACACACACACACACACACACACGCACACACACATACATGCACATAGGCAAACTCGCATGCACACATACACACACACGCACACATACACACACACACATGCACATAGGAAAACTCGCATGCACACATACCCACACACATACGTACATGCACACACATACACACACATACACAAATACACTCACACATGCACATAGGCAAACACACATGCACACATACCCACACACATACGTACATGCACACACATACATACACATGCAAATGCAGACGAGTGCATGTACACACAGACACGTGCAAATATACACACAAATACAATATTACTTGAAAAAAGTAAGAAAATCAAAAGGTTGTATTTTTTCAGCATGTTGTTGCATGGGCAGCTTACAAACATACTCACCCACAAACAAACACACACACACACACACACACACACACGCACGCACACACCCACACACACACACACACACACATGCAAACACACACACACACACACTCACACACTCATACACACACACACACTCAGAGTGCCCCTGTATTTTCTGGTGCAACAGCTGACCTGAAATGATCAGAAGCAGAACCACGCTTTGCTTCATCACTGCTCAGTCGACCTACACAGACGCAGAAACAAAGATTTAAATACTGTACACGCATCATAATTTAAATATCATATTTACATAGTTAAAAATGCTCTGAAGGTCTTCTATGTGTGGTTTCATAACTTAAGCAAATGCTTATGTGTACAATAGCAATGTCACCCCAGAAAGCTAACTACCAACTTTCAGGTCATTAGCCCAGTTCTCAAACCATTATACTAAACCGCCACCCGCAAAAATGCAGTTTGTATCGAATGCAGGTAAGGTAGTACAGGAAGCATGTGTAAATAGTGCGTCTCTTCAAACTACAGCTAGGCTTATTCCTAAAACAGAAGCCTAACTTTATTTTCAATTTCTTAACTAGTTTATCCACAAGTCATTTAAAACTAAGCTTATCGTCAAGTCAGATCATAAGGTATTTACAGCAAGATACTGCTCCACACTGCCCTTGCAAAAAAAAAAAACACAAAAAAAAAACTGCTATTATCAGTTTATCCAAAAAATGTGAATCAGACCTTGAAAACACTAGACATTTAGTTTTCTCCACATTCAGGACAAGGTGCAGGTCCAAAAAGTGCAGACTTGATTTTTTTTTAAAAGCAAATCATATGATATATTCCAATCCACAAATACACATTTGGTTCTATTAGAAATGTAAATTCAACAAAGTTTACAACTTAATGTGTTTATTCTATATACCCAGTTATTTATTCTTGTAATAATAATTATTATTATGATTATACAAAAATGTATTTTTAAAATATTTTTTATTATTGAAAATTCGAAGAATATACTTGAATGATTGTTGCCACACAAAAAAAACGTTTAAAAAACATAATTTTACATTTTATCTATCCTCACAGAAAACAACGGCACTGAAACAACCCTACGGCCAAACCAAGACGTTGTAAATGACCTCACCAGGTTAGTTTGATGAAGTTTCTCTGTGTCTGTCCATCTGGAGTTCTCATTTCTCTCTCACGGGTTCTGTTAAATAAATATGTCCTCATGTGGATAATTTGACTGAAGCATCAATAATACAATATTTTAAGGTCACCTATTTGATATGCATGAGCACACACACACGCACACTGTTATTTTTTCACCACCAAACAGCGCTCTGGAAATATGTAAAACTTCAGCCAAATACCCCACGAATCAAATGCAAATATATCCACCTGAGTCGAAGAGATGTCTGCCTTCGAGGAACATGTGTGTAGTAGCTGAATAGTTTTTTATTTTAATTACCTTTGCTCCCTTGGAAAACGAATCTCGTCTGAACAGGGCTGTAGTGCGCGTGGTGTTGCTCTGTGGGAGGCCATGGAAATTTGTTCATCTTGTCTTATCTAATGTCAACAGATGAAACTCAGTTCCCGAACAATGCAATGGCAACATATATCCATGACCTCAGGCTGCTACGCTTGACAATGCTGTTCACAGATGCAACCATTGTAAATGAGGAGCTACCACAGATAAGATAGCTATGCATTACCCTACACCTGGGCCCTCTCTGAAAAATGATCTTACAATGACATTATATCTTAAATAGCAGCTTATGCGAGTTATTTATGAAATCCATAGCAGCACTAAGCAAGAAACTGAGCATACCTGATTAATCAGAAACTCCTGTGAAGCCATTTGTCCAAAATACTATGCCCGAGTGCCTTCGGGTGAAGTTTGCATGAATAAGTTTTGCCTGAAATGAATAACTAGTTTCATAATGAGCACGAATGCTCTGGAAATTTGACCTAAATTTGTGGAGATATTCCTTAGGAAACCAGCGCATCAGTCATAGCTCCTGTGTTCAGTATACAGACAGAAAACTCAAGCCACACTATCGGGATAGGAGCCACACTATTGTGATACAAGCCACAATATTGCAACAGGAACCTGCACTATTGTGACACAAGCCACACTATCGGGACAGCAGCCACACTTGTGTCACAAGCCACATCATCTGGACAGGAGCCACACTATTGTGACACAAGCCACAATATTGCGACAGGAACCCACACTGTTGTAACACAAGCCACACTATTGGGACAGGAGCCATACTATTGTGACACATGCCACACTATCGGGACATGAGCCACACTATTGTGACACAGGCCACACTATTGCGACAGGAGCCACACTATTGTGACACTACACCTGTATCCTGACGCTAGAGTGAGTAAAGCAATGGCTGCATTGTTTGAGAATGTGGACGAACGATATGCTGTGATCTGCTAACAACAGCTCTTTAACCACCATTTTAATTTCCCCTCGGAAAGCTGGTTTGGGAGTCAGTTCGATTTCAATGCAGCCAATTCAGGAAATGTTTTTGAAATTCAAGAAATGAATTTCAATCAATTTCATTCAATTCAGTTTGATCTGTTTTTGTGCTTTTCGCAAAAGGCCGATGTCTCTTAGTGCTTTACAGATGTTTTGGGCACTGGTCCAATACTTCATGAATCGACTGACTTCTTCAAGTTTTTTTTTCAGCAGCACTACAATCGCACAACCAAATTGAATAAGAAGTTTATACTGCATATTAAAGAGTGAATTTGAAATTATTAGTAATCTAAAGAAATGCATGTACGTTTATAACACCTGTGGTCTGTTGGTTTGAGACAAATTTCCTTGTACAATGCACAATGTGAAATATATTTAGGTACATCTTTGAGCACATTTCTTTTGAAAGTGTTATGGCTAGAGCCCGACCGATATATCGGTATGGCCGATATATCACTTTATGAAGTGGCAGTGAGCACATAAGCAGCGCAGGATCTACATTTCCAGAGGACATCGCTGTATTCTGAAATAAATAACCAGCCAAAATGAAATATCGGCCATTATTTGACTTTTTTGACGACATCAGGATCGGCAGTTATGCAGCCGATGTGTCCCGATTTTTAAATAAGTACAATAAACAAAAAAACATTGATTATTTATCTGTACTTGCCTGTTCGAACGTTGCAATTGCTATTTAGTAGAATTATCCAGTAGAGGGAGCTCTAATACAAGTGTGAACTGCAGCAGCTGACGCGCTACTTCTGTAATAAGATGTTTGTCACTCGTGCCTCATCCAATATGCTCCACTTCAAGACTTGTCTGCACAGATTCGATTGCCCCAATAAAGGTATGTATATTTAGTGAAAGTTTTTAATTAAATGCGTTTATACGACCACTATGTTTATCAATCCTCATTATCAAGCGAGCGAGCTAGCTAACATATTTGGTTCACTTTAGCAAGCTAGCTGGCTAGCAAGCCTTTATGAAGTGGCAGTGAGCACATAAGCATCGCAGGATCTACATTTCCAGAGGACATCGCTGAATTCTGAAATAAATAACCAGCCAAAATGAAATGGTGATTGAATGCATCACACATTTGTTTTTTTATCTGAGATGATGTTAGCTACTATATGATGCTGTGTCGATAGCCAACGCGTTATTGCAAGCGAGTGTGTCATCTAGTCACGCGTCATCGGAGCAAGCTAACCAGACAGTAAAAACGCTGATAAAACACTTCTAACATGGATCATTTTAAGCCATGTTATCTAGCTTTGTCGTGATAACATGAGAGAAGGATTGCTGTTGGAGAAGTGAATCAACCAACAGTTAGCGCGGGTAACCTGCACGAAAGCGCATTGTAGTTTTTTTCACGTATTTCATCCAGTCAATTTAGTTTCATCTAACGTTACACTTGATTCACTCATTAGCTCCGCTAGATAATGTCTTACTCTTTGAGATCATGTAGTAGAAATAAAATAAGAAAATATAATTCATTTAACTTACTGAGAATATATAATAAGAAATAATGAGGCTGTGTCAATAGCTAATGCGTTATTGCGAGCCAGTGTGTCATCTAGTCACGCGTCAGAGCGCATTGTAGTTTTTTCACCACCGAATTCTTATGGACAGGGAAGCTCGCTAGATAAAGTCGTACTCTTTTAGATCATGTAGTAGGAATAAAATAAGAAAATATAATTTATTTACTGAGAATAGATACTAAGAAATAATAATAACAAATTAATAACAACAGCAATAATAATAATATTTATAAAAATACATGTTTGAAACTGGAAAACTGATTTTTTCTAATTAATTTTTATAGATGGCTAGAAAAGAAAGGAGTAAAAGCAAGGTGTGGAGTTATTTTGATTTCACACACTTAAAGATGATGTTAATATATATATATATATATATATATATATATATATATATATATATATATATATATATATATATATTAATTTAATATCATCTTTTACATTTATCTAAAAAGTTCTTTGTGTGTTTATTTTTATTTTTATTTCTTTGCTTATAAGTTAAATGTTCCTAAATATAGAAACTTTAATAAAATCTAAGTTTTTCAAATTGATTTGAAAATGTTGCACTTTATGACAAAATATCGGTCAAAACATCGGTAATCGGTGGGCTAGGACTCTCCAAAATCGGGATCGGCATCGGACCCAAAAATCTGGCATCGGTCGGGCTCTAGTTATGGCTCTATTTTTAATCATCTATTTTGGCCTGTCACTTTATCATATCAGGCTCTCTTCCTAGTCATGTACGTATGTTGTTATGACAACAGCAAGAACAGAATGAGCTCTTCAAAATCAACGTGGCAGCCTCCTAACTACTGTGTCCTCGGAATATGTACTCTCTAGTACGCATACTGCGTACTGTTTAGTGTTAATGTTTTGGTAAGCAATGGGCAGTATGCAAAAAACATCCTCCATACTATTTTCCGGCCATACTGTGGAATAGTTGTGAGAGCCTTCTCCCTTGTGCGCCTATGTTCCCATGTGGCTGTTATTGAAGGAAAACATCAGCGAAGCTGCACGTCATGTTTATCGGACAAAAATGGTCATGGGACAAATATACAAATACCTGGAAATAAGTATATTATCCTGGGATTTTTTTGTACAGCACATTCAGAGAAAATTTTGCCCAATAAATACTGCGTACTCAACAACTCTGCTCAATATTAGGCCAGGGCCCTGATTCAAACACGATATCCCAAATGTACTCACTTTCTGAATCAAGGAGCAAATTAGTAAAAATCTAGTGGGATAGTCGATGGTCGGAGCAAATATGTACACTGCAGCCCGAAAGACCTGGATTTGAGTAGCCCTGTTCCACACATTCACCAGAAGCCCAATATATCAATTGTTCCATTAGTTTTTAAAATCCCCACCCAAAGCCAAAGGCTTGGTTCATAGTTCGAGTTCATCCCTGGCTGAGATAGAGGCACTCGCTTAATCCTGTTAACAGATAAACTAAATTGAACTGCATCCAAGTCAGTCAGACTTTGAAAGAGAAAGCGAGGTGATTAAAAGGTTAAAAGTTTTGCATATCGTGTCTGTACTTCCCGCTCGCGTCTGCTATCTGTCCTGGCCCCTCGCTGGTGGAATGACCTCCCCGTGGCGGTCAGAACAGCAGAGAATCTGACTAAATTTAAACGCAGACTAAAGACTCATCTCTTCAGGCTGCACCTCTCCCCACCCCTCCCTAGCCTATAGTTTAGCTCAATGTACCTAGTTAGGCTAATACGATCACGTTATTTTTTATTTGGCAGGATTGTTTTTGTCTGATTCTGATTAGGCAAATGTGATTTCAGTGCTAGTTTTTTACTTGGCAGGATTGTGTGTTTGTTTGCTGAACAGGTTACTCTACAGGGTTGGAGTCCTGATCTACGTGGTCACTTCTGGCACTACGATCTTTACTTCACTCTAGTGTGTTTCTTTTGCACCTCTGCACCTTGAACTAACGCACTTGTTGTACGTCGCTCTGGATAAGAGCGTCTGCTAAATGCCTGTAATGTAATGTAATGTAATGTAATGTAATGTATACGTGAGTACCTTCTGGAATGTATGTAAGAACCAGGTGCACAAGAACGGACGCTGAGAAAATAACCGATGCAGGCTTTTAAAGATGTCAGCACTTTATGTTACGTCAAACTGAGGTGCACAACTCTGGTCCTGACACTATAATAAACCCTTGAGGCAAATTGGTTATTTGTTAGAAGGGACATCTCCTGACATTGTTTTCAAGTATCTAGGTCAGACAGTCCAGGAGCAGTGATTATTTAATAATTGCAATTTTAACTGACTGTTATAGCTCCACCAAGTGGCCAGTCGCCACCAGATTTGGTAGTGCATTGTTGGGTGACACCCTCAAGCACAATATCGAGCTTCATAAGATTCAGCCTGTGTTGTTAATGAAGGCTTTTGCTCATTGTTGCAAGTTTGCAATCTCAGCAAGGGAACTGAATTTTCTTGTGAATTTTTTTTTTAATTCTAAATGTTTTTTATCTGTATAGCACCACCATGTGGTTGGATTGGTGGAACAGTTAATAAAAAAATACATTAAAAAAGGCTTGCAGAACTTTTCACTTCTAAAATCACAGACCTTGTGCATGAGAACTGCTGCCTATCCACTCTCCCTTTACCTGGGAGTCAGGTGTGAATAGTCTGAACAATCAATTGTTCACTTAATTACCTTGGAGGAAGGTAAACCAGGGCCAGATTTAGATTCGAGGCCCAGATTTGAGTATCCCTGCTTTACACAATACAAAGAATGCGAGGTAGAGATAAAGGTCATCGAACGGTTTTTGTGCACAGTTTATTTTATTTTTTTGCTGGGTTTTTCACAGGTTAGGCCTACCATGTATGAAACTGGCCATACATTCCTCTGGAGCGACGGGTTTTAGCAGCCAGTCGAAACCTGTTGCCACAACACAAGTTCACTGGAATTCATCAAAGAGGTGGACCCTATATGGGCCTCCTTTTCAATGAACGTACCATTTCTCCAAGGTAGCGACATGCAGCTGTTGCTCCCAAAATCTAGCGTTTTCTTGTACTTTGCAGTTGAAGAGGCACCATTTCTAGCTCTCTAATTCGTCGAAAAGGTCCAGGTGACCCCTTGTGACTAAAGGCTATCATTGCTGGAACATGACAGATCTATCTGTCTGTTCCTCGCCCGTGCGATCGCGTTAGATGTGAGCACTCTTTGAACTTGTGATGCCATTTCATCCCTGAACAGTTTACTCAAGCAGAATGGCTTCTGTGAAAACACCCAGCAGAACAAAGAGAAGATTAGTAAAAATGACCTCTGAGTCATCTGCAAAGAAGGTCATCTGCTAAAATAAACACAGAGCAGTCTCTTCAGGCTGATTATTTTAAATTGTCAAACGAAACTGCCAGATGGAATATTAATAATAAGCAGCACCACCATCTGGCCAAATTGGGCAGGTTTTCTTATCTGAGTAGCAGGAGGGAACAGGAACCTACCTCCTAAATTAGGCTGCTATGTGTTGTATATGGTATACCGTTTTTTTTTTTGCTGTGCAAACACTTTTACGGCTTAGAGGTCCATCTCAACCGAGCTCAACAAAACAGCAGTGATTCCTAGACAAGATTTTTTTGTTTTGAGGTTAGAATTGTTTCATGCCTTTTTTTTTTTTTGTTGTTGTTGTTGTGATGAGTCGGGCGGACGGCTCTGCTGCTCTGCAGCGGCGTGACCGTCCGGTCCGCCGTGCCGCTGGATCTGCGCCGGACTGAAGGTCTGAGGGAGGCGCGCAGCGGCGGGCGGCCCTCTGCCTCACGGAGCGGGAGGGGGGCGGGCGCGTCTGCACGCGCGCGATCTTCATGAATGGGTGACATCGTCGATGACATCATCAGAGGCCCCTCCTTCCTGAACCAGTGGTAACTCCTCTCTCTCAGCCCTGCCTGTGTGTGTGTGTGTGTGTGTGTTTGATTGTGTGTGTGTGTGTGTGTGTGTGCATATGCCTGTGTATACGTATTTGTGTGTGCATATATTGAATGGATTTGTTTGTGTTTGTCCATATATTGTGTGGATGTGTTTTTGTGTGTGCATATATTGTTCTGAGAGTATACGTGTGTTTGTGAATGTGTTTATATGTGTTCAAGTAAATGTGATTATGTGTGTATGCGTATGAGTAAATGTGTGCGGGTAAATGTGTGTATGTGTGTGTGCATGTGTGTGAGGGGGGTAAGTAAGTGTGGGTCAATGTATGTGTGTGAGGAGGGGGGTATGTGGGTGTGTGTAGGGGGAGTATGTGGGGGTGGGGGGGTATGTGTGTGTGGGGGGGAGTATATGAGTGTGTGTGGTGGGGTATGTGTGTGCGTGTGGGGGGGGTATGTGGGTGTCTGTGTGTGTATGTGTGTGTGTGGGGGGGGGTATGTGGGTGTGTGTGGGGGGTGTGTATGTGTGTGTGTGCGTGTGTATGTGTGTGTGTGTGTTTGTAGGTAGGCAGGAACACAGATATGAAGTGGAGGTTCAGTGGCTGTCAGTGAATAAGGGAGCAGGGGGCTGGCACTGATGGGGTGAGGAGGGGGGCAGTGTATTACTGGAGTAGGGGGGCCGGGGGTGGGGGGGGGGGGGGCGGTTGTCGTAACCATGTTGAGCTCCATGTGATGCTGACAGGAGGAGAGGAAAAAAGAAAGGACCAGCAGGGGTTTGGGGTCTATTGTGATCATTTTAAAAAAGCAATTTGGTCACATCGTTTTTCCTTTGTGTGGTACAGTGTTGGGGGGCATGGGGGGTGCGGCGGGGGTGGGGGGCGGGTTGGGTTCTTTTAATATGAATACAAATTCTAAATAGTGTATTTCATCAGTAGACTTGTGTTGCCTTCAAAGCACAAAATTATTCCAGGGAGCCACTGCAGCGGACCACAGGACGATGGAAACAGATGGACACAGTCGTTACGCTAACGACGATGTTCAGTGCTAATAATTAACAAATACACGGGAGTTTTTCTAACGCAGCTGATTTCATCGTTACTTTTTGCCTGCATATTTTTTCCACGTAAACAGCGGCTTTGGCGATGCCATGCCGATGTGTGGTCGTGTGCCAGTGCAGCAGATCTGAATCTGTGTTTGAATTAGATACGAGTGAGAAATACATACTGATGAAAAGAGGGGGGAAAAGAGTAATGGTAATTGATACCAGTGCTACTACGTCTGTCATAATTCCACAATCAACAAGACAGCATTTGATATAAAAATGCGATACGTGCATAATTGCGTATAGAGAGGGGGACAAGAGAAGACAGAGAGATGCACGGAGATACTGAGAGAGAGGAAGAGATCGAGGGAAGCATGGAGAGAGAGGGAGCGAGAGAGAGAGAGACAGAGAGAGAGAACCCAGCCTTTTTTCTGCCATCTCCCTTTTCACGTCCCAATGCCTTTGACGTCATTCTCCAACGCTGGCCAATCAGGCGCCTTGGCCCGCCCACCCACCTCTCCCTGGCTCCTCCCCTGCCTTCAGATGCTTAAATTATCTGACAACGGCACTGGCAGAACAACACACAGCCAGCTGCTTCCTGGATGCAGGTCGGACGAGCAGGGAAAGGACAGAACAGAGTGAGAGAGGGTCTTACTGAGCATAGCTTCTGTGCACCTCTGTCTCTTTCCCATTATCTGTCTCTTTCTCCCACTCTTTCTCCCAATCCCTTCTGTTTCAGTCTGTCTTTCTAGTACTCTGTCTGTCTCTGTCTTTCTATTTGACTCTCTCTTTGTTTACATCTTTGTCTCTCCTTTCATCTATCTCTCACGTTCAGACACACACACACACACACACACATACAGCAGCACACAAACACACACACAGACATGCACACATACACCTACAGATACACAAATACATACTCACACATACAGGCACACACAGACACACAGGAGCACACACAAACCATTACACACAGACACGCACACACACACACACAGACACACACACATACAGACACACGCACACACAGACACATGCAGACACACACACTCACACCCATACAGACATACGCACACACGCACACACACACGCACGCACACACACGCACACACACACACACACACACGCACGCACACACACACACGCACACACACACGCACACACACACACACACGCACGCACGCACGCACGCACACACACACCCTGTGTAAGGTCTGTGCTCTCTCCCCCCCTGGCAGGCCAATGCTGACTCCTGACAGCGCCCTCTACAGACGCCACGGTACAGTCAGCGGCCGACCTCGCGACGGCTCGAGATGGGCTGCTCCTCGGGCCACCTCCCCTTCCAGCCCCCGGCGCCCGCTCCCGCACCCCCTCCCGCGCCCTCCGACCAGGAGGGGGCGCTCCAGGACGGCGGGCCCAGGGCCCCCGAGGCCCTGTCCACCGTGGAGCGGCTGGCGCAGGCCACGGGCGGCACGGAGAAGTCCTGGTACCGCTGCGTCTTCCCCTTCGGCCTGATCTCCCTGGTGATCGGCGTGGCCGGCACCGGCGTCACCTTCAGCTTCAACACCGTGCGGCAGACCAAGGTGGTGTCCGTGGTGCTGCTGGGCCTCGGCCTGGCCATGGTGCTGCTGGCCGCCGCCTGCTGGAGGATCCACCGGGTGAAGAGGAGGAAGAGGAAGGAGGGAGGCTCCTTCAGCTCCGAGCAGTGCGCCCTGTGAGGATGAGGATGAGGATGAGGACGGGGGGAGACGGATGAAGATGGACGGAGAGGGATGGGGAGGAAGAAGCGGAGCACTGGTGGACTGAAAAAGTGCCCTGACTCTGAACTCTGTGATTGGACCCTAAGAGAGGGAGGAGGATATATTGCTGTCACACGCACACTGCAATCACATTCACACCGCAATCACACACACACACACACACAGCATAATCACACATACACAGACACACACACCATAATCACACACACACCACAATCACACGCGCACACGCACACACCACAATCACGCACTCCATAATTGCACACACGCAGACACACACACGCCATAATCACACACACTCACACGCACACACACACACATGCTTACTCTTCCTGGATGGGCCATGCTTGCTCTCTCTATGAGGATTTAAAGACTCTCCTGGGAATACGTCTCCTGGGGATTTTTTTCCCGGGGCGCTCGCGGATTGACGCTGATGACATCACGCGCCCTCCACCCGCCGGTGCTCACGATTCCGGGGTCCCTCGTGGTTTTGGCGCCGCCTGGGACGAGACCGGAGGGGTCCAGGACGTGGGACCGCGGGACGGCGACCGTGACCCCGAGACCACACGGGAGAGGAAGTGACCTCTCTGATCCAGCGTGACCCGGTAGTGCATCACCTGCCGACACCACCGACGAGGCCTTCTTTAGTTTAACCCCGACGAGACGCGTGTGACAGCTTTGAGTGGCAGCTGAGCTGGGAGAGACGGAGGGGGCAGGTGGCAGTTCCTGTGTGAGTGCACGCGCGCGCGTGTGTGCGTGCGTGCGTGCGTGCGTGCGTGCGTGCGTGCGTGCGTGCGTGCGTGCGTGCGTGTGTGTGCGGGTGTTTGTGTTTCCATTTGTGTGCATGTACATGTGCCTGTTTTGTGATGTATGTGTATCTCTCTTCCCCTCTCTCTCTCTCTCTCTCTCTCTCTCTCAGTCTCTCTCTCTCTCTCTCTGTCTTTCTCTCTCTCTGCCCTGCTCTCTTTCTCAGCCTATTTTGGGAAATGGTGTGAGGGGAGCAGAGGGAGTGAATGTGCCTTTCATTAGCGTGGGTGTGCGTGCGTGCTGGGACCGCTCCTGCACGCCTGCGACCGTTCGTGCGTGCATGTGTACGCGCGGGCGGGAGGTGCGGAGGGCAGCGTTGGGGGCGGGGGGGCGGGGGGGGGGTGGTGAGAGAGTGACATAGAAAATGCTGATGTCAACAAAGGAATTCCTCAATGCATCTCTTCATTTGTGACGAGTGAGAGAGAGAGAGACCCGGTCCTCACAAGGCAAGACAAATAGGACTACAGCCTGCTGTGTCTGTGTCTGTGTGTGTGTGTGTGTGTGTCTGTGTGTCTGTGTGTGTGCGTGTGTGTGTATATGTGTGTGTGTGTGTTTGTCTGTGTGTTTGTATATGTGTGTACTGTATGTGTGTATATTTGCTTGAATGTGTGTATGTGTGTGTTTGTGTGTGTATGTGTGTGTGTTTGTCTGTGTGTGTATGTGTGTGTATTTGCTTGAATGTGTGTATGTGTGTGTGTGTGTATTTGCCTGAATGTGTTTATGTATGTGAGTGTTTGTCTGTGTGTGTGTTTGCATATGTGTGTATGTGTGTGTGTATTTGCCAGAATGTGTGTATGTATGTGTGTGTTTGTCTGTGTGTGTATGTGTGTGTTTATTTGCCTGAATGTGTGTATGAATGTGTGTGTTTGTCTGTGTGTGTTTGTATATGTGTGTATGTGTGTGTTTATTTGCCTGAATGTGTGTATGAATGTGTGTGTTTGTCTGTGTGTGTTTGTATATGTATTTATGCGTGTGTGTATTTGCCTGAATGTGTATATGTATGTGTGTGTTTTTGTTGTTCATTTTCCCTCTCTTATTTCGTCTTTCCAGTCTCCCTGTCCCTTGTCAAACCCCCCTGCCATCTTCTTCCACACACACACACATACACACACTCACTTATATACACTCATATATCGATGCACACACTGAAACATACACACACTACGAGTGCCATTTCAGAAGTCTGCATATACGTACATACAGAGTCATTACCGGGACATTTAGTCTTTGTACTGAGGACCAGGGCTTTCCTGATGTTACAATGTATGCTGTGTGTGCATATTTGCGTGTATGCATGTGTATTTGTGAGTGTTTGTGCATCTATGTTTGTGTGTGCGTGTGAGTGTGTGTGTATGTATGTGCGTTCATATATGTGTATGGGTGTGTGTGTGTGCGTGTGTGTGTATGAGTGTATGCATGTGCATTTGTGTGTTTGTGCATCTATGTGTGTGTGTGAGTGTGTGTGTATGTATGTGCATTTATATATGTGTGTTTATGCATGTGTGTGTGTGTGTGTGTGTGAGTGTCTGTGTGAGTGTGTGTGTGTGTGTGAGTGTGTGTGTGTGTGTCCAAGCATGAAGACTTCAGTGGCACAAGCCAAGATTTGAAGCCAAATGAATATCATCTTCTGAGCTTACTCATTTTGTTTCCGGAGCCGTGTCATGGTATTTCATGCAGTTACAAATTCATGGAAATGAGATGCACAGTTTTCTTTATTATTTAAAAACGCATCTGTTTCCTTTCACTCTTTTTCATGCACCATCAAATTCTTGTTTTATTAATTCCGTTCTGAAAGAAGGGATCAAAAGCTGGGGTGCACCACGGAGTGTTTTGAGGCCACAGATTGAAGGCCTGTTTATCCTGTGGGGGTGTGCGGTGTCATAGCCGGGGGCGCTGCACGGCAAACCGTCCTGTGTGTCTCTCACACACACTCTCACAGAAAACAAGTCCTGTGCTGAGTGCGTGTGTCTGACAGTACGGACATCAATCGTCTCAGATGTAGGAGTATCATGTTTACATGCGTTTTCCATGGCGGTGGTGCAAAATCGAACAAATGATTGAACAAATGTACAAATATATCATTTTGAATGTAATTTCTCCGTTCAGAATTTGGGTGAGGGATGGGGTGGCGGGGGGCTTTTGCCATGGGGGGGGGGGGCAATGAAAATGTTTTCACTAAAAAAAGTGTTTAAAAGCAGATAGAATTTTTTTTTTTAATTCATTCAAATTCCATCCCGCGAAGAAGACGCGGAAACATGGCCCATCTCGTGCTCGCCTTCATTTTATTTTATTTTATTTTATTTTATTTTAAGCAGAAGGCTTTATGTCTTGGGGAACCCCTATGCAAGTGTTTCTCTTGCTTCTTTTACATCGGAAGTGCCAGTATTTGTGTTTGAATGCACACAGTGAGAGGGCCGGATTGATTTGATGACAGATTTGATGATGTAGATCAAATGTGCTTGCTTTGTTTTTTCTTTGGGGAGGTAGAGGAACTTCACCACTTCCCACCTGACACCCCCATATTGTATTATTATTATTTGGTTTTTCATCATCTAAACCTAACCCTAATCCTAACACACAACCCACAATCCAGACACAACACCCGAACCCATAACCCACCCACAGCACCCCAACCACACCCTACCCACAACACCCCAAACCTTAATCCACCAACAACACCCCAAACCACAGCCTACCTACAACACCCCAAACCACACCCTACCCTCAACACCCCAAACCTTAATCCACCAACAACACCCCAAACCACAGCCTACCTACAACACCCAAAAACCACAACCCACCCAGAACACCCCAAACCTTAATCCACCCAGAACACCTCAAAACCCACAACCCATTCACAACACCCCACAACCATATCCCACCCACAACACATTAACACACACACCCCACCCAACCCACACCTATTTGCAACACTACAACTCACATCACCCTAAACCTGCAACCCGCTCAAAACACCCCCCAAAAATTGCAACCCACTCACAGCACCCCAACCTACAACCGACCCACAGCACCCCGACCAAACAATCCACTCATGACACCCCAAAACCCACAACACCCCCCTAAAGAGCCTCACGAAGCCCCAACCCGTGTCCTTTCTCTCATTTCGGGTTGAGGTTAGCGGTAGCAGCCCAGCGCCTGCCAGTGTCCTGCTCCCGAGGCAGAGATGCGGGAAAAACACATTCATGGAAATGTGTCGCCCAGACGAGACTCAAATGTGCCTGATAATGATGTGGAACAGATCAGCAGTGTCCATGTTTCACCTCTGTTAGATAGGAAAGGGGGAGGAGAGGGAGGGAGAGAGAGAGACAGAGAGAGATGGATGGATGGGCAGGAGAGAGGAACCCCACAGAGATCTTATTACAGATTCATTGAGAAATGCCAGCCTGAAATGGAAGACTACATGTCCAGAATATGAAAGTATTGACAGGCAGTGAGTCTTTGCTCCAACTGGTAGTGAGTATTTATGCTGTTAACATTTGCCTCGACTGTATGTCTCACTCTGGACCTTAAGATCCTGACACACACCCATACACACACACACACCCGTACATGCACATATGCTCCCACATATGCGTGCACACACACACATGTGCACACACATGCACACACCCCTGCACACATGCACGTATGCACACACACATGCTCGCACACACCCACACATACACACACACACATGCGCACATACACGTACATACCCATACGCACACACGCAAATACACACACGCGCACACACACAAGCTTGCACATGCACACAGACACACATGCACCCACAGGCACACACATGCGCATGTGCACACACACACACGCACACACCCCTACGCACATGCACATATGCACACACACACTCACACATGCACGCGCAAACTCCCACATTCCCACGCCCTGTTTTCCACAGGCGGTGGACAGGTGTGAATATAAATAGCTGCCCTGAGCCGCGTGTTTCAATCGAGAGAGAACAAAAAGGCGTAATGAAGAATGATGGCGAACGGCATTCATTCGCTCATTCATGTGCACTTACCGGATGGGAGGGGCTACATGCATATTTGCATCCGGATGGGACCTTGTTAACAAACTCTGGACCTTAATCTCTTTTTTTTAGTTCCACTTTTACGTTCTGCTATGGGTAACTGTTTATATGTGATGCACATACACGTGGTACTGTGGCACTCAGTTGTTTGAGTTTCTTCGTGTGACACAGCATGTACACAGCCTTCCAAGCTGTGACGGGGCAGGCTGAGGGAAACTGAATCTTTGAAGCACGTTTTACTCTTTAGATGCTCTTTAAATAGAAGAAGAAAAAAAAGATTTTAAAAACGTTCTTGCTGGTCCTTGAGAACTTTCAATGAAACGTGCTGCTCACCCAAGTGAGTTGGTGTGTGTTGCTGTACGCCCAAAAGAAAGCTCATGTTCTCCGTATAGGTGAAAAATTATGTTTCTACCTTTTGTTAAGCTGCAGGAATTCTACTGGTGTCTAGAAAGTTGAAGTACTTCGTGTAATCAATTCAATCAATGCTGATCTGCATGTAGAAGGTGAAACACGTTCGACACTGGGTAGATGTAGTTGGTATATGTGATCCTGCTGATATCGTCTGTCTATCCACATTTTGTTTCTACGCAGATATGACTCACCAAGTACAGCTGCACACAAACTCCCCCTAGTGATGAATGTACGCAACTACATCCTTTTTTGTTGGGCACATCCTGTAACTGTATATATAGATATATATGTGTAAATATAATATATTTATATAGACTGTATATTTATATGCTTATTTGGATTCTTTTAAAAACATCTGTATTAAACAGGAAAGTGAAGAGGCAATGTGTTGGGTTTTATTTCATTGGTAACACTTTGCATTACTTGCTCAAGTACAGCACAAGAACTGTTTGTCAAGGGCTTCATGAAATGGGTTTCCACGGCTGAGCAGCCATACACAAGCCTAAGATCACCATGCGCAAGTTTTGACTGGTAATGGTGTAAAGCACACCACTATTGGACTCTGGAGCAGTGGTAATGTGTTCTCTGGAGTGATGAATCACGCTTGGCTATCTGGCGGTCTGAAGGACGTATCTGGGTTTGGCAGAAGTGTTTGCCAACTGTACTGGCCCAAATAGTGCAAACTGTAAAGTCTGGTGTAGGAGGAATAATGGCCTGGGGCTGTTTTTTTGTGATTTTGGCTAGGCTCCTTAGTTCCAGAGAAGGGAAATCTTAATGCTACAGCATACAATGATGTTCTAGAGAATCGTGTGCTTCCAGCTTTGTGGCAACAGTTTCCAGCATAAGAGTGCCCCCGTGCACAAAGCAAGGTCGATACAGAAATGGTTTTGCTCAGTTTGGTGGGGAAGAACTTGACTGGCCTGCACAGTGCTCTGACCTCTACCCCATCAATCACCTTTGGGATGCAATGGATTGCCTACGGCGAGCCAGGCCTTACGCCCAGCATCAGTGCCAAACCTCAGCAATGCTCTTGTGGCTGAATGGAAGCAAATCCCCACCACTATGTTCCTAAATCTACTGGGAGGCCTTCTGAGAAGAGTGGAGGCTGTTACAGCAGCAAAGGGGAGGGGGGGGGGGGGGGGGGGGGGGCGTCCAACTCCATATTAATGACCATGGTTTTGGAATGAGATGTTCCCCCACATAGGTTGCGTCCATGTTCAGGATATGTCCCAAACTTGGGGTGCTCCTGTCAGGAGCCGGTGGACTGGAAGCCTTTCAGTGAAAGCTTGCGTATTCCAAACGCAAACATTAAAGAAAAATGTTTTGGCTTATTTTGTCTCCTCGTTGAGGTGTAAAACGACCGACGGGCTCGATTATTTTGTAACAATTATTGTTGTCGTTTTCGTAAACAGAACATGATGGTCTCGAAGCTGAACTCATTCTTGCGTTGCAGAGAGAAACCGTGACATTCTCCACAGCTGAAATATCTTCTGCCAAGTGAGTGTAATGTAAACGTAATCAGCTGTTTTCATTAAATGCTTAAAAAAAAGGGGGGGGGGGGCAAAAACAGTCTCTCTCTACTCCCTGAACACAACTGCTGAGTTCTGAAGACTTCATATTGACATGGACTAAATGGATTACTGGGCAAGTGTTTACCTCCAAGTTTTAATTAAACTCACCTTAATTAGGAGACTAAATGTATATTGTTATAGCAGATTCTGCAGTGTAATGAGGATTTGTATCTTGAACTGACATCACTGAACGTTTTTGAATGAATCATTGCATTAATATGGCACTTTTCTGAATGCTCAAAGTGTTTTACGCCGATGAATGGGAACTCACCTCACCCACCACCAATGTGTAGCGCCCACCTGGGTGAGGCGCGGCAGCCATTTTGCACCAGAGCACTCACTACACATTAGCTAAGGTGGAGAGGGAGAGAACATTTTTTAGCCAATTAAAACGGGATGATTAGGTGACCTGATTTAGAATTTAGACAGGACACCAGGGAACCCCCTACTCTTTGCAACAAGTGTCATGGGGTCTTAAATGGCCAGAGGAAGTCAGGATCTCAGTTTAACGTCTCATCCGATAGGCGGCATCTCCAACAGCACAGTGTCCCCGTCACTGCACTGGGGCATTGGGGTTTATTTGACCAAAGAGAAGATTGCCCCCTGCTGGCCCACCAATACCCCTTCCAGCAGCTACTTAGCTTTCCCAGGTGGCCTCCCATCCAAGCACTAACCAAGCCCACACTTACATAGCTTCAGCCATTCAGCAGGAGCAGAGTGCATGCTGGGATGTTTAGCTTCAGCCATTCAGCAGGAACAGGGTGCATGCTGGGATTCTTACCTTCAGCCATTCAGCAGGAGCAGGGTGCATGGTGGGATGCTTAGCTTCAGCCATTCAGCAGGAACAGGGTGCATGCTGGGATTCTTACCTTCAGCCATTCAGCAGGAGCAGGGTGCATGGTGGGATGCTTAGCTTCAGCCATTCAGCAGGAGCAGAGTGCATGGTGGGATGTTTAGCTTCAGCCATTCAGCAGGAACAGGGTGCATGCTGGGATTCTTACCTTCAGCCATTCAGCAGGAGCAGAGTGCATGGTGGGATGCTTAGCTTCAGCCATTCAGCAGAAGCAGGGTGCATGGTGGGATGCTTAGCTTCAGCCGTTCAGCAGGAGCAGGGTGCATGGTGGGATGGCTGCTGGTTTTGTGATTGTTTTCCCACAGAGAGAGCCTCTTGTAAATTAAGCTAGCTTTTCAGTTTGAGGGGACTTTGCTGGCAAAGTCCAGTAATAAAGGCTTACCCGCACCAGCACCCACACAACTGGCGCTGCAAATCTAGCAGGGAAGCTCAGTGCTGTTCTGCCTGCTGACAGACTGAAGAACAATAAATCTTTTTTTTATCCAATGAAAATGTCTTGAGAGATGGTGCACGTACATGCACAGGTCATCTGACAATCGATGGAAAGGTGAGTTTATACTACATCTGAATATGTATGTGTGTGTGTGTGTGTGTGTGTGTGTGTGCGCGCACGTATGTGCATGTGTGTCTGTCTGTCTGTGTGTGTGTGTGTGTGTGTGTGCATGCGTGTGAAATATATATCAGCGGAAAACTTCACATCATGGGGATTTTTGATGATTTAAAAACGTCTCTAATGTCCGCAGTGACTTTGTGTGCGACGTGCCGCTCATTATTCCTCTCAAAGGATTTTAATAAAAAGTGCTTGGCGCTGACATTCACGTCATCTCAGTCATATGCTGCGGACCTTTCTGTTCACATTAATGCACGTATCGATAGCTTGCATCTCGCTCCCCCTTCCAAACGATAAGGAAGTCCTGGCACGCTCTTGCTCACGAATAGGGATAAAAATAACCATCCCAAGAGAGCGAGTGACTAAGAGTGTGCGTGTGTGTGTGTATGTGTGTGTATGTGTGTGAGTGTGTGTGGGTGTGTGTGTGTGTGTGTGTGTGCGTGCGTGCGTGTGTGTGTGTGAGTGGGTGTGGGAGTGTGTATGTGAGTGTGTGTGTTTGCGTGTGTGTGTGTGTAGTTGTGTGTGTGTGTGTGTGTGTGCGTGGGGGGGGGGGGGGGGGGGACGCTCACAGAGAGAAATGTCTTGCTGATTCATTGAGAAAATAGAGAGGTATACAGTACGTGTTCAGAATACTCAATCACTAATAGCCACAGTGAGGCTCCAGGCTCACCGACAGGAGTATAATGACATTTCTTTTTTGTTTTTTGTTTTTCATCTGAAGTAGATCTTTCTTATACTGGACCTTAGTGCTTGACAGCCAGATAGAGACAGTCTGACAGGTAGTCTTTCCTTTACAGAAAAGAAATATGCTGAAACATTGAAATAACATGTTATCAAGGTCAGAAAAAAAATGTAATGCACAAACGATTTGCCACCTTCAGATATTGCATGTGATGATAGAATGACAAATATATTTACCACACACATACATTCTATATAACTATGTATAAAAGGGCTGTAATTATATGGCTCACCCGTTGTGGCTGTAAATTCCCTCAAATTAAAGCAGTCTGCACTATAACCTTGTGTGTGAGCTTGGTAATGTTTGGGTTAAACACTTTTTTTTCCTTAATTTGGCTCTGTACTCAACAATTTTTGATTTCTAATCAAAAAATTCACATGTGGTTAAAGTGCAGATTTTCAGCTTTTGGCAGGCACTTTTATCCAAAGTGATGTACAGTAAGTGCATACCGAAGGTCATTGGAACAACTACAAAGCACAGGTTTGATAAGTGACAATACTCATAATGTAACAGTCATCCATAGCCATGAACACATTAGGTCCAGTTCACACAGTAAGCATAGGCTAGGTCAGAAAGCTATGACATTTCAAGCCAGAATGAGGCACGATGACAAGGTATGATAGAGCCACAACATTAAGGTAATGGTGTCATATAAGTGCTGGATGAAGATCCAAGTGTAACATGAAAGTGCTAGAGGATCAGATAAGAGTGATAAGAGTGTTTCTAGACTGGGAGTGCCCTGTAGAGTAGTGATAGTTAGTCCAGGTACAGGCTGAAGAGATGAGTCTTCAGGCCATGGCGGAAGATGGGCAGGGACCAAGTGGTTTGTAGAGGAATGGACAGTTTGTTCCACCGCTGGGGAGCTAGAGGTGGAGAACCTCCGTGGTCGGGACGGGACGGGACGTAGGAGAACCAGTCACGGATGGCAGGAAGTACAAGCTGCAGCAGAGCGGAGTGGTCAAGCTGGAGTGCAGGACTGAATCATGTCCTGTAAGTAGGCGGGTGCTGTTCTGTTGGCTGCAGTGTAGGCGAGGGTCAGGACTTTGAACCTGAGCCTGGCAGCGACCGATAGCCAGTGGAGTGACCTCAGCAGAGGACTGATGTGAGGGAACTTGGGATGGTTGAAGACAACTCAAGCAGCATTTTTAATCATCTGTAGTGCCTGTATGGCACAAGCTGGCAGGCTTGAAAGGAGGGAGCTGAAGTAGTGAAAACGATAAGTCACCATATTCTGGACGAGCAGCTGGGTGGAGTGCGTACTCAGGTGGGTGGAGTGCGTACTCAGCTGCGTACTCAGGTGGGTGGAGTGCGTACTCAGGTGGGTGGAGTGCGTACTCAGCTGCGTACTCAGCTGGGTGGAGTGCGTACTCAGCTGGGTGGAGTGCGTACTCAGCTGGGTGGAGTGCGTACTCAGGTGGGTGGAGTGCGTACTCAGCTGGGTGGAGTGCGTACTCAGGTGCGGTCGAATCCTCCTGATGTTGCACAGGAGGAGTCTGCAGGCTGTCGGCTGCAGTGTAGGCCAGGGTCAGGGGTCATCGGTTGCATGCTTCAACGGTGCAGGAAAATATTAAATATTAATTTGGGCATAATTCCAATTCCATCCATTCTGTTCCGGTTCCGCCACTGCAGCCTGCTCCCCGGTGCGCCAGATTGGAATGGGATCCATCCGTCTCAGTCGAATGAACTTAAATGCGCATTTGAGCACATCCCTGTGTACTTTGCAGTCGTGTTGTTCTAGAGATGTGCCTTTAATAGTTTTATCTGAAATCCTTCCTGCTTTTTAAATGTCATATATCTTAGTCCAGATGGCACTCTATTTATAATATTTTAATCTTCCATTATTATTATCTTCTCTTTGAAACGTGGAAACACTTCTTTCTTTTTTTACATTTGCACCACCAAGAAGCACAGTTGTCTTGAGAAATAAACAACCGATATCCTCACCTCCTTCTACTGCTGGCCCGGCACGAGTGTGAAATATCAGTCAGATCAGTTTAGAGATATATTTCAGGGAGTCTAGAGATACATATCATTGAGTATAGAGGTATATATCATTGAGTTTAGAGATATATATCTTTGAGTTTAGATACATATAATTGAGTTTAGAGATATACATCATTGAGTTTAGATACATATCATTGAGTTTAGAGATATATCATTGAGTTTAGAGATAGAGATATATCATTGAGTTTAGAGATATATCCTTGAATTTAGAGATGTATCATTGAGTTTAAAGATATATATCATTGAGTTTAGAGATATATCATTCTGGCTCTTTTGACTACTGTTGACTAACATTCCTCAAATCCTTGGCAAATAGCTAACTTTTATAGGAAGTTAACTAAGTTAACTTTCTACAAAAAGATATGGTAAATTTCTTTATTTTTTTCTCTTTCTCTCTAAAGTCAGTTAATATTTAGAACATATATTGAAATGCATGTACTTCCCATTATATTTACATGTATCATTTTTCCTTATGAGCTTCTCTAAACACAAAAACATAAGAATACACCTAATGGCAAGAACAGGCCTTTAAGACAACCTATACTTGTACCTGCAATCTAGAGAATACCTAGTGCTCACCTCTCACCTGCAATCTAGAGAATATCTAGTGCTCACCTCTCACCTGCAATCTAGAGAATACCTAGTGCTCACCTCTTAACTATAAACTAGAGAATATCTAGTGCTCACCATTTACCTATAAACTAGAGAGTACCCAAGTGCCTGTCTCTGTAATTATTAATACGGTGTGTCACAGCTGGAGTGGGTGGCACTTGCATGTAAATCAAACGTTTTGTGTACACACTTCTCATATCTCGAAGGTTGATATGAGAAGAAAATGAAAAATAAACACCAATTTGCAATAACAGCTGTTCAGTGGCGCTCCATAATATCAGGCACATGTAGTCAAAAAGGGATGCAGGCCTACTAGTGATGTACTTTAATCAATTCATTTTCAGTTCTCCCAAGTCATGATCTTTCGTTTATTATATTGCTCTTCCAAAACCAATATGAGAAACATTGCACCTCAGACCTCAGGCTCCAACAAGAGCTTGTCTCCAAACAAATACAGAGGCTTTAATGTTTTTATTTAAAGCAGGACTGAACATCAGCAATGCATCTGTTAACGGTTTTTTAACGGTCGTTTTCCTTTTAAACGTTTTTAAGCAGATATTACTCTGATAGCTTTTCAGATCTCCTTGTTTTTCCTTCCCTCCAAATTTCTTCCGCTGTTCCCTCTTCTCTGTCTCGGCTTTGGGCTTTAATTGACTGATTGATTCGAAGCTCGGTCGATAACCTGGTCACAGTATTTTGTTCTTTTCTTTTTTTAAAAAAAAAAAAAAGGACTACTGAGCTGACCAAAATGTCACGATAATCGAATTTTCGGAGAATAAACGAAATTACTTGCCGCTAAGAAATGTGCTCACTGCGACTCCCACTCACGGCCTGGCCTCGTTTCTTCCAATCAGCCGAGACAGCGGGTGCAAACAGTCACCGGAGCACGCTTGACATTTTCAGCATACGTACCGAGGAAGTAAGGGCCAGATTCACTGTATTAATAAAACACTGAAATAAAAGAGACTGTATCTGTGCACTCAGAACACATGGAACCCTGAGTTCTCTTGGCACA
Source organism: Anguilla pacifica (assembly GCA_039654925.1). Classification (NCBI taxonomy): domain Eukaryota; kingdom Metazoa; phylum Chordata; class Actinopteri; order Anguilliformes; family Anguillidae; genus Anguilla; species Anguilla pacifica. The sequence goes on along the minus strand of CM077285.1, from coordinate 75,560,607 downwards.
TTCCTATTCTCACTCCTGGAACATTCTCATTCCCACTCCTGCAATATTCCCATTCCCACTCCTGGAACGTTTCCATTCCCATTCCTGGCGAATTCCCATTCCCACTCCTGGAATATTCCCATTCCCACCCCTGGAACATTCCCATCCCCAGAAAATTCCGCAAAGGAAGATCCAAATGGATGAAGCCCAGCATATTTGACTATTTAAACTCAAACAGAACTTGAGTCCGAACAAGGGAAAAATGTTTCTTTATCAGTATTTATTTAATAATAATCGTTTAATTTGGAACTTTCTTCCTACATCAAGTCAATTATTATTATTATTATTATTACAATATTTTTAATGCTATTATTAATGAAGGATTGATAATGATAATGAAGATGGTAATGACTGATAACTGGTTGGTGGTGATAACTGCTGAAAATGGCTGAGGTGATAATGGTAATGACTGATAATTGGTCTGTGGTGATGATGCCTTCTAATGGCTATATGGTGATAATTGGCCTGTGGCGGTGATGACTGATGATGAATCTGTGATGATAATGGCTGATAATGGCTGTGTGGTGGTGATGGTTGATTATTGTCATTGCTTCTTCTCAGCGTCAATTTCAGGGCCTCGATTTTTTGCAAAAAGTTCAGCCTGAGCATCAGAACACAGCAGGGACACACAATCCACTTTATTTCGAATTTATATTAACATATCACTATTGGTAGCCACAGTTGCCATGAGAGAGTTTCCATGGAAACACAGTTTCTTTTTTTAATATCGGGTCAACAACACCCCCCGAACCCCCCACCCCCCACCCCACCCCCCACCCCACCCCACCCCCCAACACCACCACCAATGGTTCCTTTCTAAGTAAGAGACAGAAGAAAATGCATGACCACATTTTTAAAAACATTTCGCGATATATATATCGCAAATGCTTCTCTGCATGCCTTGATCTCCTCAGTACTTTACAAATATCGTAGCCAGGGAGCCTGTATCTGTAAAGCTTGGTTTGATGGAAAAGAAGTGGATTTGCTGTTAAAACCGAGAGGATGCTGAATGGCAGTTAATTGCTATTTCAGGAACTCGTAAATCTTTATGAACAGTGCACGACACAAACTCAGCATTTAAGGGGACCCTGAGGCACCCCAATTTTGGGGGAACCAGCTGCTCCCCATGTTTGGACAACTTGCTGTATTTTTGCATTCATGCACAGCTCAAAATGTCACATTTCCAACGGTCACTATGGCGACTGCGGTTGCCACTCCGGAGAGGGATTCTGAACGGTGTTCCGTGGAGCTAGTTAAGTGGAGTTATTAATAGCCACCGTGCGCCACGATATCTCATTTTCAAAGGGATGCTTTTATTTCATGTTCCTGACGTCTGATATTTCATTAATCTTTTTGTCAAGACTCTTGTGTCTTACCCGCTGGTGTGGATGTGGCCAGTATGCACATGCTTGTGCGCTTGCACATGTACAGACAACATCTGGCAAACCCAGAGAGCCCGGTGGTCCACTGCTTGGCTGACTGACACAGAGGGACAGCGGAGATTGATTGCTGGTTGCCGCTGGCAAGCGTAATGAGTGTTTAAGCACGTGCCTTGTGACGGCAATGCATCTCTCCACCACTCAGCCCTATTGATCTCACAGTATTGAAAAATGGCCTCCTCCACAGAACAAGGCCTTCTTGTGCGATTGCTTTCAGAGGACTCTGAAGCATGGGGAATGTCTACACTTGAAATTACACCTCATTTATTGAGAGTTTATCTAGACAAATTGCCCAATGCTAATATGGGGTTGACTGAAGTCTGATATAAATTACTTTAATTTGCGGTTTCAGGGACCATGGATAAAACTGCACCCCCAGATGCACCTTTGTAAAAAAAAAAAAATTTTTTTTAAACACGTGCAGAAATTCACCTAAGTCAGGAGGCATTGAACATTATTTCGCATTTGGGATGGAACAACATTGATTATGTTATGAAGAACTGGCTTATGAATTACACCAGTTTCATTTAGATTATGGATACAGTTTTTGATTCACCAAAGCGCAGTTTTTACAATGTGAATAAGGAGAGAAGTAAAATAAAAAGAGAGAGACTTTGAATTTGCTCCTTTGTGTGTCATAGTAAATTAATTACACTAAAATAAAAATCAAAGCCAACAAAAAAATGCACCCACTAGCACGCACATGTTGCACATGCAATCTACCAGTGCTCTATTAGGCTACTTTTATACCACAGTTCTTGCAGCCCAGTTCAGACTGTTTTTGCCTATTAGCAATTGTTTTGACCGCCTATTTGAATCTTCTTATAAAAGTGATCTATATCGGATACCTGTGTTTTTTTTTATTTTTATTTTATTTATTAGCACAAAGTAAGTGATAAAAACAAAGGTATATAAAAACAAACATAGCAGGGATTGTGCAGGAGAGGTAAGAAACCCCAAAGGGCTTATAGTAAAAACCTCCCCTCTAGGATTTACAATTTATTTTACAAAAAGAAAAAAGAGAGAAAGAAAGAAAAAAAACAAATGAATAGTAATAGTAATAATAAAAATAGATGAAACAAACGTAAACACACAAACACATAACACACAACACACAAAAAGTGTTAACACGGTTTACACTTGAAACAACCCACAAGCGTACACGAGGGTTTGGTTATTGATTCGGTGAGTAAACTTCATCAGGCACAGCATACGAGACAGAAATATGATTCAATCTGCTGCTTTCTGAAGCATCTGTAGGGGTCTGCAACGAACATCCCCTTGCACTCTTCACCCCACAGGCTTAAAAGGCACACAATCTCTGCTTTCGTCCACTGGCTTAAACCTTTGTTCTCCATTTCACTTCTTTTAATATTTAATTTTACCGGCGAAGAGTGGCTTTGTGCATTGTGCACATCATTCAAATGCAATGAAGTCTAAGAATATCACATTTTGAATGACTAATCTGTGCGTTTAGGAGACAGTCGCATCACAGATAGCAGACTCCTAGCGGATTTATTCCCACATACGAATGTTCCCCAAATAAGAAAATATCCGATTCCACGCGCCTTTTCGCTGTTCATGTGTTCATAGTACATATCCAATCTTAGTCACATGTGAGCAAAAAATTGGAATTGGGTCACTTTTACCGGGCGGCGTGAACGTAGGCTCATTCAGATCCTGGACATCGCCCAAATCTGGGGAACCGAAAGTCAGGAGCTTCCCCTGACCCTCCTGCCACTCATCCACTGCCCCCGCCCCCCCCCCCCCCCCCCCCCCGATACCTGCACAGGAGGGGAGGGGGGGGGGGGGGGGCTCAAAGCCACCAGGTGAGGAGTGCTCCTGCTCTTCTGGGACTTGTGATGGTAGAGCCCACTGGATGCTAACCAAGCTGCTCGAGCACCCTTCTAGAGTGTACCCCTGTCTGCTGAGCCAAGTGCTGAACAGATTTCCAGCCCCCCCAGCCCCCGGTAGCCTCAGGTGGGCCACCTTTCCCAACCCCCCCCCCCCTTTCCAGGCGCAAATCGGCATTGAGGAGCCACTGGTTTTGGCATCAGCAGCAGTGGAGTGGATTGGAGTGCACCGGGAGGTACATAACCAATGCCTTCAGCCAATGCTGACCAGACCTGAAGAGGTCCACCAAAGTACTCTGAATGCTCTTAAGAAAAAGCAAAAGAGACAAAGTCAGAGACAGAGAGAGAGAGAGAGAGAAAGACAGAAAAAGAGAGAAAGACAAGAGAGGCACAGAAAGAGAAAGTCAAAGAGAAAGAAAGAGACAGAGAGAACGAGATAGGCTGAGATAAAGAGATAGAGAGACACACACACAGAAAGACAGAGACACAGAGAGACAGAAAGACAGACAGAGACAGAAAGACTGAGACACAGAAAGACAGATAAAAGAAACAGAGAGAGAGAAAGAGAGAGGGAGAGAGATGGAGTAATGGATGGCTCTCTTCTGTCGGGATGAACCCATTGCAGCTGTGCACTTAATCAGATGTAAAAAAGCACAACCACCGATCTTCACTGCTTAGCTCCAGGCAGTCTAATAAGTTTTGCACTTATCTTCCTCTGCTTCAGTTGCCCGTGTCATTAATGTTTTTGTTTATCCTCGTTCCAGATGAATAATTTAATTCGCTTTGTGTCCTTCTCTTCCCCCTGCGGAGTTTCTCCCCCTCCAAGTTTAATATCACACATTCAAACCGTTACATCTACAGAAAGGAACTTCCTGTTTAACGCATCGTCCGTGAGAGATAATGTTTCAGCGGCGCTGTGTCAGTTGGCGATCTCTGAACCCGCTGGTTTAGTAATTGGGAACGGCCAATCCTGCTCTCAGTCCACCTGCAACAGAGCTGGCTTAATTACACATCTAGAATGCTTCAACTCTTCAGGTGTATGTAATATTTTGGAAAAGCCTTGCACCAGGCCCCTGAGACTTTCGTCCAGCCATCCATTGTGGTGCCTGGAAATGGAGGGCTTGTGTATAAAAAGCGGTGTCATTTTTACACGGTGAAACCAAAATGTATTTTAAAAAAATACCCTTTAATAAAAGCTAAAAGTCTGCACTTTAATGTGAATTGTTTGATTACAAATCTGAAATGTGTTGGGGGGCAGATCCAAATAAAGAAATAAGCCACTGTGGCACCATTGACAGTGATGGGGAGCTCCCACAGTCAGGGGGTCCTGTGTGGGGTGAAGAGCATCTCCATCTTGTTGAGAGAAGCCAAGTGAAGTAACGATGGAACCAGAGATTTAGAATAAATTGAGAACAGCAGAGGTCCCAGAACAGATCCCTGGGGTTACTCCTGTCAGAGACAGACGCCATTCATGTGACCCGGTAGGACCTATCTGCAAGACAGGAAGCAAACAAAGAGCAGTCTCAGAAATGCCCATCTCAGCCAGTGTGGAGATGTTTAGTTAGTGGTATTGGGTATATCTTTTTTATTAGTTAAGAGGAGGCTTATAGATTCAAATGTTTCAGCTTATTGCCTCCCAGGTGGATTACAGTTTGAGCTGATAATAGTCTTGCGTCCCCAGCTCTAAGGTGCTGGTGGTTGATGGATGTTGTTTTGTTAATGAAAATCTGTTCCTGTTAGTGTTTTTTATTCTTCTGAATCAGCCATCCTGCTGGATGTTTATTTTAAAGCCGTGTTGCTTTTGTTTTCTCCTGAACTGTCCCCAGGTGTGGTCCCTATTGGAAGGCCAGGCTGACAGGTGCTGTCGACGTGGTGCCTGGGGTCAGCGACAAGGCCTGCTGGCTTTCTTGTGATGCTGTCTGGCTCAGGCAGAGGGCCTGCACTCTCACCTGTGTACTTTACAAGTCTAGCATCACCTGAATTTTAAACAGCATGGCTCCTCCAAACACTTCCATGTGTCTTACCACCTGTCAGTGAAAGTTCCCTGAGTAAGTGAAGGTTAAAAAATGCTAATCAGGGCTGCTGGGTGGGTGCTAGACACTGTTCCAGTGTGTGGGTGGGCCTCTGGGTCTGATATCTGTTAAGGCTCTGTTCCAGTGTGTTGATGGGCCCCATAGTCTGGTATCTGTTAAGGCTCTGTTCCAGTGTGTGGATGGGCCCCATGGTCTGATATCTGTTAAGGCAGTGTTCCTGCCTTAAAAGCACCATTTCTTAAAACAACGGTGCTCCTGCTAATATCTTTGGCCCGCAGTTTCATCAGCTATCTCTGTGCACCAGAGGATTTATTTTTGAACCTTCCTTTAAGGAGCAGGTGTTTTGGAATGTTTTTCAAAATTGTAAGTCAGTGTTCTAGAACTCCATTGTTTTTTTTTTGGTTTTTGGTCCTGATTGTTACATCAGCAATAGAATGTTCCGTTCATGTAATATATTTCAATAATATCTCAACATAAGTCCAGTCATCGCCTTTGGTGTAGAAAGTATCCGGCCCAGTGATACACTGGCAGTGGCACAGCAGTGAAATAAACTGGCAACCTCTGCTTTCAACGGCACACCCATGATACTGAACTGCCGCCCGTGAAGGTGGCAGGGAGTCGCTGTCTGTCAGTAATCGGTGATGGAGGGCAGCCTGATTCCAGTCAGTGTGCATGGCCTGCTTGTCCCCTACACACGCTTGTAGGTGTGAAGGTGTCCTGCCTCTTGGGGCTGCAGGTGGAAATGACTTGTTTTGACTGTCGCCTGGCAACGCACCTGGCAAGGGCCGCGGCTGCCCAGGCAGCATCTGGACACGTCGTGTGCACCTGGTGATGGGCGTTAGAGCGTCAAAACTCTGCGTGTATCCTGCGAGGAACCAAGGCTGCTTCCTGTGGAGTCGGAGTCAGAGCCAGGCCCATTTTCAAAGTAAAATGTCCAGTGTCACAGTTCGACTCTAACGGAGCACACGTGAGTTCAGTAGAGACCACATGCGCTCGGTAAGAGGTGACTTAAAGCTGAACATTTCGGTTGCAAAAAATTCACCATGACAACCAAGGCTTTATGAAAGAAAGAAAGTAAAAGCTGTCACATACTGTCACATCAGTAATAGAATGTCCAGTTCAGAACATTCTAATCCCATTTGTGACCTCGCACCCTAAAGGGTTAAGGGATTTGTGGTTGAAAGGCTGCTTTCTTTATTCAGCGGATTAACTGAGACCAGGTGGTGTGCTAAGAGCAGGGTTTTGTTGCACTAGCTGGTCTCTTGTTTGCTCATTTCAACACTGCTGGGGGAGTTGTGAAAGAATGCTGTTCACTGCCGTGGGATGAAGCGTAAATTTTTTTTTTTTTTTTTTTTTTTTTTTTTTAACACTTAAACCTGAACCACTCTTTGTCCTGAAAATAAATTATATATTCCTCCACCTCCTCTTTCCTCTTTGTTTTTTTTTTTTACAGTTTCAGCCTTTCTGTGTATTAGGGTAGAGTGGAGCGAATCAAATCTAATCTTAATTTATTTATAAAGCACAAGGGTTTTTCATGATATATTTTACAATGTACCCGGGCCCCTGCATGTTATGGGAACCTTCTGTAATTTTTGATTACATATATTGATTTCCTTTTTCTTGTTGTGCATTTTATTGCTGTTTGCTAGAGAAGAAAATCATGAATAAAATTATTATTATACACCCATCCATTATCTAACCTGCTTATGGCTGGTCAGGGTCACGGGGGGCTACAGCCTATCCCAGCATGCATTGGGTGAAAGGCAGGAGTACGCCCTTGACAGGTCCCCAATCCATCACATGGCCCACACACCATGCACTCCGTGACTCACACTCACACTTAGGGGCAATTTAGAGTCCCCATCTCCAAATAGCCTAACCTGCTTGTCTTTGGACTGTGGGAGGAATCCGGAGTACCTGGAGGTGACAGGGAGGAGAGGGTTTTAACAATACAGCAAATACCCCCACCATGGTGCACAGTTCAGCTGGTTTCCCATGATCCTCTTGGAGACTGTTGGGATTAAGGGGGCTTTATGCCTTTCTCTTCCTGCTGAGGGAATGACAGAACAAATCTTTATCTTACCCACTGTGTTCAGCTGAATTTAGATTTTTTTTTATATCACACATACACACACCCCCACACACTCACATGCACACACATATACGCACCCCCCAACACACACACACACACACGCCCACACATATACGCACCCCCACACACTCACATGCACACACATATACGCACCCCCACACACACACACACACACACACACACATATACGCACCCCCACACACACACACACACACACACTCACATGCACACACATATACGCACCCCCACACCCCACACACACACACACACACACGCCCACACATATACGCACCCCCACACACTCACATGCACACACATATACGCACCCCCCCACACACACACACACACACACACACACACACACACACACATATACGCACCCCCCCCACACACACACACACACATATACGCACCCCCACACACACACACACACACACACACACACACTCACATGCACACACATATACGCACCCCCACACCCCACACACACACACACACTCACATGCACACACATATACGCACCCCCACACACACACACACACGGGCACGCCTGGGCAGGGTGAGACGTCGGGGGTGGGGGTGGGGGGGCGTTTAGGCAACTGTTCATGGAGAAGACAGATGAAGACAGAAGCAGAGGCCGCGGGGCCGTTCCTCGCCCCCCCCCCCCCGGGTGCCTCCCGTGTTTATTGAACCCTATTTATACACGGGCCACAAACCTGACGATGATCCAGGCCTGTCACTGTTCAGCTCCCATGCATCTTTGGAATCAGCCTGGCCTGTGGTCCGTCCCCTCAGTCCCTTTCTGGACAAAGCTCGAGTATGAAACCACGCTGGTTGCGTATGCGCTTGGCTATGTGCTCGCTGGGGATGGCCAGCATTTCAAATGCATTTGCTGCATAAACCATCATTTGGGCTGCATTTATATAGCGCTTTTATCCAAAGCGCTTTACAATTGATGCCTCTCATTCACCCATTCACACACACACACACTCACACACCAACGGTGAAAGGCTGCCATGCAAGGTACCAATCAGCTCCTCTTGCTCAGAGACACTTCGACACGCCCAGGGCGGGGGATCGAACCAGCAACCCTCCGACTGCCAGACAACCGCTCTTACCTCCTGAGCTATGTCACCCAATTCTGTGAATTCCATTTATGCATCATGCATTATGAATTCTGTGAAAACCATTTATGCATTTTCACATGACATATGGCTTGTTCTTCATCATGGTTCATAGACATGGGAGTATTTTTGTGTAGAAAAAATGCATTTGTTTTTCAGTGCCTGCATACTATAATCTCCAAAATTATATAGCAACACCATATTATACCAAACCATATCATGTAACACAGTACTGCACCAAAATGTTCAAAAATATAACTGCATTATATTTACTATCCCAATCTGTACTTTTCTGATTCTGCATTGTACCAGTAAAAAAATTTTTAATGCATTTTAGTGTATTCTACCCCTCCCAAAACAAACAGCACATATATGGGCAGATCCAAGCTTCCAAAAAAAAAATGGAACAGATTTTTTATGAGTCCTTGATGAGGGGTAATTACAGTTTTTCTCGTTCGCTTACACACTATAACTGGGCCTATTAACTGAACATCCCAAACCATGACGCCATCTACCAAAAGACAGACCCATTTCCCAAAACTATAAACACTATTCCCCTGTTTTCACACGTGATTCATATTTGTTGAACTTTTTGTGCAAAACTCTACACACAAATCCCTTAATATATCACTGGCTGCACCATATGCTCATTCAGAAAGCACTGGCATTCAATATCATTAACTCAAGTCATCACAGCTCAAACACAATTAACACACAGTTCCCGAGGTGGAAACACTAAGAGTCAAAATAGTTCGCACACCAATCAGAACCTCAGGAAGGATAGATAGAAGGGCCATGGGTCAGTTCACTTGTTTTGGAACAATGGATCCACAAAGACCTGAAGGTAGAGGAAGAGGATACAGGAGAGGAGGAGGAGGAAGAGGAAGACGAAGGGCAAGGGCAAGGAGACAAATAGTTTCTGGAACAGGTTGAGGATGAAAGAGGCCTATCGTGTTCCTTTTGAAAGGAACTCCAATAGAGTCAAAGTCCAGCGCTTGGAATACGTGCAAGTATGGTTTTTCATGCTGTATCAAGTATTTGAATACAGTTATGTATTACAGCAGTATATACTGTAGTACAGGTTATATGATGGCCTACTTTTGTGTACTATAGCCACGTGTTTCAGTGTAATCATTACTGTACTGAACTTCATCTCTTTTGCAGAGAATCTTTGATATTGATGCCAGAGATACTCCTCATGAACTCATCTTTGTTGATGAAGGAGGATTTACTGTAATCTTACCAAAAGGAGGAGAAGGGGGAGGAACATAATTGGCCACCGGGCCATTGTGAATGTCCCTGGCCAGCAAGGAGGGAATGTGACCATGTGTGCCGCCATCAGCCACTGAGGGGTCCTCCACCTCCATGCCACCCTTGGTCCATACAACACCATGCATCTTCTGCCTTTCCTCGATGGTCTGCAAGATCATGTATACCAACTTGACCAGAGGGAGCCAGCACAACCAGAGCAGCCATGCTATGTTGTCATTTGGGACAATGTCAGCTTCCACCAGGCTGCTCTAGTTCGTGGTTCACGAACAACCCAAGATTCAGCAACATCTCTCTACCTGCATATTCTCCCTTCCTAAACCACATAGAGGAGTTTTTTTCGGCATGGCGGTGGAAGGTCTATGACTGAGACCCCTACATCCGTGTTCACCTCCTCCAGGCCATGGAGGAGGCTTGTTTAGATATTACAGTTGAGGCTTGCCAGGAGTGGATAAGGCATGCAAGGGGTTTTTTCCCCTGCTGCCTGGCTGGGGCTAATATTGATGTGATGTTGATGAGAATCTCTGGCCTGACCCAGACCAGGGAAGGGATGCTGAGGCAGAATGAATGTGATTTCTTTCTTTATGTACAAACAGTTTTTTTAAATTGGTTTATATTGGTAAATACATGGAAATTACAGTTTTTCTCAATTGCTAACACACTAAAACTGGTTCTTTTAGCAAAAAATCCCAAATTATTACTTCAGTTCTCAGAGGACCAACACATCTCTCAAAACTATAAACACTTTTCACTTGTTTTAACACATGCTGCAAATTGTTAAACTTTTTCTGCAAATCTCTACAAACAAATGCTCTCATGAATCACTGGTTACACACTGTGCTCATGCAACAAACACTAGTAGTCAAAACAGTTAACTCAAGTCATCACAACCTAAACTCAGGTAACACACCTTTCTCTAGGTGCAAACACTTGACAGCAAAATTGTTTACACACCGGTCACAATCTCTGGATCAATAAATAGGGCCACAGTTTGCGTCTGTGTGCTTTTGAACAATGGATCCTCAAAATGGACAAGCTGTCCAAAGATCAGGAAGACAAAGGAGATGAAGAGGCAGGAGACAATTTGTCCCAGACGAAATACGTGCCACCTTGATTGACCATGTGCTGGTGCATGGTATGATGATGAGGGAAGCTGGACAGAGAGTTCAGCCTAACTTGAATCGTTTCACAGTGGCATCCATTGTCCATACTTTCAGACAAGAAAACAGGTACTATAATTTACTGTAATGTTACATATTGTATCTGCTGTACTGCTGTGAGAGGATATGCTGTCTATGTAATGTTGAAGTGTATTTACAGACTATATGTTCTTTAGATTTTATTGCTGTTTGTTTATAGTGCTGCATATACTGAGTTCCTTTTATGAATGCTACTCTCCTTTGAAAATACTACATTTTTTTGTTCCTTCAACTGTGTTGTGGTTACTGTACAGTACTTTTCACTCAGCATCACTTTTCAGTACTACAGATAAAATATTTGGAAATTTGCACACTCCCTCATTTGTTAGTAGTGTAACATTGCAAAGATCAAAATCTGAAAACCATAAAATAAGTAGAATAACCAGGAGAAAATAACTCCTGACGCACTGCTATAAAAGGTTTTTGCAGTAGTGCTTTGAATGTATCTCACTGATGTGTTATGGGTAATCTACATTGTCTGTGTTTTCGATGGCTTGTGTGTGCCATTTGAAGGCAAAGTTTAATTTTGATGGAAGAGTATATGTTTTTGAGAAGATAATTTGAGTTTGGCATGGATGTTTGAGGTATGTGCTGATTGATTTGTAGTTTTGGGATTGTGTTAATAGTTCTGAGAAAAAGGGGAATTGTTTCATTAAATGTGTCTTAGCAATCAAAAAAAACTGTATTTTACTGTATTCTACGTTCTTTATGTATCAGTTGCATATTTTTATAGAACATTTACTCACTCAATTTCAGTTTATTTTACTACAGTACATTGAGGAATTAATGTGTTGTGTCTTTATATTGTGTTCATCATGTAAAGAGGTTGTTCTGGTGGAAAACCATAAGCGCCATTATTCATTGCAGTAACAGGTTTTTACGGTAGTGTTTTGAATTGATCTCACCAGTGTGTAATGGCTATTTTGTAGTGTATGTGTATTTGATGGCTTTTGTGTGATGTCCGAAGGCAAAGTTTGGTTTAGATGTAAGATTACATGGTTTTGAGTGGAGAGTTTGGTTTTGACATGGACGTTTGAAGTTTGTGGAGATGAGTGTGCAGTTATGCATTTGTGTTTAGAGTTTTGGGAAATGGAGCATAATTTCAAGAAATGTGTCTTGGCAATCAAAAAAAACTGTAATGGGGAAATGGAGCTGAGCCAAATAGAGAAGAGTGGGTAATTGCTGTCAGGTGTGCACTTTAGGGTTGCCAGGTTGCCTTTAAATTCCCCTGCCAAAATAACATATTCTGTCTGTCACAGTGAGCCAAAACCAGGTTGTTTGTATGACTAAAATGAAATCCCTATTCACTGTTTGTCTTGGGGGGATAGACCTTCCTAACTGCCATCTTATAGCAAAAATATTTGTATTAAAAAAAAATATTATATTAAAAATATATATGCAAGAGAACTTGCATATGGCCAAAAACATCATTGATTCTTTTTATATGCAAAGCAGCTCATGGACCGGGTTTGTAACTCACTCAATCACTCGCTCACTCTTTCAACTCACTCCCTTACTCATTCACTCACTCGCTCAACTCAATCACTCACTCACTCATTCACTCTCTCTCACTCTCCCACCCACTTACTCACTCACTCACCCACACCCACTCACTCACTCACTCACTCACCCATTCACCCACTCACTCACTCACTCACTCTTTCAACTCACTCCCTCACTCACTCACCCACTCACTCACTCACTCACCCAAACACTTACTCACTCACTCACTCACTCACTCACTCACTCACTTACCCACCCACCCACTCATTCGCTCACTCATTTGCTCACTCGCTCATGTGTAGCTAGCTGAAGATTCTCCACAAGGGGGACCTGTCAGCACTCATAGTGCTTCACGTCAGTAACACTGTGAGTTCTTATTTTCAGAGTCGACACTGTTTGTGGATTATTTATTTTTTTTTATTTTTTAAAGGCTGAAATGGCACCAGGCAGTGCTAAAGAGCATGTGTGATGATGAAGAACAGGTCCTTCAGACCTGCAGAGACAGCTGCTGCTATAAACGCTCTATGTGGTCATTTAGGTCCACAGGCAGCCACAGCCCACACAATTCAGCCTTCAAATTTATTTTATTTATTTATTTATTTTTAAAAACCTTTTATTTGTGCAGTATTTAAAGAGCATAAATGGCTTTTTCAATGCCATCGTTCTGCCGCCAGTTTCCAGGTCGGAGATCACCAAAAAATCTAAACACCCCCCACCCCACGCCCACCCCCACCCCCCCCTTCCGGGCCACGATCAGTTGCCATTGGTTACTTCATGAATAGGGCCACCAAAATCCTGAAGCCCAGTCTATGCTCAGAGGAAATGGTGGCATTTCATCCAATTTCATCTGAAAAGGCCTGTAGATGACTACACTTATGCATTATGTGTTACCTTTCAACCATTAAGTTCTTAACTGGCTACCGTGAAATTAGTCATTTGCATGCGCATTTGCATTTTCTTTTCCATCCAAGTGTATTTTCACAAGTACATTTTTATAAATGCACGCAGCTGGCCAACACACGGGACTAAATGCGGTGACATTTTCTCCCAGAGTGAGTGAGAGGGATAGGCCAAAATGCAAACCAGCTCGCCAAAGTCCCTCCAGTTAAAAGTATCGACTCAAAACAAGAGCATGGCGCACGGGGGTGGGGGGGTTGGGCAGGGGGGCAGGGGCGTGGCTGGATAATGAGGCTTCGCAAAACCACAAAAATGAGTGCAGCTGCCCTGTTGGATATCAGGGGCTCACTGCTTCCAGTCAATCATGTTCTTTTTTTGTTTTTTTTTTGTTTTTTTTCTCTGTCCATGGAGCACAAAGTAATTTCTTTGGATCAAACCAGTTAGTGATTGACAGCTCATTCATAAGCTACTGTAGCTACATCCATTATGGAGGGGGATGGGGAAGGTGGGGGGGGGGGGGGGGGGGGGGGGGGGGGTGGGACATGGGCCATGCACAGGAGCCAATGATGCTTTCTAGCCTGGTCGTGTTCTTCTGGCTTCTGAGTGAACGGTGTGTGTTCCTGCCTCTCGCCCAGTGCATGCTGGGACAGGCTCCAGCCCCTGCCCCCCTTCGCGGGAAACCCTGACCAGGAATAAGCGGGGTTCGGTGATGGACGGACGGACAAATACAAGGATGCTGCCCCGCCACGAACCAGGCAAACCGCCCGGGCGTGTTCCTGCCTCTCGCCCAGTGCATGCTGGGATAGGCTCCAACGCCACCCTGACCAGGAACGAGCAGGCACAGACAACGAGCGGTTGAGGGGTTATATGGGGTTCAGTGGACCCGGCGCACTTCTGCGTTAAGCGAATCTGGGGCGTTCAGGGCCCACCCCCAGGCCATGCGGACAGAATGATGGGGGGAATAAACCAGGACTCGGCATTATCTTCGAGGCTGAAGAAACGGCATTGCCTTTGGACGTCTGGATTCTTCAATTCAATATCGTTCGAGGCGGTGGCCTACTTAACTGCACCGAGCTCATCTCTTATCTCTCTTTTTCTCCATCTCTCTTTCTCTGTCTGTTCGATTCAAAGGGTTTTATGGGCACGTTTTTTTTTTCTCTCCATACAATAAATATTGCTTAGGTATACACTGTAATAATAATAATGATAATAATACTTTATTGTTATTATGATTATATACATTTCCAAAGGAACATGGCAGGAAAATAAATCAACAAATAACAGTAAAATAATTTCAGGCGATTGCAGTACGGAGCTGTGTTGTTTTCTACATAGCTGAGGCTTCATTGCTCACTGTCTCTCAAGTGCTTCTCACTGTCAGCATTGTAAAAGCCTCTCTTCTCCTAGCGGCACCTGCATACATCATATACTGTACATTTAGTTCTTTATTATTTTGGTATGATTTCGGCTGATTTTTAGGGAGGAACTTCTGTGCCGGGTGCTTGTAATGGTCATAAGATGTGAGAACAAACCGCTATGTTCTATATTTATAAAGAAAAAATACTTCCTGCTCACATACAAATAAGAAGTCGGTGTTCTAGAACTCCATCGCTTTCAATTGCCAGTCCTGATTGTTACATCAGCAATAGAATGTTCTGCTCACATAATAGATTTCAACATGAATCCAGTCATCGCCTTTGACACGTTGGCAGTGGCACAGCTGGGAACTGAACTGGCAACCTCTGTGTTCTGTGTGTCTCTGTGTTCTGTGTGTCCGTGAAGGTGACTGTTTGTCAGTAATCGGTGATGGAGGGCAGCCTAATTCCAGTCAGTGTGCATGGCTTGCTTGTACTCTTCACACACTTGCACACTCGATCTCCGCGAAGGTGACCCGCGTCTTCGGGCTGCTGTGTTGGCTGCCAAGGCAGCACCTGGACACGTTGTGTGCACCTGGTGATGGCCGTTAGAGCTTGTGTGTATCTTGTGAGGAACCGAAGCTGCTCTCCGTGGAGTCAGACTCAGGCCCATGTTCAAAGTAAAATGTCCAGTGTCAATTCAACTCTAACAGAGTGCATATGAGTCCAACAGGAACCATATGCTTACGCAACCAGGAACAATCTCCCAATCACACCCACACACACGTCCACACACACACACACACACCCACACACACACGTCCACACACACACACACACACACACACACACACAAGGACTCTCTCCTTTCTTTGCTGCTGCTTAACTCTGGCAGCCTGCCGGAGATCGTCTACATGGAATGTGGGTCTTCCCCGTTAGAGCTGTTTATGTGGAACACCTCTTCCCAGAAAGCTTTGTTCTCAGCAGCACAGAACAGCTGCAGCTGTTTTTCCTCCATCAGACGCGTTCCGGCTTCACAATAAAAACAAGGCTGGCATTATAGCAGGCATTATATTTCACTTAATTATAGGCTGATCGCAGAGAACAAAGCACCTCTTCTACTCCTGATACACTGACCCCACCATCGTGCAGGCCCTGTGACATCAACCAGGAGCGGGGGAGAGAAAGGGGCAGGGGATTTAACCCTTAAGAGAGGAGGTTTTTGGGAATTTTTTCAAAATTCTTAGTCGTGTTCTAGAACTCCATTGTTCCTTTCGGTTACCAGTTGCGATTGTGACATCAGCATTAGGATTTTCAGTCAAGAACATTCTAAGAACGTGCTAATGACATATTTGCAATCTTACAACTTCAAGGGTTAAAGGTAGCAAGAGGAATTGAGTGGGGATTAGTGAGAAATGAATGCTGTGGGGAACAGAGGGAGAGAGAAAATGATTAAATTTAGAGAGAGGTGGCCAAGTGACAAAAATGTGGGAGGGAGGGAATAGTTATGTGAGAGAGAAACAAATACTAGGTGTGAAAGAGAGCGAGCAAGCAAGAGAGAGAGAGAGAGTACTAGTGAGGCACCATCAAAAAATAAAAAATGTGTGTACTACATATGTTTACCAGTTACATTTTTCCACTTAATATCACTTGTTTTTATTCAAACTGCTTTACTTTACTACTTTGCAAATTACTTTACTGTTTTGTAATATGATATGCTTTACATTAATCTAAAGTTTTGATGATACATTGTAATACACCATGCCAAAAAACCATTCTTGAATTGAAATGATTTGAGAGAGAGAGAAAAAGAGAGAGAGGGAGAGGGAGGGAGAGAGAGAGAGAGAGAGAGAGAGTGTGTGGGGGGGGGGGGGTGACAGAGAGAGACAGAACACAAGTCAGATCTGACGTCCCATGCCCTGTTCAAAGATGGACAGCACCACTCTTTCAGAACTGTTAAGATTATGTTTTTGTTTTTTTTAAAGTTAAGTTAATGCCACTCGGTTGGTATAACCTCTATCAAGTTCAAATTCCTTTGATTCATATAACAATCGCTTAAATTACTTCAGTTAACACAACTCCAGTTTTCGTTGTATTAACTTAAGCATCAACAGTCAGGTTTACTTGAGTTATTTACCATATACTTTACCAAGTTATGTATACATATAACTTCCCTGGCTTAAATTTACCTAGTTTATCTATTCATAAACTCTGAATAGAACTTACTCAGAAGTCAAGATTCAAATTCAAACAAAGCCAACACAAATGGAAGAAGTACTGCTTGCCTATTTTTATGATTTGCACAGACATTACTTAAATTACTTTAAATGGACTGCATTTATATAGCGCTTTTATCCAAAGCGCTTTTCAATTGATGCCTCTCATTCGCCAGAGCAGTTAGGGGTTAGGTGTCTTGCTCAAGGACACTTCGACACACCTAGGGCGGGGTTTGAACCGGCAACTCTCTGACTGCCAGACAATCGGTCTTACCTCCTGAGCTATGTCGCCCCTATGTCGCCCACTTTAAGCATTAGAGTACATTGATGCTAACTGAATAAATGGAACATGATAGTTTTAAGCTGTCATAGTAATTATTATAGTAATATATGCAATTATTTGCATAAAATCATATGATCAAATCATTTCGCTAAGATGGTGATTATGATTTACAGAGTGGAAAGACTTTAGTGAGGATGGCGATTATGATTTACAGAGTGGAAGGAGTTCTTCTTGTATTATTATTTTTAGGGTTATTATTATTATTATTATTGTTATTATTATTATTATTACTATTGTTGTTGTTATCAAACTTTTAATGTAATTATAATGAATAATTTAATAATATTTTGCTACGTTTAAAGCTAACTTTTGCTCTGCTATTTGGAATGTGCAATTGTATTTTTTAATCAGTACTCTCAAGCAGCAGCTCCTGTAGTCCTGTAGCACAACATCTGTTTTTTTAATTCCACACATGGATGATTATTAATTGTGACTAAAAGCATCTGTTCACGCTTCACTTGTCTGATCTACTACCTGTGGCTCCCCTGCTTTCTGTATACACACCGGAACAGAATGTTCTCATTTCATAGTAATACAACTAAGTTTATGTTTAAGTTAATTGCAAATAATCAAAAAATCTTGAGCAGGATCTTGTTAAAGAACTTTTCCATGCTGTCTTTCTGGATGGTAGCCTACCTGTTCCTTTTCAGGTTTTAGCAAAAACTCTCAACCAAAAAAAAAAACAGCATACTATCCCTTGTGCTCAAAACAAAGCACACAGCTGAAATGTTTTAAACACTGAGCAGGTGCCACTTTCAGAGACGCTGAAAGCTGTTGACCAATCGAAGCGCGGGGTAAAGATATACTTTATGGAACCCCTGGGGTAATTTGTCCTCTGCATTTTCACCCATCCTAGTTACTTAGGAGCAGTGGGCAGCCAGAGTGCAGCGCCCAGGGACCAACACCAGTTCTGAGGCCAGTGCCTTGGTCAAGGGCACCTGCAGGAGCGCACCTAACATGCATGTCTTTGAGTGTGGGAGAAAACCGGAGTACCTGGAGTAAACCCACGCGAACACGGGGAGAACACGCAAACTCCGCACAGAAAGGCCCCAAGCCGAGATTCGAACCCACCACCTTCTTGCTGTGAGGCGACAGTGCTAACCACTGTGCCACCGTGTCCGCCCTGTGTGTCGTGTCCGTAAAACAACGCACAGGCCAGCCCGTGAGTGTAGCGTGAGCCGGGGATGATTCTGGCCATGCCGTTAAAATTAGGAAACGAGAAGGCGGGTTTTTGCCACCCGGGAAAAACATCAACCTCAGAGGCATCCATCTGGGTGCCAAACAGCGCGCTCTGAAAGCCAGTTTAATTGCAGATGAGAAACTACCATTGCTCTTCTTTCACTCGCACCGTTCCCTTGGAAACCAGGGTCCCCTCAAAAGTGTGCCGATCTCACTGTCACTGCATTTACATTTTCTATCAATAGGAAGTAGCTTAATTACGTGTAATGCTTACCTTTTTTTCCCCATCGCTGATGATGACAGAAGAGTATGTAACAAGGAGCTTGAATAGGCTAATTATGTGTGCTTTCTCTGGTCTATAGCCCTGTTCGTCTCTTAGTTACCGAGGTTGGTATCCATGTGATTTTACACAATTGCATAGCATGCATTGTGGTTTATATGTAATCTAATACATACATACATACATATGTGTTTATAAGCATCATTTGATGACCTTTAACTAACTCGTTGCTGATACAATTTGTGAGTGGATTGACCAGCTTCACCTGGAAGTGCATTCTTCTCTCGAGAGTCCAATGAATTTATTGAACCAGCACTGTGAGAAGACAGAGAGTGTAACCATGTGTGACACAATTAAAAGAAAAGGGTGAATTATGTCTGGCATTGCATCATTTGGAGCACAGAATAAATCTCCGATTTGCATTGCCTTCCCGGAGGCGGTGTGAATTTCCCTTTTGAAAATCGAAAGCATGAACGGCTGCCAAATATCCGTGGCGGCAGCGCGGTAAAGGAACTGGGCTTCCGAGGTTGCAGGTTTGATTTCCATGTGGGCCGCTGCTGTTTTACCCTTGAGTGAGGTGGATTGCTTTGGGGGAAATGTGCAGCTGTGTAAATGGGTTGCATTAAAAAATAATAATAATAATAATAAATAAAATAAATTGTGTGTAAATAAAGTGGCTCTGGAGAGGAGCATTTGCTAAATGATTAAATGCAAATATGGCCAATCAGCAAACCTGCCACAGTGTCTTCTGACCCCCAACCAACCAACCCACATGCAGATTTATCACTGGTAGTGTGTACCACATGTAGATTTACCACTGGTAGTGTGTACCACATGTAGATTTACCACTGGTAGCATGTACCACATGAAGATTTACCGCTGGTAGCATGTACCACGTGAATATTTAGCAGTGACCTTATGTACCACATGTAGATTTACCATAGTCAGTAGGTACCACATGAAGATTTTGCACCATTGTACTGTACCAAAGGTTTTAGAAGCAATGGTTCTGGGTAGTGAACCATCCGTTTAATTGAACCTCAATTAACCTCTTAAGGCACAAGCCAAATTTTGCCAATCCTTGCCCATTTAGGGGGTACCCTATTTAAAGCTTTATAACTCCAGATGTAAACACCACAGAGACTTGAAAAATGGCTTAAATGAAGCAAGACATCTGTACAATTTACAATACTAACGCAGATTAGTTTATATTCATAATTTTGAAAGAAATAAACTGCCACAAATGCAATTGTTTTGACAAAAAATCAAAAATAAATTTGCACTTTTTAAGTTTGCAGTGAAATACTGAGAGATATGAGATATACAGGAGGTTAAACTACACCTGTGCTGGATCAAAAACTTCTTGACCACAAGTTCATAAAATCAAAGGGTGGATATGTAGAACTACTATAGATGTATGAAGCAAAAACTAAGCAGTGTACCCAGCATCTCCAAATCTATCCAAAATGTCTAAATTATGCATTGTTGTAAATCACAACATATTCACATATTTCAATACAAATCAATTGTTTTGACTCAAGAAAATCACTGTTGCATAATTTTCAAATGGGAATTACAAGCTTTCAGTCAGTACAGTGATCTAAAATAGCTAGGTGTCCAGAAACATATCCAAAATCTCTCCAAAATGGAATAAAATGCTTTTTGTCCATTATAAAGCAGATAAATGAGCCCCTTATGAAGGTTTAAGATGAAACATTGCTATCAGATTTAAAAAATAATGCAACAATATTGTCACACAATGCAGTACAGTACCTAAATGTGTAATAATTAACTCGTGTGTATTTCTATACTCTGTACTCTCGTATGTTTTCTTGTATGAGGGTAGGACAACATGAAAACAATTTTCGACCGCCCACCACGTTTTGGCAATGGTCCAACTCTGACGTCATCACTGTGGCATGCTTCACAAAAACTATTACACTACCATCTAACGCTATCATTTACAGTGTGAAATATTCACATTATATAACACCACTAACCTATTTAAAGATACTTAATTTCAAAAATAGCGTATATAACCGAAATATTTTGAGCAGTAATACGAGCATAGCAATGATGAAATCTCCTCTATGTTCAGTAGATAGAGACAGAGACAGCATCAATGACACTATCCTATTCGCTTCTGTTTTGCTCCAGAAAACGAGGTTAGCTAGGTCTATCAGCAAACATATGGCTTAGCTATGTCCAGAAGTCCTCAATAATAATAGTATTTTCCAAGAAATTACGAAATATCGTTGACCACCTTTCGTTAGCTGCAATGTATTTTTATGCTAACATAGAGTGAATGCGCAAGTGAATGCGATGCTAAGAATATTTTCTGTTACGCTGACCTATAAAACGCTATTCCAAAAGCAGAATTAGACATGTTATACATTGTTAGAAAGCTCATACTCTCACCTACTGAATAAATGAATTGTCAATCAAGCCAGACTGTACTAAAAAGGGCGACGACGCCGTAAACAACAGGTGTGGTATTACGCGCAGCTATTTTGGAAGATACCCAGGCGTCACAGATGCGCCTATATTTCCCAAACTGATTGTCCAAGACAATATATGACCACTCAGTCTCAAAAGGGACATCTCTACACGTAAAACCAACAGTAAGGTTTTATATTTATTTAATATTTAGTTCCAGATATTGACTGTAGAATGACATGGTATCATTTTTAAAAACTTTTTCTCGTTTATTTCGTTGTTCAGTGAGCAGCGTTTTCACTGCTTTATATAGGCATATCTAGGGCTGTTGTCGGGTTTATCTTGTTGCTATGACGGAATATGATTTTTCAGTGGTGAAAGAATATTTTTATGAATGCCAAGATAGACAATATTGTCCATTATGTCAAGGGTGGGGGGTGTTTTTTAGATGAGACTGCAGGGAGGGGGTGCGTGTTACGACCAGAGCGACAATGGTGGGGCTGCGAAACTCCGTTTTCGGCATAGTTGTCGTGTATCGTCTACTAATGAAACTAAAACACCGCGTTTCTGTTTTTAACTCACACTTTGGTTGCAGTAGCACCGAATGTTTGAGTTTAGTAATCTAGGCATGCCGGCGTGCCCACCACTAGGGGCTGTGCCTTAAGAGGTTAAGGGCTGGGTAATAGTGAGAACCAGCACATACCCCCAGAGCTCCTTACCCCTAGAGTTCCACACCCCTAGTGTTCCAGACCCATGGAGTTCCATACACATAGAGTTCCAGACCCCCTAGTGTTCCAGACCCATGGAGTTCCATACACCTAGAGTTCCAGACCCATAGACTTCCATGCACCTAGAATTCCATACCCCTAGTGTTCCAGACCCATGGAGTTCCAAACTCCTAGAGTTCCAGACCCATGAAGTTCTATACACCTTGAGTTCCAGACCCATGGAGTTCCATACCCCTGGTGTTCCAGACCCATGGAGTTCCATACCCCTGGTGTTCCAGACCCATTGAGTTCCAAACTCCTCGAGTTCCAGACCCATAAAGTTCTATACACCTTGAGTGCCAGACCCTTTGGAGTTCCATACCCCTAGGGTTCCAGACCTCTGGAGGTCCATCCCTCCAGACTACAATAATGTGTGTAGAGGCAGACAAACAGAAGGCCATGTCATTATTTGGAAGGGGATGAGGGGTAGGCTTATTTTGACAAATTATGGCTTCAGATATTTCTGTGGAGATCAAATGGTCTGCACTTCGAAGTCAACCAACCAGCAAGACAGCTCCCTTCCATCCCCCGCCACTTTCTGGTTGCTAGGAGACCAAACTCAGTTGCGCCAAATAAAGAAACTCAGGATTCTTCTTCACCTGATTACCAAACTCTTGTTGGAGAGAGAGTGAGAGAGAGAGAGAGAGAGGTGGGGATTTGAAACAGAGGTCTGAGCAGACGCATCAGTTTTAAATTATATCAGTGATAAACAGTAAGTTATTTTCTTTAACAGCCTTATAAGAGACTCTTCATAAGCACAGCCACAGAACAAGCAGTATACCACATCCTATTTCTAAAGAGTACGTCTCTGTGCTGTCAAAATGCTGAAGCCCCTTGCACAATAACTTTTCTTCCTTCATCTAACGGCTTCCTTAAGCTACAGAATAAAGCCAGACATCGCAAACAGGGAAACAAGAACAGCTCCTCTCACTGTGAAAGTGGATGGTGTTGGTCTGACTGGGTCCAGGACCTACTGGTGGACCATCAAGTACACACGGGTGAGCCCTGCTGATGATTACATGTAAACGTGCTCTGATCTCTCAGTATGAATCTGAAATACGGAGACACTGATGATGGCAAGAGAGAGAGAGAGAGAGAGAGAGAGAGAGAGAGAGAGAGAGAGAGAGAGAGAGAGAGAGAGAGAGAGAGAGAGAGAGAACAAACCAGGACCTGTGACTGTAGCTGAAAAGGTAGAAGACTGTAATTTATTATTTTTGTTTAGTAAAAAATTTTATGATAAAATACTGGCAACTGGGTTGTCACAACTTTTCCATATAAATAACAGTAACAATATGTTAAGCATACGGTAGCATGCTGTATATCTAACAATTGTTTCATGTATTACTGTAATGATACAAATGCAGTATTTATCTTGCAATTGTTTCCAACTTTGTACCTTCGCTATATTACAGGTCTTTATTATGTGTGTGTGTTAAGTGTGTTACTGCTCTGGTTGAAACAAAAGCCGACACCCACACTGGCCCTTTCTGGATAAGACTGGTGACCCCTGCTCTAAAAAACGAAAGCACCCAATCAAGAAAAATTAACAGCTTGTTAAAATTCTGGGATTGCAATTGTGGTTGGGACATAAAAAACAGCAGACACAGGGGCCCCCAGTTTGAGAACCACTGACCTGATGGAACTGCGTGGTGGTGGTCTGCACTCCAAGTTGAAGCATTTTTTCCTCGCCGAGAGCAGCCTTTTTTTTTTTTCCAAAATGGCTGCATTGAGCCAAAGCGTTAAGCCAAAGCGTTGAGCCAACTACCGTCACCAAATCTGAACCCGGTCGAACAACGGTCCTTTCATTTCCTTTACAGACACACCGTTTTAATCCTAAAACTAGGAGTTAGAAATATGCCGTTATTAACTGCGCATGTCCACGCCTAAATCAAGCAGGGGGACATCCCCCCCCCCCCCGTCATTGATCCCCCAGATATCTTCAGCTCTTGCCCATCGGTCTTAATGAGGCTGGGTAATAAAATCCGAACTGCTGACTGGAAGTGTAGTTTAATATCCTCACAGGCTGAGGATATTAATTGGATTGATAATCAGTGGTGTGTGATGGCTTTTGCCAATGTGGTCCGGGGAGGAAAAACATGAAAAAAAAAAAATGCATGACTGCGTTGTCTCTCTTTATCCTCGTCCCCTCTTCCTCTGAGACTCCTCCACCACTTTTGTCGCTCTCTCTGTCCTTTCTCATCCATCCTTCCTCTATACCTCCATTACTTTTTTTTTGCTATCTTCCCTGCTCGCTTAACGTAGAGTTCTGTCTGCGGAGCAAGGCGGCACAGGTGGAACACAGCAAGAAGGTCAATTCCGCATAGGTGTGAGGAAGTGTCTTCCAGTGTGTGGATGGGCCCTATAGTCTGGTATCTGATAAGGTTCTGTTCCAGTGTGTGGATGGGCCCAATGGTCTGGTATCTGTTAAGGCTCTGTTCCAGTGTGTGGATGGGCCCAATGGTCTGGTATTTGTTAAGGCACTACGTCGGTGTGTGGATGGGTCCCACAGTTTGGTGTCAAATCCAGAATTTAGCAGTGCTGAATTTTTTAAGGCAGTGGACTGCCAATATGCTTTGGAGGTGTTTGAACGGAAGGAGGTTGCACACATCCAACATCCCACATTGGGGAAAAACAGGTTTAACATCAAAAGAAATGGAAAGCTCATCGTCCTGGCCCACACGCTTATGTTTCAGGTGGAAGACAAACCCATGAATTCTCCAGCCTTTCTTTAGACAGAAGTGCTCGTCCGTTTATGCTGAATAATAATCGGAGAGCTTGAAGATTTCCCCATGGAGCAGAGCTACTTATTTCAACAGTAAATGTGTTACAGTTTTAATTACTTAGCAATAATGTTAAAATATGGCCTGGGATGCAATGACTGAGTTCAATAGCAACCTCCCCACCTTGCCACGAGTCATGTTGCATAATTATTACTGACAGGCACCACAATGGATGATATGTCTTTTCAAAATGTTTTTTTTTTCTACTTTATAATTCACACTTATATTTGTTATTCATATGTGACATTGATTGTCTGAAAAATTTCTGAGGCCAAAATTGCTGATTAGAAAGAAACCACAAAAATCTGTAGACACTGCACCCCCCTCAGGACTGGAGTTAAATCTGAGGACACTGTGGCCCTCAAAGGCTACATATTATGTATATATGTATATGACAACTATGTTTTCTGTTTTAAAAGGAATCAAATTGTTTCGCTTCACAAAGTCGATTCCCTCTCCTCGTCACAAACATCAGTGCAGCTAACACAGCTAGCGGTCGCCGCGCAGGTAACAGACAAAGATGACGCCACACACACACCTTCAGAAATTACACAGAGGCCCTGTTGTTATCCCACATTACCGCCATTAAAGTCACCAGAACGGGAAGTTACCAAAAAAAAAAAAAAACACTATTAACAGCAGGTCCTTTTTCCCTGGATATTCTCACATTAGCTTCGCGCAGCGCACCAAGAGCTACATTAGGTATAACCGAACGGCCAGCGTGACGGATTTTGGGATGTCAGACCTCATGAACATCTCCCGTCTGCAGCAGGGCTGCGTAAGATGGCTCCTCGTGAGCAGGAGCTGGCACTTCAAATATAGAACACGGGGAGGGTAAGTTAAGGTGGCCTGACATCACATCACGCTGTGGGTGCCATTCACAGGAAGAGGAGACAGCTGTTGACAGGAACTCTTTTTTTCACAACCTTCCTGTCTACCCATCTGTTACACTGACAGTATCTCATTAAACTGGGGGGGGGGGGGGGGGGGGGGAGTTGGTGCAGCAGCCTTGGTTCAAACACATTCATACGTAACTGAAGTACTCTGGCTTGAAATGCCGGTGATATCTATCTGACGAAGCACCCTCTTCTCTTCTCTGCCCTGTCCATGCAAGGTCACTCCTCATTGGCTGGTTGCTTTATCGCTCCTGTCTTGGGTCGAACAGATATAACTGAAGTACTCCGTCTTTAAATATTGCAGTGAAATCTGAAGAAACCATGTCCTGCAGATGCCTCGCAACTTTTAGAAGAAACACGCAACCGACCAAGGTATACAATGCACATGAGATAAGAAACCTGTTCAGGATATCAGGGAAGTGAGTGTTTGGCGACACTCTGCTGGAGTCGGGAGCCAAAAAAACCTGCATAACTATGTCGTAAGCATGGCATAACACCTGCTATAAAGAGTTATGACAGGGTATTGCATATCATATCACGACCAGTGTCATAACCACTCTGGAAATGTACTCAGTAAAAGTGCCTTCTAATCGGTTATTTTGGATCGGTTTTGTGAAAAATTTCCCACACACATTATGGCAGTGTCGTCACGTTCGCCGGCCAAAATCGCGCCCCCACCGCCTTCCCGCCAACATCGCGGAGGCTCATTAATTAGAGGCCTTTTTTCAGCTTGTGCCCTCTGAGACACAACCTTTTTCCGGCAGTTTCTACCCAGCTGGCAGTGACAGCACTTGTTGACCTCTGCCAAACCCCACCCCGCCCCCCGCCCCGAACCACTCCCCCACACCCCCCACACCCCCCACACCCCTCAAACCTCACACCACCCTCTCCCCCCCCCCTCACCAACCCTTCCCTGCTGTCTGCTTGTCTCTGACAGGGGGACGTGGACGGGGGGATGTAGGGGGGGCAGGCAGGGATGGGACAGGAACGGATGCTACAGGAGGTCTCTTGCATTCTGCTCCTGAGACATTTGTCACGGCAACAACATCTCTCTTCCGCTTCCTGATTTGAAGTGCCCGCAGTCGCCAGAATTAATCATCGAGTCACGGATGGGGGACCCCGTCCTGTCCCCCCGACCTCAATTTTCCCTGGTCGCTTTGGGGGGGGATGGGGGGGGGGGTGGGGGTTGGGAGGGGATTGTGGAGAGCCCAGACAGGCAGAAGATGCTGCCAGACCACAATCCGTTGGATGAGACTTCGCTGTCATGGCGACGTCATGGCGACGGAGCACCCAAGGTGCCTCTGACGGCACACAAAGCAGACGGGCCAAACGCACAGACTCACAAACACCACCTGTTCAAAAGACAACATGCTCTGAATCATTATAACCTGCACCCCCCTGACTCCACCCCCGCCACCCTCCACCACCTGCCCCGTCCTGCGCTACTTGTTCAAATGTCTGATCTCCCGCTCCTGACGTATTTGGGGGGGGGGGGGGTGACTTATTTTCTTTGAAGCCACGCTCATTGTCATAGGATTGCCGGGTTTTCGGGTAACCATGACAACCGGGGAAAACAATGGGAGGAGAGAAGAGACTCTTTCGACCCTGTGAAGCGAGGACTTGATTTGCAACAAAGCTGAATCTCTAATTTTAAAAAAGGGACTGCATGATAACCATGCAAGTTCATCTTTATTCAGGTATGGAGTTCAATTTATGTAAATTAAAATACAGACAAGTCTGGTATGAACCATGGAAAGAGTGCCTGTTGTGTTAAAATAGGGGCTAAAGGGAACTGCATGATAAATATGCAGAAGTACCTTTGAACAAAACAGATCAGAACTAAATTCTAATTTACTTATGTGAGACGTGTCAGAAAAATACTGAATCGTTTCAGTTTTTTGATCTGTAATAGGTGGTTTTTTTATTTCTCCTTTTCATGAGATGCTGATGAAAATTAATTTTTAAAATTACAATGCATTTTATTTTACATCCTCAAAAGCTCTTGAGTGTTCTCATTGAAAATCAGCTTTGAAGAAATCATATGGAGCGTATTCAATTTACCATCCGATATTCAGTGTGTGTGTGTACGTGTGCCTGCGTGCGTGCATGTGTGTGTGTGCGTCTGTGTGTGTGCGTGTGTGTGGAGTGTGTGTGTGCATGCATGAGTGTGTATGTGTGTGTGTTTGCGTGAGCTTGTGTGTGTGTGTGTGTGCTTGCAAGTGCGCATGTGTGTGTGTGCGTGTGTGTGCCTGCGTGCGTGCATGTGTGTGTGTGTGCGTCTGTGTGTGTGCGTGTGTGTGAAGTGTGTACGTGCATGCATGAGTGTGTATGTGTGTGTGTTTGTGTGTGAGCTTGTGTGTGTGTGTGTGTGTGTGTGCTTGCGAGTGCGCATGTGTGTGTGTGTGTGTGTGTGCCTGCGTGCGTGTGTGTGGAGTGTGTGTGTGTGTGTGTGTGTGTGTGTGCTTGCGAGTGCATGTGTGTGTGTGTGTGCGCAAGTGCGAAAGCGTGCGCGTACGTGTTTATGTGTGCATGTGTGTGTGTGTGCATGCGTGTGTGTTTCAGCAGGTGTGTATGAGCTCTTATGTGTGTCTGTTTGCCTGCATTTACGTATGTATGCATGCGCACACTTGCATTATATTAAGGCTCACATCCAAGAGCCTTCCAATGTGGGAGCAACATGACAGCTGCCGCCTGATTTATGTGAACAATACCGCCTGAGCTGGCTAACATTTCCACACCAAGATGCAAATTCTAACAAATTCAAAATGCAAATTCTAGGCCGTCTGGGTGGTGTAGAGGTATAATCGCCTACCACCGCAGAGACCCGGGTTCAATCCCTGGCAGCGGTACTTGCAGCTTGGTCAGACGTTTCAACGAACACAATTGGCAGTGTTCGCGGGTGGGAAGTCGGTGAGGGTATGAGTCCTGATCGCTGCATTAGCGACTCCTACTGGTTGGTCGGGGCACCTGTCCAGCGGGGAGGGGTTCCAGGGATAGCATGAACCTCCGCACACCCAGTGAAACTCCTTGCTGTCAGGTGAAAAGAAGTGGCTGGAGACTCCACATGTATTTCGAGGAGGCATGTGGCAGTCTACACCCTCCCCAGACTGACAGAGGATAGCGCATCGACCAGGACTGTGGCTGGTCCACACGGGGAATTGGTATAATGACTAAATTGGGGAGAAAACTGGGAGAAAAATGGCAACAAAAAAAAGTGAATTCTACTGTAACAAGCCCTAGGTAGAGACCTATGAAACCATTAAAACATAGGCTAAAACACCCTTAATCTGGGTATACCCTAATCTATTTATTTATTTAAGTTTTTTACAGCCATTAAGCAGATGTACGTATCCAGACGAAACACATAACTTTTTTTTTTTATAGGTGTGTGTGACTGGGTGTCTGTGTTTTTATGTACATTTGTGTGGGTGTGTGTGTGAGCATGTTCATGTTCATTAGTGTGGGTGTGTGTGTGTGTGTGTGTGTGTGTCTGTGTCTGTGTGTGTGTCTCTGTGTGTGTGCATAGATGTGTGTGTGTCTGTGTCTGTGTCTGTGTGTGTGTGCGTATGTGTGTGTGTGAGTTGGCTTCCTTGTGTCAGGTGGAAATGAACAGGATTCTGAACAGACCAATGTGCCAAGGCGACCAACAACTAAAAGGGCAACAAGAGCGTTAGGCTCCATGCTTTTACCTCCTGCAAAGGGTAACATCACCAAGAGCCCGGATAGCTCAGTCGGTAGAGCATCAGACTTTTAATCTGAGGGTCCAGGGTTCAAGTCCCTGTTCGGGCGGACTGTCCTGTTTTAAAAATGTCAAACAGCGTAAACAGCACGTGTTGTAAGTCATAAAGCACTAATTTCATGTGTGCGTCAAGGTGACGTCTCACAGGAATGACTGAGGGTGGTAGTGTGTTGTGTTATGGTCAGGAATCTGGGCTTGCAATCTAAGGGTGTACAGTTTGATTCCAAAGCAGGACGCTGCCATTCTACCTTAACTTGAGTAGAGGTGCTTATTCAGTCACATCTATCTGTACAAATGGACTGTAAAATGTAAGTCTCTTCGGATAAGACTGTCAAGTGCAACACAAAAAAAAAACACGATTTACATGAAAAAAGAATTTGATGCACGATAAGGAGGGGGGGGAATATTGGGTTATGCAAAGCGAAAAAAAAAAAAAACTGAATACAACTTATTCAACCAGAATGAAGTTGTAATTAGAGGGAGAACAAAGCCCAGCGCTCGCAGCTGTAATTAACGGTAATTGCGTTTCTGAGCGACGGCTTTTCGGGCCTCCGGCTCGTCGGGTCTGCGCGTGTAGACGCGCCCGCGGCCGTTCCCTCCCTCAACGGTGCTAACTTCGCGAAATGCCCCTCGCGCTCGAAGAGCTCGGTGCTTCTCGGAGGTTTAAGCACCACGCCGCGTGCCCACACGCCCGTCCGACCAACTGTCACAGGAGGAGAACGGGGGCAGATTATAGCCCTTCAGCTCATCTGCCCCCTTTAATGGTGCCCGCAATGCTGGCCGGTTCAGAGAAACCGCCATCCTGGCGGTTTGTGCAGCGGTTCGCTGGGTGTACTGGCAGCCGAAGGGTCCAGACGAACATCATCGCTTGTGTGGAGTGTGGCACAGTGGGTAAGGAACTGGGCTTGTAACCGAAAGGTCGTAGGTTCGATTCCCGGGTAGGGCACTGCCGTTGTACCCTTGAGCAAGGTACTTAACCCAAATTGCTTCAGTATATATCCAGCTATATAAAATGGATACAATGTAAAAAAATATATAAATTAAAAAAATGCTATGTAAAAGTTGGGTAAGTCGCTCAGGATAAGAGCGTCTGCTAAATGCCTGTAATGAAATGTAATGTGTACTGAGCGTGCACTGGGGTGATGTCTTGTTTTTTTCCGTGTCTGAATTGCATGGAGTTGCCCCGGTGTAAACGTCAAACCCGAATGCAAACACCCTAGTCTCATTGCATAAATACTTATGTTTCTGTATGCTGTTTTTTTGTTTGTTTTTTTCCTCCTCTAAGTCACGCTATTTCAAACCAAACTGCCTTGAGAATGCCACGATTGAGAGAAGGGGCGTAGATGTACAACATATTGAAGAAATGTACAGAGAACAAGCCCCTCATAATTGATGTTTGTATGTTTTGTTAGGTGTAAGTCTTGTTGGGTAACTTTGTGTTTCATGTCAGGTCCCCCTTGCAAAAGAGATTTCAATCTCAATGGGGTTTTCCTGGTTAAAAAATGGTTAAATAAAAAAATAATAATAATCTCATATTGTTTAAATGCCAAAAAGGAAACTCTTTAGGAATTATTTTTCAGGCAGTGTACTCAGTGGAAGTGATGTCACAGTAGTTACCTAATGGTGACCCAATGGCAGCCAATGTAGAATATTCCCTAGAATCCCCACCAATCAAGGACAGGGATGCAATGATAATTCAACATATATTGGCGATGTCATCAGACTGGATTTATTTGCTTTTGAGGGCCTGTGGTTCAGATGTGTGAGCAACACCGTATGTGCAATTTGTAATGCTGGCCTACTATTAATTGAGCAGTTGTGTTCTGGTCCCTCCCCCCCCCATTGTAGACCCTTCAGTTTCTTCTTATATTAGCATGAACCCCAGACGGGACACAGCCCTAAAAGCTGAGCTCTACACTCAGGGCCCACAAGCATGTTCACACACGCGTGTTAACACACACACACTTGGACAGACGCCTGCCCATGCCAATCACAGCTGGGGCTCGAGGGTGGAGAAATGGGTGGAGCCACAAAAAAAACTGTCAAACACCGACTCGTTTGAACCAACCGCAGAAAAACACAACCGGTTAAATTCAGTTGGCGCATGAAATCCCCACCCAACCTAGGTTTCACTAAGCTTCCCTTTCTCACCACTTGCTTGAGGATTGTGGGGTGACATAGCTCAGGAGGTAAGAGCGGTTGTCTGGCAGTCGGAGGGTTGCCGGTTTGATCCCCGCCCTGGGCGTGTCGTAGTGTCCCTGAGCAAGACACCTAACCCCTAACTGCTCTGGTGAGTGCGAGGCATCAATTGTAAACCGCTTTGGATAAAAGCGCTATATAAATGCAGTCGATTTACCATTTACCATTAAAAAAAGGACTTCACCCGAACAACCTGTGCCATCATGTGTTAAGCTACAAAAACGAGCGAGCAACTGAACAGCAACATAAAAACGACTCATTTTTATTCCCCATTGCTTTCTTTCCTGATAGGTCGCAGAACCTTTTACTCTTTTTAGACTCGTAGGTTAACTCGTCAGCATCCATCCATCCACATCATCTATATCCGCTTATCCTGGGCAGGGTCGTGCTGGAGCCTATCCCAGCGTGCATTGGGCAAGAGGCAGAAATTACACCCTGTACAAGGCCACCAATCTATCGCAGGGCTATCTACATTACATTACATTACATTACATTACAGGCATTTAGCAGACGCTCTTATCCAGAGCGACTTACACAACTTTTACACAGCATTTTACATTGTATCCATTTATACAGCTGGATATATACTGGAGCAATTTCGGTTAAGTACCTTGCTCAAGGGTACAACGGCAGTGTCGGGAACGGGAATCAAACCTACGACCTTTCGGTTACAAGCCCAGTTCCTTACCCACTGTGCTACACTCCGTCCACATCTAATCCGTCCACATCTATCTAATTCGTCAGCAGCATTTTTAAATTCAGTCCGGTTGAAACGGGCTACGACAGACAGATCATGCGCAAGCTCTGATAAACTGAGAGCTGACAGAGATACATCAGTAATTGTTTGGCTCACCCAACCAGGCGCTGTCTCTGGGCTTAGAGCTTAAGTGTTTACGGTTTACAGGCATTTAGCAGACGCTCTTATCCAGAGCGACTTACATTGTGTCCAGTTATACAGCTGGATATATGCTGTAGCAATTCAGGTTAAGTACCTTGCTCAAGGGTACAACGGCAGTGTCCTACCGGGGAATCAAACCTGCGACCTTCGCGTTACAAGACCAGGTTCCTTAGCCTTTATACTACACTGCCGCCCGCGGGTTGAGAACAGAGCCTAGTTGCACATTTACATAATTGAATCATGGGAAATGTCTGCTGTGTCAAGTGAACTCAGAATGAGCGAAGTGCTTCACCCAGGTGGGTGGGACACCGTGTTTGTGGCCAAGGTGATCCTGTGCCGTGATTCTCTGTCAGACGCTGTAAGATCGTGAGACTAACAGCTCTGTGTTACGTGAAGGCAATCCATTGCAGGTTACAGTGGCACACATACCTCAGATTCAGGCATACTGAAACCACACACGCACACACACATGCACACACTCATAACTGCACACACACGCACACACACACACATGCACACACTCATAACTGCACACACACGCAGACACACACAGACGGACAGACTCACACACACACACACACGGACACACATGGACACACAGACGGACGGACACACACACACACACACACACACACACACAGAAACATTCTGTGCCTCAGCCCATTCCCATCTCTGGACTCCTAGCCCAAGATTAAAAACATGCAAATGCAACATGCAACACATCCGAACAAAAGCCCCCGTCAAATGTATCTCTCGTGTTCGATTTCTATTCCACTAAATGCGCAGAGGGTGAACAAAATTCACAAAGAACACTGGGCTCCACACTGTTGACTCACACCTCGTTTTCATGCTTGTACATTCCACGAAGGGCGACATAGCTCAGGAGGTAAGAGCGGTTGGCTGGCAGTCGGAGGGTTGCCGGTTCGATCCCCACCCTGGGCATGTCGAAGTGTCCCTGAGCAAGACACCTAACCCCTAACTGCTCTGGTGAATGACA
Source organism: Anguilla pacifica (assembly GCA_039654925.1). Lineage (NCBI taxonomy): Eukaryota > Metazoa > Chordata > Actinopteri > Anguilliformes > Anguillidae > Anguilla > Anguilla pacifica. Next base: position 75,527,074 of record CM077285.1, on the reverse strand, counting down.
GGCATCAATTGTAAAGCGCTTTGGATAAAAGCGCTATATAAATGCAGTCCATTTACCATTTACCATGAGGCTATGGGTTCCAGCCACAGTAACTGCACAGCCATTTCTGGCCAAGGCCAATCCACTCTCCCCACACTCCGCTCAGCTCAGGGGAGTTTGAGCAGGTGGTAATAGTTCTGCTTTCCCTTCTTAAATGGATTTTTTTTCTTTTTTTTCCCTCTCTCTTTCATATCAGTTAATCTCAGCAACAGCTGAGCAGCTCAGTCTGTCAGAGGCATCATTGTCAGCTGAGCCAGGGGAGGAGAGGGGTAGGGGTGGGGGTGGGGGTGTGTGTGTGTGTGCATGTGTGTGCGTGTGTGTGTGTGTGAGAGAGAGTGTGTGTGTGTGTGTGTGTGTGAGAGAGTGTGTATGTTCCCCAAAAACTTTTTTATCTCAAGCTCCCCCAGAATGACCGAGGGCTCCATCTTTATAAAGTGCTCAACTGTTGTCTTTATGGAAACCCTCTATGGTAGATATGAGAAACAGCCCTTGCCAGAGACACAACCCTTGCACTAGATAGGGTTCCTCCATGGAGGAGCCTTTCGGAACCCTTTCTGCTGAGAATCCGCCCCCCATGGCTGGAGTCTGGAGACCCCGGCTCTCCATAGCTCTTATTTTTTGTGCATGTTAACCAGCTGAGCTTGTGACGGCAACATCATTCTGACACAATTTCAAGAGCAGAGGAATCAGACTAAATTCCTGGGGTGGGGGGTGGGGTGGGGGGTGGGGGGTGGGGGGGGGTGGAGGAGGATACAGCATCTGCGGGTTTTTCTGGTTTCCTTTCAATCAGCTGCCAATCAAGGCCCTGAGAACAAGGTGTGCAGATTCTGAGCTAATCGATGACTTAAGGGGACCACTGGTGCCAAGAGCACCCCGCACCCACACCAAAAAAACAGTCGACACTGCCCACTGCCCTCCAGGACTGGAGTCTCACACTTGTGCTTTAGAGTGTATGGAAAGGGTTCATCAGATCTGGGTAATATGACTAATCCTCCATTTAAAAATAGCATGTATATAAACCATGTTCTTAGTGAAGTATCTACAGATGCTATTATCTGTTTGCTCAAAAATGCTTTTATCCAGAAAGGTCTACACAGCTGGCATTCACACGTAGTATATTGATGCTGATATACAGCATACATCATTTTTGATACGCTGAAACTGATGTACATACGCATAATTTGCATCATGGGTCAGAAATCAGGCAATAATGTGGCTGCAGTATATGAAGCAGGCAGACATGGTGACAAAATTTAGTTTCTGTTCGACCAAACATTAGAATGGTTATCGTAAGCATGGTCTGTGTGTGTGTGTGTGTGTGTGTGTGTGTGTGTGTGAGTACGTATGTGTGTCTAAATGGGTGTGCATGTGTACATGTGTGTTCACATGTGGGTATATAGTGTGTGTGTGTGTGTTCACATGTGGGTATATGTGTGCGTGTGTGTGTGTGTGTGAGTACGTGTGTGTGTGTGTGTGTGTGCATGTTCACATGTGGGTATATAGTGTGTGTGTGTGTCAGTGTGAATGTGTGTGTGTGAGTACATGTGTGTGTGTGTGTAAGTGTGTGTGTGTGTTCACATGTGGGTGTGTGTGTGTCAGTGTGAGAGTGCGTGTGTGTGTGTGTGTGTGTCTGTGAGTGTCAGTGTCCGTATGTGTGTGAGTACATATGCATATGTGTGTGTGTGAGTGTGTGTGTGTGTTCACATGTGGGTGTGTGTGTGTGTGTGTGTGTGTGTGTGTGTGCGTGTGTGTGTGCGTGTGTAATTTCCAGGGGTGGACAGTAACGAAGTACATTTACTTGAGTACAGTACTTAAGTACATTTTTCAAGTATCTGTACTTTACTTGAGTATTTATTTTTTTGGAAACGTATGACTCTTACTCCACTACATTTGAAAGGTAAATATTGTACTTTTGACTCCACTACATTTCTATGAAGGTTGTCGTTACTCGTTACTTTGAAGCATAGCTGTGAAGTCAACAGCTGAATCTTTTTTTATTTTATAAAATGCGATTGGCCACACGTTGTGTTCCTCACAGGAAAACAACCAATCACATTAGCCTACTCCTAATATGCTGTCGGTGACGTTCAAAGTGCTTGCTTGTTGCACCAGTGATTGAACAGTTCAATTTGAACTTGGCGGCGGTAATGATGGCGACGGCAGAAGATAAGGATGATTCTTCGTCACCAGAGCACCCATGGCCATATCTCTAGTTCATGTTTGAGATTTGTGAAATTCAAAAAGATTCATATTGTTTTAAATGTTTGCTCTGCTTACCGCGCACAAACTACATCGCTGCATTCAAAAACTCGCAGTCCAACCCGAAAAAGCATGTCGAGCACGGGTTAAATTGGGGGTGGAGGTGGGTGGACCTTTGGTAAATAAATAAATAATTTTGACCCGCAGTTTTACAAATGACTATGACAATCCTGTCCATTTTTCGTAGACTCCAGTCCATGTGTTCCCTCTAGCCATTTACTCGCTCAACCAATCAAAAATTCGAAGAAAAAAACTCAGGCGGAACAGTCGTTTATGTAGACAGGCGCAGAAAGAAAAATATCGTCGATTGTTTGGAAGCGGGCGTGGTAGGTAATTTCATTAACATGTAATTTCATCTATGCAACATTTTGAAGAGAGATGAATAAACACCCCCCACGAACGCCGGCTATTATTAACGGCAACATTGATTGCTTGAGCAAAATCAGCAGGTTGCTGGTCAGCAGCTAAGATAGGATTTAATATTTCCCACATAGCCTACATAACGTTTTATTCGGTAGGGCGCAAAACTTTCCTTTAAACTGATCATTGATCTCAACCTGTTTTCATTAGTAATTTTCCTTTATAATCAAAAGCATGCCAACGATCGGATTAATCAAATGGCAAGTAGCCTAACATACAACGTCTTCATACCGTGTTTGAGGGAAATCATAAATTCAATTTATCCGTGAAAAATCTGTTTTAATCACCAAGTAGTCTACACTTGACAAACAAGATACACCAGTCTGTTATCTACTGTGTTAGTTTTCAGAACAACCCAGTAAAAATGCATCTGTAAATGAGCTTCTGTAAATGCATCATAGAAACAATACAACAGTGTGTTGGCATTAAAAAGAAAATGTACTTTTGAATACTTAAGTATTTTTAAAAGCAAGTAATCCAGTACTTTAACTCAAGTAAAAATTTGACTAAACAACTTTCACTTGTAGTGGAGTAATGTCTGACCAGGGGTATCTATACATTGACTCAAGTAATGGAGTTGTGTACTTCGTCCACCACTGGTAATTTCATCTGTGACCTGCGAGTCACACTGCATAAAAAGAAAGTGTGAACAGAACCAGAGAGGAAGAGCAAGATCAGAGGGTTAGGGTCAGAGTACAGGCATAGTTACACTAGTCATTGTTATTTTTTAACTTTTGAGGCGTAAAATCACAAATATGCGATTAGACTGTGATTGGATTAGTCCTTATTGTTAACATTCTGTAGCTGATGTAACAATAACTACTGGTAATTCTGGAGTTCTAGAATGCTGAATACTGAAACAGGAAAAAAAAAACATTCCGAATGAGCCTTCTCTGCAAAGGGTTAATTTAGGAGATGAGGTCGGGGCTGGCTAGAGGGAACGAAGATGATGTTGCACAAATAAACACCCCTTCAAAAATGAAAAAAAAACGCTTCATGACAACCATGAGTGGGACTGAAGGAGAGGGAGAGAACAAGAGTGATGGAGAGGTGGTGGGAGATGGAAAAAGGAGGGAGTGAGTGATTTGAGAGGCAGAAAGAAGGCAGGACTGAGTGAGTAGGTGAATGAGTGGTAGAGGGAGGTATAGAGAGATGTGGATGTAGGTGCAGAGGTGGGGATGACTGGAGAGCAGAGAGGAGGTAAAGGCAGGAGGATATGTTTCATGAAAATGGCCTGAAACTGTTACACACACACACACACTGTCTCTCACACACACACGCACACACACACGCACTCACATTCACACTCACACACGCACGCACACACACACACTCACGCACACACACACTCTCACACACACACACACACATTCATGCACGCGCACACACTCAAACACATGCACACACACTTGTAATAACATAACGTAATGATGAGAACAGGCCATTTAGCCCAATGCTCACCATTTTCCTGACAAAATTAGTGCTCTGATTACCCACTGACTAGATAGTATCTAACACCATATCATGCCTAGTTTCTGCCTCTACTACGTGACCTGGCAGGCTATTCCACACACTGACTACTCCCTGCGTGAAAAAATTCTTCTTAATGTCTGTGTGGAATTTACCTTTCGCTAATTTTCATTTATGTCCCCTTGTTCTATTAACAGAACTCAACCTGAAGAATCTCCTGTAATAACATAACTACACACTCACACAAACACACGCGTGCGCGCACACACACACACACACACACACACACCCACACACACGACAGCACTGCTTGTCAAGTTTCCCATATTCTGTTCCACAGTGGCACCTCCCCTGTCCCTCCTCTATCTCTCATTCCCATTCTCCCTCCTTCCACATTTTCACACGTATCTCCTTCTCCCCCATGAATCCCATTCCTTTCTTTCTACCCATCTTATCAAAACAGTTTCTCTCACACCATTCTGAGCCCAGTTTTCAGCGACGGACTCTCAAACCTTGTGGTTGGACAACAGGTCCCCCTGCTGGACACGTTACGCAAACTTTGCTGTGGCTTCGCTTTTGACAAGGCCGTGGGAGAGGAGGTGGTCGAAAGCTTAATATCCTCCTTGAGATTATGTAGTGTTATAATGTAGCCCAGCGGAACTAATTTTGATGCTAGTGGGTCAGGTAGGAAGCATAAAGTGGGGCACGTAGTCCATGCACAGGTAATAACTTGCTTCCATGTTCCCCCACACCAGACATTTCTATTGTTGGAGATGCTGAGTCGTCGTTGGCCTGGCTCTTGATGATGCTAAGTAAACTGAATGATTGTTATTTCGTAGGAAGTGTAACCTTAGTTGGTGAGGAAGCGAATGGACAGGCGGTGTATGTCTGAGTCAGCGCTACACAGGTATTTTGTTTACTGTTACCATGTTTAAAGTTTTATGCGCAGTGTTTTATGAAACGATGCAGTGTTTAAGAGGTCACTAATTTCACGTTGTCGGACTGCTGTAGGGCACGTGGGGAGAGCCAATGTGTCAGAAATGTTGGCAGCGCCTTCTATAGTGGGTGAGTCAGCTGTAAAGCTTGTACACATTGCGCGTATGATATAGAACTATTGTTTTCTGTATTGTAAATATTCATTGTGTTTATTTAAATGGATTTTGGTGCTGATATTAATGCTGTCTTGTGTGATTTTAGACCGTGTGTTTAGCCACTGCTTCTCTGGGTCTCAATTATTTAAAGTCGAGCCTTATAATATAAGGGGTACCCTGTAAGCCGAAAGCACTGTTGCACTGTATAGTGCATTATGATATACACAGATCAGCCTTAAAACATTAAAACCACCGGCATTTTTTCTGCTTTTTTCTGATTTAATATTTTATTTTCTCTGTTTGTAATCAAACAATTCACACGTGGTCAAAGCGCAGACTCAGAGATTTCATTAAAGGGTATTCTTACACATTTTGGTTTCACCATGTAGTAATTACAGCACTTTTGTTTTATACATGGTCCCCTTAAAAACGGTTGGGAAAATACACATCACTGACGACGCATTGACAACCTGTAGGATGTGATGGCCCGGTCTGCCCGGTTGCTGCTCTGATCTCGTTTTCGTGTTACGTTCACATTTATTTAAAACGTGCAGGTGTGTAGTGGGCGGGGTCGGCTTATCATGGGGACGATGCAGTGCACCTGTGAAAAGTGACCAGTGCACCCCCACCCCCCCCCCTACCCCCCACCCCCCACCCTCAACCCCCCACGCCCCACGCAGTTCTGCCTCTCCACTCCCTCCTTTGTTGGGGACTTCTTCAGTTTCTAATTATATTGTGGTATGACTGTTGATCTGGCAAAGCACTTTGAGCGACATACTCTGTATGAAAGGTGCTGTATAAATGAAGATATTATTAGTATTATTCTGACATGGGTATCTCGTGATCGGCAGCCAAATGCAGGTGGGTGGACCTTTGGTAAATAAATAAATAATTTTGACCAGCAGTTTTACAGATGACTATGACAATCCACGCCCCACGAAGTTCTGCCTCTCCACTCCCTCCTTTGTTGGGGACTTCTTCAGTTTCTAATTATATTGTGGTGTGACTGTGTTGATCTGGCAAAGCACTTTGAGCGACATACTCTGTATGAAAGGTGCTACATAAATAAAGTTATTATTAGTATTATTCTGACATGGGTATCTCGTGATAGGCAGCCAAATGCAGGTGGGTGGACCTTTGGTAAATAAATAAATAATTTTGACCAGCAGTTTTACAGATGACTATGACAATCCACGCCCCACGCAGTTCTGCCTCTCCACTCCCTCCTTTGTTGGGGACTTCTTCAGTTTCTAATTATATTGTGGTATGACTGTGTTGATCTGGCAAAGCACTTTGAGCGACATACTCTGTATGAAAGGTGCTGTATAAATAAAGTTATTATTAGTATTATTCTGACATGGGTATCTCGTGATAGGCAGCCAAATGCATCTGTAAATAGCTTGGCCGAGAAGTTAAACTGGCAGTAGGTGGCTGGTCTGTCAGGTCCATGGTATTTTCGGAGGGAGCTTGACCTTTAATAAAGGCGATGGGTGTTGCGTCCAGTAGGGCGCTGATATCTTTGAAAAGCACTCTCGGATTGTTCCTATTGTTAGATATGGGGCGACATAGCTCAGGAGGTAAGACCGATTGTCTGGCAGTCGGAGGGTTGCCGGTTCAAACCCCGCCCTGGGCGTGTCGAAGTGTCCTTGAGCAAGACACTTAACCCTGCTAACTGCTCTGGCGAATGACGAATGGCGAATCAATTGTAAAGCGCTTTGGATAAAAGCGCTATATAAATGCAGTCCATTTAGAGACAATTTTAGAGAAGCGCGCTTGTCTCCGCCCGCACAGCTTTGTGTGCGTGCGCGGTAAGTTCTTCGTTTTTGCCGTGTTTCTGCGGCGTGAGAAAAGATCAGGACACAGCCAACGGACACAAGTATTCAGCCTTTGACTTGTTTTATTCTTTGGGAAATAACTTACGAGCTATTACTCCAACTTGCAACACAGCACAGTTTATCTATCGCTCGTAAAACTCCGGCAAGCTACCTATCTTCCCTCCGACGCAATATCCTCACACTACTCTCCCTCCTCTCCACCTTCGAGATTTACAAGAACTCCACGCCTCCCCCCCCCCCCCCGTTTTCTCTTCACCTTCTCACATACTTTACACAACCACCTCTCTGTACATTTACGGAGGCCTTCCCCCAGTCCAAAAACTATATAAGTGGGTGCAGCTCAATCTCACATGTCACATGTATGTATATACATGTGAGTGATTGAGAGAGAGTGAGTGTATAAATTCCCTCCGAATATGTTTGGTAAATGGTAAATGGACTGCATTTATATAGCGCTTTTATCCAAAGCACTTTACAATTGATGCCTCGCATTCACCAGAGCAATTAGGGATTAAGTATCTTGCTCAGGGACACTTCGACATGCCCAGGGCAGGGGGATCGAACCAGCAACCCTCCGACTGCCAGACAAGCACTCTAACCTCCTGAGCTATGTCGCTGTGTATATTTGGTGCGTGTGTGCGCAGGTGAGGGTTGTGCCTGTGGGGAGGCGGGGGTATGTGTTGTGGCTGGAGCATCAGGGCTGGGGTATTGCTTGTCACCGGCAATGACTACACCCGATCATTTGTTTGTGCATCGATGTGTGACTGTACTGGTGGGGGACACTGAGTAAACACGTATCAGCGTCAAGGTTTAATATAACGACGTACTGCATGGGAAATTGTGCACCGTGAAATGATCCTGCTGTTTACACACATTACACAGTAACTGTTATGTGCAACCTAGTGACAGTCGTACGTGGTAGGCTGGTCCTGATGCTCCTCCCACTGCATTCTGTATTTTTTTTTTATGAACTCTGCTTTGTGTGCGCGAGTACTTTGCAACTTTGTTCCTTTTTGTTTGTACGGTGAGAACAGATTGTTAAGGTTTTTTTTTTTTTTCCACTAAACCACTAAACCTTCCTTCTGGCCCTTTTGAAAGACTGCTGGACTTAGCACCGTGTTGACAGTGATGTTCGGTCGTGATTTATTAGCTTTGGCCCCGCCCACTGACCTGAGACGTTTTCTCCGCTGAGACTCTGAAGCTCCCTGAAGGAGGAGAACGATCCTTGTTGTCGAGACAGGCGGCTGCGTTATTGCTAGGGAATGTTGATGCTGTCGACTCTCTTTCTCGCCCTCCTCCTGTCTCTCAAAAATAGGAGAAAAAACAAGCTCTGCTACTGCTCTTAAAATCTCCCTCTCTCTTTTTTTCTCCCTCCCTCTCTCCCTCCCTCCCTGGAAAATAGTAGAAAATACTACAGCCTGCCTCTCTCTCGCTCTCATTGTCTCTCTTTTGTGTTCGGGGCTGATCAGATCAGAGGGAGCGATGTTGGAGGGGCTTTTACCCCAGATACACCCACCTGTGACCCTTCTGGGGGTGGTGCTGGTGCTGTTTTTGCTCTACCTGCTCTCCTCCACCACTGGGCCTGGAAAAGACCCACCGGGACCCAGACCCCTGCCCCTCCTCGGGAACCTGCTCCACCTGGACCTCAAACGGCTCCAAGTGTCCCTCTGTGAGGTAAGGACAAAAAAAAACATGAAAATGTGAAAATGCGTGACAATGCAAGGAAACAGAAATTTTTCTTTTTTTTCTGTGACATTTCTCTAGAGAAGAATATTCAATAGGAACAGAGGCTCCTCTTTTTAAAAGTTCAAAGAAATAACCGGTTGGTCCAGGTCTGCCAGCAAGGTAGTATTATGAGCCTTGCTTTCAGAAGATTGCTTTCTGACAAAAAGCAGTGGCATGCTCGTGACATTTAATGCTCAGCCAGTAAGCTGAGTTAAACCGGCTTTAGAAAGAGCTCCAAAAATGCACTGATTTAGACAGGAAATGGATGCACTGTCCAAGCCATCTGTTCGAATGTTTAGCCTGAGCATGTACATATCTGTGGATCGGTTTTCTCTGCCCGTTTTTTTTTTTTCCCCTCATTCTTTTACTTGCATGCTCTACCTTCGGTGAAAGACAACAACAAGTGGAGTTTTTAAAAAAACGTTTTTACCGTTGTATTTTTGTCCAGCGTTAAAATATTTATTTCCACGTCCGGCATGATATGTATGACTTGAGCAACGCAAACTTAAGAAATATGCATAAATATAACATGTTTAAGGCCTCACTGTTTAAAATGTTAATGTTTAACATGCTAACGAAAATGGCCATAAACATTGGCTAAAGCATACCTTTTTTTCTGGTACCTACAACTGTTATTGAATGCATAATTTTAAACGTTAAATTGAAAAGTTTTCTTTGGTCGGATACTCTTTTCCAGAGTGATGTAAGTCCACTGTGTAGGTCACAGCGGCAGTCGAGTCACTAGGGTCGCACTCAATTCAAAATTTAGACTTGGAACTTGTCCTTGGCTGCTCGATTGCTGCGCTCTTGCTGGATTGTTTGTGTCTGACACACACACACACACACACACTTCTTGTTTATGGTGGAAAGAGTAACCGGTGGTGTTTGGGGGTATAAAAAGGTCCCGTTCCACGGCAATCTCCAGGTTGTGGGGCAATTGTCTTTTCAGCTGTGTTTACAGCCTTCTTATCTTTACAACTCCACGGCCGAGTACAGGTAATGATATTAACAAGGCCACGGACAGTCACCAGCTTCAGACAGTAGTGTGAATTCAATGCTCTTTGGAAACATAAAACAAGCTTGTCAGAAATGTGAGGCTATTATTCTGTGTTACTTCAATTACCCTGCTATTAATTGGGAATTGATGACAGGACTAGGAAAAAGTTAGGGAGAATTTTTGGACGTTATAAAATATAGATTACCTTTTTTTGGCTCAGTATGTCAGCCAGCCTACAAGAGGGAAATCAATTCTGAACCTATGTAATGATCCCAAAAGAATTTTTAGCACAGAGGTAATTGATCCACTCGGGACTATCAATCATTCTGCAGTTAGTTTTGATGTATTTTTGCAAATTAACAAGGTCTTCTTTACAGCTAGAATTTGTCATTTTAGATGAGCCGATTTGAAAAAGATGCTAGCAAATGATGTAATATCAACTGAGTGCAACTTCTTGACTGTGAGTGAAAAGTGGGGCAGGTTCAAAACAGTTATTCTTGTGGTACGATGTAAATTTATTCCAAATGTAGGGAAAGTAGTAGCAGAAGCAGTTTTCCCTTGACCTCGATGGAAAACGTCATGAGGTCAAGGAAAGATGTCAAGGAGAATTCAAAAGGACTTAGGAAAAGACAACCGCGGTGCAAAGAGAATCCGACTGCACTTACACTAGGCCACGTAATTATGCAACGGCGGATGTTATTGACATGAGTCTGCCGTGGTAAAACTACAATGTTCCGAAGATGGGCTACTAAATCGCATCTTAGATACTTCGTCACGTGCATTCTTACCGTGTTGTTTCATGCAGGCTATATAAACGTGGACAACCCAGTGAAAAATATTACTTCATTACCAAGGTTGGAATTGAAATAAAAAAAGGAATATAGGCTACCAGTCACACAAGTAAAACGAAATGGTTGTCACGTTGAGAATGGTTGCTCACACTCACCCTCCTGTCCACTCATATTTATCGACATGAATCCCAATTAAATGGTAAATAGACTGCATTTATATAGTGCTTTTATCTATATATTTATATATCCAAAGTGCTTTACAATTGATGCCTCTCATTCACCCGTTCACACACACTCACGCACCAACGACAAATTAGTATGATTGTATGAAAATGATGATCTGTGTCCCTTGTCGGTCATGTTCATTGTTTGTTTTCGTGATCGGCCGAATGGTGCATCGCTTTAAATGTTGCTGCCGCAAGGAATTGTGGGACGACATTATCGCCTTTCCTTTCGTGAAGGATGGTCCAGTGTACCTTATGCTAAAGGAGATAAGAAAGGAAGCACTGAAGCACCTTTCCTTAGCATTTAGAGAATTCGACCAGCTCTTATCATAGCTGCCACTTTGGTACTGCCATGTCATTTCACTCAGTTAGGAACCTTCCTAAGCAAAAAAGACTATTCGGACGCAGCCCAAGTGGCCTCCCAAGATGGCCGCCATATACATTCACTGAGACTATCAAGATGGATGCCATACCCTGTCGCTGAGCCTACCAAGATGGCCGTCTAATGTCGTAGGCTCTCTGGTTCCATTGGCAGACAATGGAAAGGCAGTCAAATGTTATACACTTGTACATAGTAACTAGCTAGCACTAACAGATACAGTTTTCCTTATATAGCGTAGCTGCAGTGGTGTTCTACTTTGCTGTTCCGTCATGTCACTTAATATGTTACCCCTCCCCTTTTTAGGACCACATACCTGATCACACATGATCCTGTCCGTCCGTGTTCTTACCGACACACTGTGGCGATCACACCGAGTGACAGTAAACCAAGGGATCTGAGAGAGCAGGTGCTGTCTGGATAGCATAAATTATCCAGGAACCCTGCCCTTCCTTACAGGGAGAGTTTGAGAAAGAAAATAAACAGTGTAAGATATATAAAAATGACAGCACTGAGAATAATAATGCTGAATATTGTAATATGCATGCTAAGGTTAAAAAAGAACTATGGGAGGCCAAGAGGCTCTTTGGAAGGCAAATTGCCCAAGATGCAAAAAGTAATCTCTGGACTAGGGGGGTGGGGGGGGGGGGGGGGGGATGCTGCTTAGGGCCCCTGTGGCCACCGTTTTAAATTACTACCGATAGTTTTGCAATAGGGGATGAATACCGCATGGGGGCCCCCTGGTGGCCACAGGGGCCCTAAGCAGCCGCTTGGTTCGTCTATGCCTCGGGCCAGCCCTGGCTTGGTTATTGTCGCAGGGGAAGCTCTGCTGAAATCCTGAGAATGTATCTTCTGTGTCTCCAGCTGTCTAAGAAATATGGATCTGTGTTCACCATACACTTGGGCCCCAAGAAGGTGGTTGTCCTGGCAGGCTACAAGACGGTCAAACAGGCGCTGGTCAACTACGCTGAAGAGTTTGGAGACCGGGAAATTTCACCCATATTCAGAGATAATATAAAAGGGCACGGTATGCAATCCAGTCCAATCTCATCCATCTGTTGGTTTTTACCATTTTCGTGTACTCGGGAAACATAGTGACCAGGAATGAATGCTTATCCATGTGGATATAGCCACAGCCTTTGAGTGTTCAAACATACTTTTTCCCCCACAGTAATGAAAGAGCCAATAGTCTGTCTGTGGTGGGATGTTTTCATCCCCGTTGGAATTGTCCTGAAATGCCCACTAGCAGCTCACTGTTGGCACGTCTGTCAGTGTCTGGCATTTTGCAAATCACAAATTCAGCAGAACAGCTGTGCACTATTAGCCAATCAAGAGAAGGCTTTCCAGGGGAGGATCCGCTGTTTAAAAACAAGCAGTGGAGGAACGGTCCACCTGCCAACCGTGTTAGTGCTCATCCTTACAACATGGGTGGACCAACAGCTGATAGTGACAATGGTCCAACAGGTGCTTGCTAGCTAGTCGGAGTGTTTCGTCTTACTGCTGAAATGTCTTCCACATTTGTATTTATTTTCAAATAAGATACCAGGCCGACAATTTAAAAACGGCAACTGTCGTTTTTTGTTTAGCTCAAGATACAAAAAAAAAAAGTATGAAATTCAGATCTTAGTTTATTCCCCCTGTGGCGTTCTGCACAGAGCCGGTCCTGACCTCCCTGGGGCCCTAAGCAAAATTCTGCTAAGGGGCCCTCCTACCTGACCTGTGAGCCATGTAAACCATTTGCCATTGCCACACTGTCACACCTGACACCACAGTGCTCCCACTACAGTCCTCCCTCCTTTAAAAAAGTTTGCTCTATCTGTTGGTCTAAGAATAAGAATATTTAATCAGTAGTCAATGTCAATCCATTGCTTTCCATCTTGCATTACACTAGTCGTAACTAAACCTTGACTGAGAGACTAGATAATCATTGTCTTGTTTAAAAATTATGTGCGCCTATGAGGAATTCCATCACGCCCATATATTGTCTGGATTAGAACCCACAGAGGTTGTTGCTGAAAAGCGCGAGTTTAATTTGGTACGTACGCATATGAACGCATGTTCACGCGCGACGCAGTTATCTTTTCTGAGCTGCAGTTTATAAGGACCCCTTGGCGTTTATCAGACGTAATAATTAAGCATTATAAAACACATAGCTCAAATCAAGCAATCTGATTGGTTCACAGCCGTGGTATATTAACCATATACCACGGCTATGACGTCTAATTCCTTTGCACAATTCAGTATCACTCCCCGTTTGAGGAAAAAAAAACGTTTTGGAGTGTGTCTATTACTTTCATATTGCCATACTTGGTGACCGTTTTATAAAAGCAATAGCTCACTTCAGGCCGTGGTTAATCAATTATAAAGGAACACCTTTTGTTACCCTCCCCTTTTCAATGTCCAATTTCGCAACTGATGGCAGCTTTGAATCACGGTTCTAGTTACTGGCTTCGTTTAGGAATGCCAACCATACCACAAAATACGGAATCGTCCCTTATTTTGACAGTAGAATATAGGCGTTCCGTATTTAAGTCATGGCTACGGGACGCATTTTCATCCGTATCTTTGTAAACGATTGCGTTTATATTAACCGCTGTTTTGAATACAACTCAATAGTTAGCTAGCCGGGATAACAAGCATGCCGTGAGACCATTCTGACCTAAAACCCAGAATTTTAATATAGGCTAGGTGACAACACTGACAAGTGACGGTGAACCTATAGATAGCTGGCATTCAAACCCGGTTTCAGAGGGTCTTGGAGAAACGCTATGTCTACACTGCAAGACCGCACACAAGACAGGGCTAGGGAGATTAATTTGATTGAGTTATGGTTTCATGCAGTTTTCTTAAATAATGTAATGCAAAAATGACAAAAATTGGTGCTAATTATTGGTATAAAACGAGGAGGAACAATTTTTCTCGATGGAATCGTTGTTTTCATAGAATTAACAATCAGAGGTTTTTGCTTAACAACGGTGCAAATAGAACGACCAACCAGAGTTTTTGCATATCAACGGTCCAAACAGCAGTAACAATGAGAGTTTTGCTTGACAACGGTAAAATAATACGGGACAGACAGTCCGTTGTGGTTTATTACTTACGTATTTCACTCTCACTTCTGTCAAGACACAGACAGACCAGATGCACTGCCCAGCTAGGTTAGCAAGACAGACATACTAGATAGAGATGCACTGCAAGCTAGCACATCAACTTAACGTTACTGTTATTTGCTGACATCAAACTTGGAGAGGAGAGAACACAAGTTTACCTAATTGCTGTTCCCGCAATTCACTCTCATTGTGTGTGTTTTTAACAAAAAATCTTTTCGTGACCAGGATAGTTCCGCGTCATCCTCTCATCTAAGTTGTAAACATTGATACCCGCTTTCACACGAGGGGGAGGCGGGGCCCTTGCGTAATTTGCGGGGCCCTACGCAACTTGCGTAGTGAGCGTATAGGGCCGCCCGGCTCTGGTTCTGCATTACATTACATTACATTACAGGCATTTAGCAGACGCTCTTATCCAGAGCGACGTACAACAAGTGCATCAGTTCAAAGTGCAGAGGTGCAGAGAAACACACTAGAGTGAAGTAAAGATCGTAGTGCCAGAAGTGACCACGTAGATCAGGACTCCAACCCTGTAGGCTAACCTGTTGAGCAAATAAACAAAACAATTCTGCCAAGTACAAAACTAGCACTGAAATCACATTTGCCCCCTCACAGGTGTTCTGTTTGCCAACGGAAACTCCTGGAAGGAGATGAGACGCTTCTCCCTCACCAACCTGCGCGACTTCGGGATGGGCAAGAGGAGAGGCGAGGAGAAGATCATCGAGGAATCCCGCCACCTCGCCGAGGTGTTTGAGAACTTTAAGGGTGAGAGAGGAATTGGCCTGGATTCAGTCAGCATTTTATTACAAAAAGCTGTAACCCCCCCCATTTTGGCTTGTCAATCACTGCTTCCTATCACAAGAATGAACATGCTAAACTGTGCAAACTATGGTAAAAAGCTAGGTTTCTCTGAAGAGAGGAAAATAACTGCCAATGTCAATAATTAAGCTGGATGCTGGCCAGAGAACATCACACATTCCATTTCCTACAGGAGTGGTTCCCAAACTCGGTCCTGAGGACCCAGCTGGTTTTCATCTTGCCATTATTGCAACCTGTAAATTGCTGTGTTTAGAATCAGCTGTTTAGGACTCATTTGTGTTTAGGATCCACCGCGTTTAGGATCTGCTAAGTTTAGGATCCACTGCAATTACTCCATGTACATGTATTTTGTATTTGTTGAAGACAGCAAGGCTTTTGAGGAATTTCGATTCTAAGTTTATCCTTGAAAGTGGAGCTTTCTAAAGAGGGAAAAAAAAATTTTTTTAAAAATTCTTTGCTTGGTCTTTAGGCGAGCCTTTCGACACCACTCAGCCAGTGAATTACTCCGTCTCCAACATAATCAGCGCCATCGTCTACGGCAGCCGCTTTGACTACGCTGACCCCGCCTTTAAGAAGATGGTGGACAGGGCAAACGAAAATATCCGCCTGGCTGGTTCAGTTGAAATACGGGTAACTGGAACCGTTGATTTTAAGTTTTAAGTTTCGTAATTCTTAATTTTAAGTTTCGTAATTCTGAAGGGGCGAGACGGTAACACAACATTGGACCCGAGTGGCTTAGTTGGTAAATGCTCAAGCTACAGGTACAGCTGGGCCCCATTGACAAGACATTACACGCTCTGGCCTAAGTTTCTGTTCTGGAATAATTCTGAAATTACACTTTTCAGATTATACAACCTTTTAAATGACATGGCTAATAGTTGCAAATAAGAATATTGAATTTCTTTCTGAAATTGTCAGTGATTTACAGGATATTTACCGGGGCGACATAGCTCAGGATGTAAGAGTTTCTGTTCTGGAATAATTCTGAAATTACACTTTTCAGATTATACAACCTTTTAAATGACATGGCTAATAGTTGCAAATAAGAATATTGAATTTCTTTCTGAAATTGTCAGTGATTTACAGGATATTTACCGGGGCGACATAGCTCAGGATGTAAGAGTGGTTGTCTGGCAGTTGGAGGGTTGTCGGTTCGATCCCCCACCCTGGGGTCGAAGTGTCCCTGAGCAAGACACCTCACCCCTAATTGCTGATTGGTACCTTGCATGGCAGCCTTTCTGTGTGTGTGTGTGTGTGTGTGTGTGTGTGAGAATGGGTGAATGGGGGGCATAAATTTTAAAGCGCTATATAAATGCAGTCCATTTACCATATTATACTGGTGCCTTAATATTTGACCCAGGTCTGTCCTCAAATGGACTGCAGATGCAGAGAGGTGACTCCAGAGGAACAAAGGGGGATTTCTTTAATTTCTTTAAAAATGGTTAAAGTGTTTTGTGGTTCTGATCCTGAGCTGGTTTGGGTTTTGGGCTGGTCACTGCAGCTGTACAACATGTTCCCCTGGCTGCGCTGGTGCTGTGGCCGGTTGCTGATGAACAGGACCCAGATCTTGAAGAACACCGAAAAAAACCTTGAGGAGGTTAATGGGCTGGTGCAGGGACTGAGGGACACACTCAACTCCCAGGACCTCAGGGGATTTGTGGACTCCTTCCTGGTTCGGCAGCAGGAGGTATGGAGAGGGAGAACCGGACCGGGACTCAACTGTACCGTTCTCTGCTTCATTCTTAACCACAAGCCTTCATCGCATTACAGTAGATTCACTCAGCAGAGACTCTTATCCAGAGCAATTTCCACAGATTTTGTTTGATAACTTTTTCTTTTTAATTAAATGCAAAACATTTTTAGGTGGTTACTCATTTTAGTTTTTTTGTAATATTAGATTTTATCTAAAAAACTGAAACCATTTAGTGTGACAAATATTGCAGAGGAAATCAAGAAGGGGGAAAATTCTTTTGTTCACGGCAGTGTAGGTAGACTGGTGTTTCCATAGATATAAATTTAAACTAACCAGGGTAGAGGCCATTGAGTGTCTATACATCTATGGTAGAGGCTATACTGTATACCAAAGCCATAGCTTGAGATACATTTAGCCAAAATACTGACGCATTGGGCAGTATTTCAAGGCTAGAAGTAATGGCGGTGTACCATAGTAGTTACGGGGGGTTGTAACTCTGAGGACGTATGTACAGACTGTACGCTGTGTGAGTTGCTCTGGATAAGAATGTCTGCCAAATTCTTGACGTGTACATGTAATAATTTTTTTAAAATTGCATGTCCTGTTCCAGTTTGGGGACACCATGTTCATTTAACATTATTCTCAGTGTAATGTTGTAAAGGCAGGTATAGCTGTCAAATTCAATTTAAAAATTGTGCGTCAAATTGAAATGTATTTTTATACAATACAGCAGTATACCTCAAGGCATTCAATTTTTCAGTGAAGACTTGCACTTAAAATTTATAGTCCTCTTATTTGCTCAACTGCTAAAAAGATGCATTTAGTAAAACCTCATCTCTAGGCTTGAGCCTCTCCCTAACTTATACTCTACTACTATAAACCCTGAACATCAGGATATTGGGATGGCAGGTATGCCATCCCGCCAAGTTACGCCTTGGCGGGGGCATGCCCCATACCTATACAGCACCGAGAGTTTGGCACTTTTCAGGGTTCCCCACAGAAATAACCACAACAGCCACAGACACTCAGCCCTTAAAAACATTAAATTCTGTACATTCTGACCACATTTCAACAGACAGATTTCAAAAACAACTTCACATGTCCACACAATGAAGCCCCAAACTAATGGGATTTTGCATTTTCTCCTTCTTCTTCTTTTTCTTCTTCTCTTTCTTCTTCTTCTTCTCATTCTTATTTTTCCTGCCGCCTATCCCACTAACAACATGTCTCCCCATTGGACATTTTACCGACAGCAGCCAAATCTTCACCTGCACAACCCAATCAAAAACGCGCATACACACACACAAAATACCCATACCTTTTTACTCTGAAACATTTCCAGTTTAAACAGCTAGTCTGCCTGTGGCCTAGTGGGCAAGGTCCCAGTCTTGGGAACATGGGGTTGTAGGTTCAAGCCCGGCTAGGAACATGTTTCTTCAACCTTCTTTTACCCTCACTAATAATTGTCTACTACTTCTCAATTATTGCTTTTGCACCATATCTACCCGCCGTTCACCAAACGTATACACTGCATTATGACGTACCGTCTGCACGTTCAGTTATTAACCGGCTACAATATTGCAGAGCCATATGGATTCAAGGGGAGCTCTTCTGTGCTTACTGGCCTGTGTTCTTTAAAAACACGGACAGGTTTGCTAATGATATTTCACGCATTGCACAGCTATGTGATGGTGCTGCACTAACAAAGTCACACACTGGTAAACCTCCGGTTGAAGGAATGAATCCCGCCTTGCCCTCAGGCAAATAATTTCTTCTTTTACACTAACGTTTTCTTACGCTTATATTTGCTTTACCAAAACACACTCACGGCCACCCATATGCATTTCATGACGTCAAATGTATTCCTTTTATTAAAAAAGTTCTAGTTCACCACTGTGCTATTTCTACTAACTATATTTCTTCACTTGGCTACCCTACAAAACCTTCTTATCAGCAAACGCCACGTTTCTACATTCATGTTACCTCGCCCTGTTCTCTATCTAGCCACATACAAACGATTACTACGTATGTACGTTCTGCAACTCCCCATTAAAACATTACATTTAAAATCATGATTCACTCATAATTATAACTACTAGTACTGAACATGACAAAAGCATATCAGTGCAATAGATTTCACACGTTACTTAACCCTACACTTCAGCGATGAATGCTTTTTACAGACTGTTATATATACCATTCGATAAGGAAACTAAGCTCGCTCATGGTCACTTCATTTACTTCGCACTATAGTCTGTGATCATTCTGCTAAAAACATATTGTTTCAACTTCGCAATTTCATAATTTCTCCTAAGTTATCTCACACTGTGGTTATTTTCTCATATGCAAAGCCTGCTGGGACATATGCGTCTGCTCCTATTCTCCACTATCAACTTTTCCGGTTCTAGCTTAGCAAAACAGCGAAGAGGATGCCTACCTGCAGATAAGCCTATAAAAATACCTTATAAACCTTACAAACACTAAAAGTGCATCTCCACGAAATAACAGATAACGGAGCAGGACAGCAGGGTACACAAGTTGCAACCTAGGGAGCTCTAATTCTACGGGCTTGCTGATTGTTTTGTCAATCAAGGCTCGTTGGATGGCCGTCAAATCCGTGAGTACGTACACTGGTCATATTTCACCTGCGTTTCTGACACGTTTACACTTTACACGCCACAGCACCCTTTGTCACAGCCACTGTTTTACATATTTAGCAAACCAAAACTGCTAAACGGTACACGCTCATCAGACTGTACAAATTCACACAGAGATAGCCATAATCCACAACTGTTTCTTACAGGATCACTTTGCATTTCTCACTCTCATAATAAAACGCTTTGCAAAAAGAAATGATATCTCATGAAAAACACGTTTTCAACGTACAAAAATGCCAAGTTACTCACACATACAAGACATACACCATCTATAACTCATTCATTCAGACTGCCAAAATCCAGGCCTGCCATTGAAAGTATTGATATCCAAATGACGCCAAGTTACGGTACTACAAACAATATAAGCTATCTTGCCTCACCGAAATTAAATAAGATGTATTCCAAAGCAATGCTACCCAACATTTCCTCAATTCTTTCAAGTCACTTTGCCCTGTGTTTTGTAATCTTACCATTTCACAATGTCATGCACACTGTGTCAGATCAAAGTGTCGAATATTTCGAATTACCTCAT
This sequence comes from Anguilla pacifica, assembly GCA_039654925.1. Lineage (NCBI taxonomy): Eukaryota > Metazoa > Chordata > Actinopteri > Anguilliformes > Anguillidae > Anguilla > Anguilla pacifica. Next base: position 75,507,036 of record CM077285.1, on the reverse strand, counting down.
GGAACACATTGAAATTCATGTAGAAAACTGCTGGTCAGAAAGTACAGGAAGCATATTTCTCCGGAAAACGTTTACACTTGCTTCTGAACTGAATTAGAGTAAATGTACAAGTGATTGTATATTTGCTACGTACAATAAATACTACATGTAAAATACATATTGTACATACATACATAGAGAACTTCTTTATCCCCATGGGGACATTTCCCTCGCAGCATGTTACATTCACATTTACGAACAGACATTTATACCAAGAAACATACAATCATTCACGCAACAGAAAGGCTGGGCAGCAAAATACATACATACCAATACAAATTGGACATATAGACGCCTATTCAATCAATCTTGACTTCGAGAAAGCCATCCACACATATGTTTGGCCTGTCCATGTACTGCTTGCTTATACACACAGGGCCAAGTGACTTGAAAGAATTAAGGAAATATTCGGTAGCATTGCTTTTGAATACACCTTATTTAATTTCGGTGAGGCAAGATAGCTTATATTGTTTGTAGTACCGTAACTTGGCGTCATTTGGATATCAATACTTTCAATGGCAGGCCTGGATTTTGTCAGTCTGAATGAATGAGTTATAGACGGTGTATGTCTTGTATGTGTGAGTAACTTTTTTTGTACATTTTTGTACGTTGAAAACGTGTTTTTTTTATGAGATTAACTATACAGGACAGCTAATAATGAGTTAGCAACACTTTAAAAGTGTTTTGCTTTGTCATTCTGGATAAGAACTTGTTAGCAATTGATTGATTGACTGGGTCTAAATGTTGATGGTTTTGCTATATACTGTACACCCGACAACAAAATCGATTTTTTTCATGGATAAAATCGCTTTGCTAGCTGCGTAGCTAGTTTGTGAGTGGAACATCTAATCTAACTTCGTATGGTGTGACGAAGCTCGCTAGCTTGATGATCTAAAAATTTTATCTCGTGATCATTTCATGGTTTTAAGCTTACACTACCACACTATCAAATTTGGTGTAAATCAGTCGAAGAGCTGGCCTTTTGATTTCTGTATGGAACCACTCTTGCAATCATTGTATGCAAGTTGGGAAAAAATGAGTTTTTCCTGTGTTTGCAAACTCCTGCCTTGGCTTTCTGCGAAGTGGCAAGCAAGGTAACACATTTATCATACGCTGAAATATGTCTTTAACATCTTTCATAAAATGTTCTTACTAATGCTTTATTATGCACCTGCTTTGTTTATTGTCTCTATGTTGTTCTGCAACTGTTCCCTATCAGGAGTCAGATCAGCTGGGTTCCTACTTCCATAACAACAACCTGCAATATACTGTCGGAAACCTGTTTGCAGCAGGGACGGATACCACTGGAACCACCCTGAGATGGGGCCTATTGCTGATGGCCAAGTACCCCCACATACAGGGTGGGGAAATGCACACACACACACATACAAGCATGCATGCAGACTCATACTGAGTTTTTTGTTGTTGTTGTTGTTAGCCCTTGATGAGAATTTTACATTCTCTCTCTTTCTCTCTCTCTCTCTGTCTATCTGTCTGTCTCTGTTCTTTCTCTCTCTCTCTCTCTCTCTCTCTCTCTCTCGGGGTGCAGACCAGGTTCAGGAGGAGTTGAGCCGGGTCATTGGGGACCGGGAACCCCGGATGGAGGACCGGAGGAACCTGCCCTACACAGACGCCGTGATCCACGAGATCCAGAGACTGGCTAACATTGTACCCATGAGCATTCCCCACACCACCAGCTGTGATGTCACCTTCCAGGGATACGTCATCAAGAAGGTTTTATCACCTTTCCAGATCTGTATCCTTCCATCTCTCCCTCCCTCTCTCCCTATCACCTCTGTTCCTGCCCTCCCTCTCTTCCTCTCCTTTCTGGTTTAAAGAAAGGTTGCGAGGCTCAATTTTCTACAGTCCTGAGTATGAATTAAGTTAGTTGATTACCGTTGCCAACTTGTTGAGCACCTTGAGAGCAAGATCCTTGAGCTCGAGGGCCAGCTTGCAGAGATTGTTGTGTCCAACCAATTCCAGTTCTTGCAGGATTTGGACCTAGGGCACCCAGATGATCCTCCTGAAAAATGGAGTTGGTAATAGTGGGGGGGACTCAATTATTAGAGGCAGACAGCATAGTCTGTTCACACGAACAGGAATCCCGTACGATGTGTTGTCTGCCTGATGCCCAGGTAGGACATCTGGAGTGTGTGGACAAGCTCCTGGTTACAGCTGGGAGGGATCCAGTGGCCATGGTTCACATAGAACCCGATTACGTCAATAGGTTTGATGTTCTGCAGGATAGATTTGTCAAGCTTGCAGGAAAGATTAGGAGCAGAACCTCCACGGTAGTTTTTTTCTGGAATACTACTGATACCATGTGTGAGCAGAGGGAAGCAAAGTTTTAGTTGGAGGTTGAATACATGGCTGGTGTAGGAAAGAGGGGCACTGGTTATTGGGGCACTGGGACTCTTTTTGGGACAAGGGTGCCCAGTACAAGCGTGACAAGTTGCAACTGAGCCAGAGGGGTACTACTGCACTGGGCCAGTGTGTGCTTAAGGTAGCAAAGGATTATTTAAACTAGAGCTTGGGAGGCAGGTTGGTTAGAGGGCGGAAATGGTAGGGAGGTGCAGACTACCCTGATGGAAGCGGTCAAGGCTACCCATAATAGTGTGAACACCAATTAAATCTTTTTAAAGAAAACTTTTACTGAGGCTGGCTTGGGTTGGCGAGGGTGAGGGAACAGGAGAGGATCTGTACAAGTAATAATCTGAAATGTCTTTGTTTAAATTTAAGAAGTATAACAATATTTTTTTTGGAACTTGAGGCTGCTATTAATAGTGGGGGCTATGACATAGTTGGGATTACAGAGACATGGCTTGGGGAGAAGGATGGGGATGGGGATGAATATAATATATTCCGTACTACAAGAAACTACCGAAGACTCTGGAAAATGTTCAAAGAAGGGCAACCAAATTGATTCCTGGGATGAAAGATAGAAGATAGATTAAGAATCCTTAAGATTTAAGATTCTTAATCTGTTCAAGCTTGGTGAAAGGTGATTTAGGGGTGATTTGATGTGCATCTCCACGAAATAACAGACAACGGAGCAGGACAGCAGGGTACACAAGTTGCAACCTAGGGAGCTCTAATTCTACGGGCTTGCTGATTCTTTTGTCAATCAAGGCTCGTTGGATGGCCGTCAAATCCATGAGTACGTACACTGGTCATATTTCACCTGCGTTTCTGACACGTTTACACTTACGCCACAGCACCCTTTGTCACAGCCACTGTTTTACATATTTAGCAAACCAAAACTGCTAAACGCAGGGTTCGTACGGTTATGAAAAACCTGGAAAAGTCATTGAAATTTAAAATGCAATTTCCAGGCCCTGGAAAAGTTATGGAAAATAATATTTTTTGAAAAGTTGTGGAAAAGTAATGGAAATATAGCTAAAGTTGCATCAAATATAATCACTAATTAATCCAATCATAAAAATAGTATGTATAGTAATAAAACGTAAATTGACACGTAACCTTCGCGGTATTTTGGTGGTGTGAGAAGTTAATTCGGTCCGGCTGAGTCCGTTTACAGGCACGCCTCTGCTGATGTAGCAGTTAGTAAACGTAGGCCCTACTGTGCCGACAATATGCCAGGGAAGTGCAGCTTCAATAATATATCAGGGCTCGAAATTAACTTTTTTACTTGGTAGCACTGGTGCTCCCAACTTCAAAAACTTAGGAACACCCACCGAAATGTAAGGAGCACCAACAATATATGCAATAGATTTTTTATTGATAAAAAACGACAATATAACAGTACGGTTTACAAGTAACAGTTAAACTGTCACGCATAAAATGTGTCGACTCTTCAAGGAATTGCGTGTTATGCATTCAAACGACAAAGCGCTTCTCGTCACATTAATACCGCTAATTAAATCAATCGCCAGTAAACTGCATCGGAGAAATTAGCTGTTCCAAACGGGTCGCTACACAAAACGTCCGCTTCAACTTTTCTCTTCAGGTAAACTTTTGTCTTCAGGTAACATTAGTTAACGCGTTAGCTCTCTGTGTCGCGTGACAGTGGAGTGCAGCGAAAGGGAGTGATTGAAGGCTAATATTAACCAATTTAAAATCAGCATTAAAGGTAAGAATGTCAAGCTCGCGATTGGTTAGAAGGGTCACCGTCAGCTCACAAAGGACATGCTGGGTGTACTAACTAGCGAATGTACAGAGAAAGAGACGTTCGACTGGAAAAAGAAAAAAAAAAAAGGTCGCACCGGAACAATTATTTGCACTCGCACAAATGCTCCCAATTATATTTCGAAGTCGCACAGATTAAATTTCGGGAGCATATGGGACCAAAATGGTCGCAATTTCCAGCCCTGTTTGAGACATTGACAAACATGTTAAACTGTTCGAATTAAAATATGAGAGAATCTATCTAAGTGTGTCTGTCTGGTGTTTGTTTTAGAGAGGGACCATATGTTTCAGATGCAGACCTAATTTTACTTAGTGTTATTTATTTATTTATTGACCTTTCAGCATTATTACAGGTTCATAAAGACAGTTGTCATTAAAAACACTGAATTATTTTGCTGTTACAATAAAACATCAATACTAAGTAGACAAAATTTTTTAAATATTGCAATTATTAGGGGCGACATAGCTCAGGAGGTAAGAGCGGTTGTCTGGCAGTCGGAGGGTTGCCGGTTCGATCCCCCGCCCTGGGCAAGTCGAAGTGTCCCTGAGCAAGACACCTAACCCCTAATTGCTCTGGTGAATGCGAGGCATCAATTGTAAAGCGCTTTGGATAAAAAGCGCTATATAAATGCAGTCCATTTACCATCTAAGCTGAGATGTAATCTCATATCCCAAATTTAAAATCCGCTGTCATTTAGGAGTCTGCACATATAGGGGATTGGGGATCTCCTGTATCTCTCAGTTCGACATCTTGGGATGGCCAGTTTGTTTGAGTTCCTTGTCTGACGACCTGTGAGCTCCTCCCTGAGGGGGGGTAGCCAGTCACTGAAGTTGGACTTTAGCAGCTTTCTGGCAAAGCCAAGACACAGTTGAGTGCGTCTCTCTGATAGAGTGCACAATCAGAGAGTGCAGAGAACCTCTGGGTACCCTGAGTACCTCTGGCTAAGTATGATTTTACAAGCCCGTTTCTGCGTGCTTTCCAGCCTTTTAGCCTGGTCTGTAGTCAGAGAACTGTGCCAGACGGGGACTGCATACTCCAGCACCGGGCGTACATAGCCTGTGTAGATGGAAACCAGTTCTGGGTCTCGGACACCAAATTTCTTCAGGCGACGCAGAGCAAAAAGCTTCCTGTTCGCTGAGGTCAGCATGTGGTCCACCTGACTGTCCCAACGCAAATTACTCTGGATGGTGACCCCTAGGACCTTGAGAGTGTCACAGACTTCCAGGATGTTCTGGTCAATGGAGAGAGTCGGCAGGGCGGGTGGATGCCTCATGTGGGTGACATGTAAAACTTTACATTTCTTTGGGTTGAGTTTCATTTTGTGCTCCTCTACCCAGATATCAAGACCATTAAGGGTCTGTTGGAGGGTACAGGGTAGTTGGAGCTGTTACAATAAATAATTTTAAATCGTCCCGCTGAGATAAAGTCATTTGTTTTGGTCATGGAAATTCAGTTAAAGGTTGTGGAGAAGTCATGGAAAAGTCATTGAAAATCATTGGTGAGAAAGTGTATGAACCCTGTAAACGGTACACGCTCATCAGACTGTACAAATTCACACAGAGATAGCCATAATCCACAACCGTTTCTTACAGGATCACTTCGCATTTCTCACTCTCATAATAAAACGCTTTGCAAAAAGAAATGATATCTCATAAAAAACACGTTTTCAACGTACAAAAATGCCAAGTTACAAGAAACTACCGAAGACTCTGGAAAATGTTCAAAGAAGGGCAACCAAATTGATTCCTGGGATGAAAGATAGAAGATAGATTAAGAATCCTTAAGATTTAAGATTCTTAATCTGTTCAAGCTTGGTGAAAGGTGATTTAGGGGTGATTTGATTGAGGCTTTTAAAATCATAAAGGGAATCATCAAAGTGAACTACAAGAGATTCTTCAGGTTGAGTTCTGTTAGTAGAATGAGGGGGGAATAAATGGAAATGAGCAAAAGGTAAATTAGGAAGCTCTTTTTCACAGAGATGTAGTCAAAATGTGGACTAACCTGCCAAGTCATGTAGTAGAGGCTGAAACTGGGGTTTTCAATACCAGGCTTGATACGGTGTTTGATATTATCTAGCCAGTAAGTAATCGGAGCACTAGTTACAATTTAGTTTGGAAAATGGCGAGTTTTGTTGGGCTGAAAGTCCTGTTCTCGTCGTTATGTTGTGTAATGTTATGTTACCTTGACATTAAAGCTGATTCAGTACCTTGAAAAGCAGAATCAGGTGTGATGTAGAAAGTATTCATCAGTGTCAAGCCTGGACTTGAACACACTGAAGGTCTCTGCCTCTACTGCATATCTTGGCGAGCCGTTCCACCAATTTACAACTTGTAAAAGAAATGCTTCCAAACAGCTGGATATCAGCCAGTACAATGGCAGCGCTCCAACTGAGAACCTTGGAGCTAGAAGTCCTGAGCTCTTTCGACCGTCATGGTCTTTCTCCCAAACGTTAATGAAGGCACCATTTGATTTGGAAGGAACACTTTTTTTATGGCTACAGCACAGTAACCACATCCTGGTAGACTTGGATCCACAGCTCTTCCCAAGCCTTTTTCAGGGTGAACACATTCTACGTTTGCTCCTTCTGTAAAATGTCATGATTTTTGTTTCACAGGTTCAGACCGTTTTTTTTTTTGTTGAAATTTTATTCAAATCAAGCCAAATCAAAGTTTATTAAAAAATTTGTCCAGTAACAGATTTCAGGTGTCAATGACATGCATATTATAAATAGGCTAGAATTAAAAAAAGATGTGTGTGTGTGTGTGTGTGCGTGTGTGTGTGTGTGAATATGGTCTGTGTGTGTGTGCGCGCGTGTGTGTGTGCATGCGTGTGTGTGTGTGTGTGCGTGTGTGCGTGTGTGATTATGGTGTGTGTGTGTGTGTGTGTGTGAATATGGTCTGTGTGTGTGTGTGCGCGCGTGTGTGTGTGCATGCGTGTGTGTATGTGTGATTATGGTGTGTGTGTGTGTTGCAGGGAACTACGGTGATCCCACTCCTGACGTCGGTGCTGCAGGATGAGGAAGAGTGGGAGACCCCCCACAGCTTCAACCCCGGCCACTTCCTGGATGAGAAGGGCTGCTTCATCAAGAAAGATGCCTTCCTGCCCTTCTCTGCAGGTGATTTTTTCTAGATGCTGGGGTTATCTCTTTCCAACGAGGTGCAATATGCTGTAGATTCTTAGAGTGCTGGGTTTATCACTCTTCTAGTTGTGGAAATCCACTGGGATATCTGTCAGCTGGAGTTGCATTAAAGACACTGGTAGTGTCCAAAGTACAATTTAATATGTCTTGTATGATTATTTATGTCATGTGACTAATGATTACCTCTGTCCTGTAGCTAAATTTAGGTGCTGGTGCTGTGATTATCTCTCTCCTGTAGCTGTATTTAGATGCTGTGATTATCTCTCTCTCTCTCCTGTAGCTGTATTTAGGTGCTGTGATTATCTCTCTTTCTCCCAAAGTTGTATTTAGGTGCTGTAATTATGTCTCTCTCTTCTGTAGCTGCATTTAGGTGCTGTGATTATCTATCTCTCTCCTGTAGCTGTGTTTAGGTGCTGTGGTTATCTCTTTCTCTCCTGTAGCTGTAGCTTAGGTGATGTGATTCTCTTCATCGCAGGGCGACGGGTCTGTCTGGGAGAGAGTCTGGCCAGGATGGAGCTCTTCCTCTTCTTCACCTTCCTCCTGCAGAGGTTCCGCTTCACACCACCGCCAGGGGTGTCCGAGGAAGACTTGGACCTGACGCCGTGCTTGGGGTTCACCCTCAACCCTTCCCCCCACCAGCTGTGTGCTGTGAGCCGGACCTAAACCCCACTCCAGCTGATGGATGTGAACAACAGCTCTTTTGTTCTTCTCAAACCTTTCTTTGATCATGGGTTACAGTAAATGTTTGTAAGCCTTGATTTGAGTGCTGCTAGATTACTAAACAGGGCTCCCCTCCACAGCTGAGGAGATGGTCTTTTCTCTTCATTCCAGGCTTCCTCAACTACCCACTCAGGATGACCTAGACAGCAGGTCAAATAGTCAGTGAGGTTGATAAACGGTCTTCCAACTCAGTAAGCGATCCCTGGTTGAAATGGACATAAAGTTGCCACCATTTGGCATTTTTATTTGGAAGTGAAATGAAATGACTTTTGTAGTAACCCTTAAACTGAAAGGTGCTGGTGTTTTCCATAAAAGTGAAGGCCCCCTTTCAGAATGCAACACATTGGAAAACTCAAATCGTGCTAAATGTAAATATTTAAAAGTTTCAGCTGATTAAGATACAGACCAAAGTGACCTTGATATGCACTTTTTGTACGTCGCTTTGGATAAAAGCATCTGCTAAATGAATGTAATGTAATGTAACAAGGGCTCATTGCCCTCATTCCCTGCTCACAAACCCCCCAGCCCCCACCCCCTATGTAACTGTCAACAAGGATCAGCCAATGAGAAACAAGCATTTCTGCTGATTGATGATAAATTGTATAACTTTCCCCAGTATTATCTAGGGGTTGACGTCTCTTCATTTGCTACATTTTAATCAGGTTTAATTATTTTAATTACAGGCAGAATCACACTGTTGGACTATATAAACTAAAGTAAATAAACTTTTAAAAAGCCAAACCTCCTGTCTGCATTGACTGTCCTCATCTTCCTCATGTTAAACGTCAAGAAAAAGCCTTGTGCAGGATCTCTTGGACACTTTGTTTTCAATGAATATTCTAGTTAAATTTTCAAACTTTTATACACGTCTATCATTAACCTTTTGAGCCATTTGTTCAATGGGTACTTCTTATACACTTAGTTTTCTTTCACATCTCCAGTTCTGTAAGTTTAATATTCCTTCTTCTTTCTACAATCTTTGTATCTTTGTAAATTGATACTTGTTTCATATTTCTGTATTTATGGATCTCTGGATCATGTGTTCAGTTCTTGCCTGAATGATAAGAATATGTGAATGGTGTTTGTGGAACAGGAGGTACTCGTTCTCTACTGTAGGGTCGGATCGCCAGTTGGAGGCTTTCCCATCTGGCCTCTGTTCCACTCCACCTGCAGCTGCTCTGTGTCGTCCGCATCGACACACACAGCGTTAAGCACATGTGGGACAAGAGGTTATACTGACGAATCGCCCAGAAACATTTCAATTTTCCCGATATACGCCCGGTCATAACTAAATATTGAGCATAACTGGAGCCGATGGGAACCGTGTCACAACCGGTTGGTGAGGCACAATCACAACAGAACGGCAATAAAACCACACGAAAGAAAGAACAGGCCACTCGGGATTCCCTACGCAGACCGCACGACACAGCACTGACGTAGGGCTTCCCCGCTGTTCACTTCTGAACTGGTTTCTCAGTTGATCTCTGTGAAAATGCCTGCTGTAAAGCATCAATAATTCAATTTTGTTTGTTGTTAGGAACCAGAGCTTCTGTCCGCAGAGTAAAGTCAGGACAATGTAGGAACCGAACGCACCACAAACACTTTGTCGGAGAAAGTATGAGTTTACTGCAACAGTACTTACACAGTGGCCAGTGGGAAGGTCAGCGAAACACAAGCACAAGTCTGCATGGCAGACAGTAACCCCTCCCTGCACTGGGCTTCTGTCCGGCCCGAAACACCCTCAAAGGGCCTGAGTAAGGTACATGTCCCGCCTTATCTGGGCCGCGATGTGAGAGCCAATCTCTGTGTTTAGGAATGACGTGTGCTTGGTTCACAAACACACGCTCTGTGTGTCTTGCGCCTTAACCGATACCTCATGGCGTCTCAAGGTCCGAACAGAGAGGCCCGGCCCATCTTTGCCCTACAATCTACAACCCAGGCCCCTGCGACTATGCTACACGTTATGCTAAATCAGTAGATCAAACGCACGCACGCACACACAGTTAATACTACTCTCAATACAAGACAAAACAAATTTTAAAAAATCTTTGTGACAGTGTCTCTATATAGCACTGTTTATAGAGACACTGTCACAAAGATACTTAAAACAATAAAAACAAGAAAATAAAAAATAAGGCAAGACCAAACCTGAGGTAAAATATCTCCCCGGTGGGTAGAAAAAAATAAATCAGCTAAATGTCCACAGGGAGATTGTAGGGAATTTATCAGAGCAAACAGTGTTCGGGCAGATTGACACCAACAACGGCGCCAAATCGTGGCTCACGGTGTTAGCTTTTCAAAAGCAGAGAACACGATCATGCAGTGAAGTGATTAAGTTATGGCGCACAAAGGATAATTCTGCGATTTTGGTGAAGAGGCTCACTCAGTCCAGAGAGCAGACTCCAGGTGTGACAGTTTGTTCTGTACGGGCAGCAGGGCAGTTTAACCGATAGCACTGTTTGCTAACTGCAGCCTGCAACGTGCTGACAGCACAATGCTGTTTGCATTCCTCAGCTGGACAGGAGATCTTCTTCTATAATCTGATAACCACACTACACTGCAGTCAGTATTGCTAATCAGGAGGAGAATTCATTTCGACTTTTATTTAACTCAGTTCCTAAAGATGAAAGAAATAGGTCCGCTGGGGGGAAGACGGTTGTGTGGGCATATTTCACAAGGATAATCAATCACTTTTACATTTTAAACATTTAACAGATGCTCTTATTTAGAGAAATCTGAAGACCTTATATACTACAAACATTTGCATTTAAAGATGGATATTGGCTGAAGCAATTCAGGTCTTTTTCCTGATGTTTAACACAAGGCAGGCAAGTATGCAGAAAGGAGGGTTGTTTTTCTAAAAGTTTATTTCCGAAAGTTCATACACAGTTTTCACAGTGAATTAATTACTACATGTCTGATAGTCACTCATTGAAAAGAAAATGTGACTTTTGCCTTCATTTAAAAGAATTAAACCTGATTAAAATACAGTAAATTGAAGGAATTTAAAAAGTAGAAAACACAGTAAAAGGTCATAGTGCTTATTATCAAACAGCAGAAATCCTTGATTCTCATTGGCTGCATTTTCTGTCGATAGGAACGTGGGGGTTTGTGTGCAGAGAATGAGGGTGATGAGCTCTTGTGCCCTTTTGGTCAGAATCTGAATTCGCTGAAGTCATATATTTACGTTTTCCAGAGGCCAATCAATTTTATGTATTTCAAGGGTCACTGGAAATTACAACCCCAGTTTATTTTATTAAGTAAAATTGCCAAGTGACCTCAACTTTTTACCCAATTCAACCAAGAAAGCACTTTGAGGAAGAAAACTGTTTTTCATCCTTGCTGACTGAAGAAAAGAGGTAAAGATATACTTTATTTGACCCCGTGGCGTAATTTGTCCTCTGCATTTTGACCCATCCTAGTTACCTAGGAGCAGTGGGCAGCCACAGTGCAGCGCCCGGGGACCAACTCAAACTCTGAGGCCAGTGCCCTGGTCAAGGGCAACCGCAGGAGTGCACCTAACATGCATGTTTTTGATTGAAAAAACTTTTTGAAAAGTCACGTCTAATCTTTATAAATTCAGACAACTCCACACACAAATTAAAATGGAAAATGCCCATGATTATATTCTGTGGGGGGGGGGGGGGGGGTGTGTGTGTGTGTGTCACACTCTGGCCCTCATGAGTGAGTAGTTGAGGAAGCCTGGAATGAAGAGAAAAGCACTGTCTCCTCAGCTGTGGAGGGGAGCCCTGTTCAGAAATCTAGCAGCACTCAAATTGAGACTCACATTTACTGTAAATAATGATCAAGAAAGGTTTGGTTAAAAACAAAAGAGCTGATGTTCACACCCATCAGCTGAAGTGGGGTTTAGGTCCGGCTCACAGCGCACAGCCGGTGGGGGGAAGGGCTGAGGGTGAACCCCACGGTCGGCGTCAGATCCAGCTCGTCCTCGGACACCCCCGGTGGTGCTGTGAAGCAGAACCTCTGCAGGAGGAAGGTGAAGAAGAGGAAGAGCTCCATCCTGGCCAGACTCTCTCCCAGACAGGCCCGTCGCCCTGCGAGGAAGAGATAATCACAGCACATAAATACAGGTACAGGAGAGAGAGAGATGATCACAGCACATAAATACAGCTACAGGAGAGAGATAATCACAGCACATCAATGCAGCAGACTTTTTAAAAAGGGGGACCTGACTGAAAAAGTTTGGGAACCACTGAGATACAAAGCATTGTTACTGAAAGCCTTTAATACAACAAGAGAGTAATAATAAAGACATTTTAAATAATACTGAAATCATCCCAGTGTCTTTATGCAATTGCAGGTGACTGATAATCCCAGTGGTTTTACACAAGTGAAATGGAGACCTTGGTACCTTTTTCTAATCACAGATGTGATATAGTTAATCCCAGAATCTACTGTATATTTTACTCAAAAGAGGTAATACCAGAACCTTAAAAAACAATTTTTCACAGGGCATAGATACAGGGGAGAGAATATCTCAAGGGTAGAAAGACAATTGATTTGAATAATCCCAGTGTCTTCATGCAACTGCAGATGACTGATAATCCCAGTGGTTTTATTTACCTAAAAGGGGGAAGAGAATCTCAGTACCAGAACTGACAGAGATAATGATAATGTGATCTATATTGTTCTACAGGCGAACAGGAGTCCCTGAACCTTTTTATACAAGTAATAATCAGTGCCTTTATAAAACTGCAATACAGAAATAACAGTCCCTTTCTGCAACAACAGGGCGGAGAGACGGTAACAGTCCCAGTGCTTTTTCACACCAGAAGGAGAGCGTGCAGACCACAAGCTTTCATTCAGGTTCTGTGTACCTCTGCTGACCCCTGGAAAAACCGGAAAGTCTACAGACTACTCTTAGTACAAACTCCTCTGACTGAAAACAGAAACCTGTGGATCAGGAAGCTGACATGTCATATCTGCTGCATTCTTGCATTGGTTCAGAGAGCTTTGCTTTGCCATGTGCTGCACCGTGCTGTACCTGCAGAGAAGGGCATGAAGGCGTCTCTCTTGATGAAGCAGCCCTTCTCATCCAGGAAGTGGCCGGGGTTGAAGCTGTGGGGCGTCTCCCACTCGTCCTCATCCTGCAGCACCGACATCAGGAGTGGGATCACTGTAGTTCCCTGCAACACACACACACACGCACACACGCACACACACACAGTATGTAAATAATTACTCCATATGTATTTGGACTGTGACATGATTTTTGTTGTTTTGGCTGTAACTGCTACATGGATTACCTGGTATAGATGTAAGCACCCACAAATTAAAGTTGACACTTTAACCCCTTCATGCAGATGCCAAATCTGGCCAAATCCTTACCCATTTATATATAGTGATAAAGATGAAACATTGCAATAGTGATAAAGGACACAGTTACCGTAAATAGTGATTTGAGGTCTTCACCTTGTTGTGAATGTGAAAAGTTGGAAAGCACCCAGATTGCACAATTTTGCCTAAGAAAGAACCCCTGTGCATGATAGAGCTCCTCTATGGAGACACAGAGGAGCCTTTTTGAACCATTTCTTCTGAGAGTGCAGAAAGAAGGGGAATCAAAGAAAGGGAAGGACAGAAGATGAGAGGTATAGAGGGAGGGAGAGAACAGATGAGAGAGGAAGCAAGGAGAAAGGGAGGGAAAGAGGGAAGAATACAGATTAGGCAAGGTGGGTGATAGAACCTTCTTGACGAAGTGTCCCTGGAAGGTGACGTCACAGCTGGTGGTGTGGGGAATGCTCATGGGTCCAATGTTAGCCAGTCTCTGGATCTCGTGGATCACGGCTTCTGTGTAGGGCAGGTTCCTCCGGTCCTCCACCCGGGGTTCCCGGTCCCCAATGACCTGGCTCAACTCCTCCTGAACCTGGTCTGCACCCCGAGAGAGAGAGAGAGAGAGAGAGAGAGAGAGAGAGAGAGAGAGAGAGAGACTTTTGACTTTTAAAACTCTGTTTATTATTAATCACACAGTCTTAATCACTTTGCAGCCCCAAAAACAAAACCCCAACCAAACAGAAAAAAAAGAAACCAAATCCAGTCCCACACACAGAAAACACTTAAAACTAACACCACTATCCCCATGTCTCCTATTCAAACCTCAAATGTATTGGCTACTACTGCACATAGGACCTGCTGAATACATCACTTATCCTCGAAAACAAGCAAATCATTAATCAGTAGATAATATTCAAACTCCAGCCGTATCCTTGCTCAGAGCAAAAACCGCAACCACATTAACACCTCTGGGGGGGGGGGGGGGGGGGAGAGAGGGGGGGAGAGATAGAGAGAGGGGGAGAGAGAGAGAGAGAGAGAGAGAGAGAGAGAGAGAGAGAGAAAGAGGGATGTTAATGTCACGCGCTGAGTGGCACCGTGTGACACCCCTCATCTCCTCATCTATTGGGATATACAGCACTTCTGGGTTTGCCTCCTAATTTGCTGGATGGAGAGAGAGAAGGGGCGACATGGCTCAGGAGGTAAGAGCGATTGTCTGGCAGTCGGAGGGTTGCCGGTTCAAACCCCAGCCTGGGCGTGTCGAAGTGTCCTTGAGCAAGACACCTAACCCCTAACTGCTCTGGCGAATGAGAGGCATCAATTGTAAAGCGCTTTGGATAAAAGCGCTATATAAATGCAGTCCATTTAGAGAGAGAGAGAGAGAGAGCAACCCCACCAACACCAAAACAAATAAGCAAACACCGTGACTCGTCCCCCTCACAGGTGCTGAGCAAAAACAATAAACTAAAACAGAACTGTACACAATACTCCAAGTGTGGTCCAATTGCGGTGTGTGTGTGTGTGTGTGTGTGTGTGTATTTCTGCACCCTGTATGTGGGGGTACTTGGCCATCAGCAATAGGCCCCATCTCAGGGTGGTTCCAGTGGTATCCGTCCCTGCTACAAACAGGTTGCTGAGAGTAAAGGTCAGGTTGTCGTCATGGAAGTAGGAACCTGGCTGGTCTGACTCCTGAGAGGGAACAGGGTGCAGGAGAGAGACCATGAACAATAAAATAAATAAAGCGTAAATTAGCCGTACAAACAATTTATGAAATATTAAGTCAGGTTAAAATCATGAAATGATCATCTTGGTTCTTTTTTTCTCCCATTTCACCTCAAATAACTGAGCTGGAAAACCAATTTGGATACAATTTGGCATTTTACATCATCTCACAAATTTTCATAAGAGTATTAATTTTCTCGTGGCAAATGTCAAAATATGGCTAAATGACGATCCAATTAATTTTCTGTGGGCAGGGCTTATCAAAGAAATATGCCAATAATTTCAAAACTGTTTGGCATAAACCTATGAAACTTGATATAGATATTGACATAATATATTCATTAACTATTACAAGACTGCAGCTCTAACGCTGCTGCACAATCCAATCACATGTTGGTGCTATAGATTTTTTTATTTATTCAAGAACGCACTAAAAATCACAGTTCCCTTGCAGAGATTTCAAACATACTACAGTGACAAAATCCATCATTAGGAACATGGATAAGTGCTTTATGGGTGCTAGAGGGTGGCACCCAACAATGTAGTAGCAAATTTGGTGCTGATTAGTCACTTGATGTCGCTATAATAGTCACTTGAAATTGCAATTATTAAATCATCATAACTCCTGCACTGTTTGACCTATAAACTTAAAATGGCTGTCAGTACATGTTTCTCCTCAAAAACGATACCAAGACCAACAAAGAACCATTACACCAACATTTTGGATTTTCCACCAATTTAAATGTTTTGGAAAAGACTTAAAATGCTTCTCCTCCTACAGAAATTGGCTGATTTCAACAGATTTTTTCAACACATTTTGTTTCATCACACATACCTATACATACCTTTATACAAGTATTAATTGTCTTGTGGTTATATTTCCGGAGGTTATGTCAAAATATGGGTGAATGAAGATCCCATGAATAATCATAATTCCCCGCCATTGGACATGAGGTTATGAAACTTGATATGGACAATGACAGTAGGATCAAGACTCCAGCCCTGAAGGCAGCGCTCAATCCAACCGCATTAGATATCCAAATATGAATATTCAAAAATTCACTGCTGTATCAGACAGGTCCTTAAGTTGATGGCATGGCCCACAATCTGTTGGAACATACATATGAAAATTTGGTGCCCACTGTCATTCAGTTTTGGTGTTTGCCAACTATTGCTGATGCTGCTTGGACCCCAGGAATCACTGCTTGCAGCTGCGTTTTCTTTTTTCTTTAATTTTTCATTTTTTCTCCCATCACCTCAAATAACTGTGAGCTGACACGGCCCAGAATCACCACGCTTTGTAGGTTTGTTTAGAAGGCTGTACTCTTACAACCCTTAAATTATGGCACACCTGGTGGTGTTATAGTGCATGTGACAAAATTTTGACATTCATATCTGTGGAAATTGCTCTGGATAAGAGTCTCTGCTGAGTGAATCTACTGTAATGCGATGAAGGCTTGTGGTTAAGAACAAAGCAGAGAACGGTACAGTTGAGTCCCAGTCCGGTTCTCCCTCTCCATACCTCCTGCTGCCGAACCAGGAAGGAGTCCACAAATCCCCTGAGGTCCTGGGAGTTGAGTGTGTCCCTCAGTCCCTGCACCAGCCCCTTAGCCTCCTCAATGTTTTTCTCTATGAGCTTCATAACCTGAGTTCGAGTCACCAGCCACCAGCCACAGCACCAGCGCAGCCACGGAAACATGTTGTACAACTGCAGTAAAATCCCAAAACCAAAAACTGCTCAGTATCAGAACCACAAAACACTTTTTGCAAACTACAAAAAACATTTTTGAGCAGAGGACAGACCTGAGTGAAGTTCTTATAAGCTAGAATAAAATCTGCATTTAATGACTATTTATGAAGGAATCCAAAGTTCAAATTTGCAAATATTAACCATGCCATTCACTTGGTTAAATACTCATTCACCATTAATCATGGAATTATGTTTAACTTCAGGATAAAAACAGAATTGGGCACAGTTGAGTTGCCAGTTAGAGATTCTTTCATATCATTGTATATTTCGGTCATAAATATGTTCTATTGATTATTCTCAGGGATTTGTAAGTGTTGTCAAATAGCATATTTTCAGTAAAAATATATTTTTGATATGATTGTGAATTCTAAGTAATTCATACATATAATTACTGGAAGCACGGATTGTGGAAAATTACCTGGGACCCTCAGCAGTGTTTTAAAATATTACCTGGCAGCATCTAAAGAGTGTATTTGAAATACTGCAAAACTTAATTGAACAAGGTCAATTCAAAGACCAAAGAACAGAACACAGTGTACTCATCCATGATCCAGTAATAACAGTGTTGCGAAACAGGATTTGCCCCCTTACTGATTTCCTCCTTAGTTACTCAATTGATAGTTATTCAGTTACTTACTGGAAAGGGTTACAAAGCCATTTCTAAGGCTCTGGGGCTCCACCAAATCACAGTGGTCAATCTTGCCTGGAGTGGCTGGCCTGCTAAAATTCATCCAAGGGTGCAGCAACAACTCATCTATGAAGTCACAAAAGATCCCAGAAGAACAGCCAAAGAACTTCAGGCCTCTCAAGCCTCAGCTAGGGTCAGAGTTCATGACTCCACAATAAGAAAGACTGGGAAAAAATGGGATTCATGGGAGAGCAAAAAAGAAAAAAATTTCCCCCGTATGATCCCCAAGTCTTTTGGGATAATGCTCAATGGGCAGATGAGTCGAACGTGGAATCTTTTGGATGACACGTGTCCAATTATATCTGGTGAAAACCTAATACAGCATTTCACAGTAAGAACATTGTGCCAACAGTCAAACATGGAGGTGGTAGTGTGATGGTGTGGGGAGGCTTTGCTCCCTTGGGACCTGGATGACTTTGCATTATTGAAGAAACCATGAATTCTGCTCTGTACAAGAAAATTCTTAAAGAGAATGTCCGGTCATCTGTCCAGGAGATGAAGCTGAAGCATAATCGGGTTATGCAGGAAATTAACAGTTTATGCTAAAAAAACAATAAAAAAACCCTACCAATTTGACTGAATTAAAGCAGTTCTCCGAAGAAGAGTGGCTAGAGTTCCTCCACAGCGATGTCAGAGCCAGATATCAAATTAACGGAAGTGTTTGGTTGCAGTTATTGCTGCTGAAGGTGGTGCAACCAGTTGTTAGGTTTGAGGGGGGATTACTTTTTCACATGATGCGATGTGGATGTTTGATAACTTTTCCATTAAATAAATGAAATTGTAATTTTAACAATGTGTTTTTGTTTACTCAGTTTCCCTCCGTCTAATATTACATTTCGTCGAAATATCAGCATGACAAATTTGCGAGAACACATGAAAAATCAGGAAGGGAGCAAACTGTTCACAGCACTGTATTTCGTACAAAACAGAGCACATAGTGCTACAGCAGAGAGCTAAAACTGACAGCTGGAGAAAAATCTCTCTCACTGAGAGAAACTGGTGGCTTATGGGCCCCTGATGTGTCATTAAGAGGGAACTAATGTAGAGGGGTAACATGAGGAACCCTGGCTGACTTAACCCACATTACCCCTGGAAGGCGGACAAAAATCTACTGTCCCACCACACGTCTACCTTTATACAGAAGGATAATTACTGAACAGTACAGGTACCAGAATTTCAGCTGAGCCGGACAGCTGGAGAACTTCGTTTGCCCTGTCGACCATTTTTTGAAAGGCGGGGTCAGCGTAGTCAAAGCGGCTGCCGTAGACAATGGCGCAGATTATGTTGGAGACGGAGTAATTCACTGGCTGAGTGGTGTCGAAAGGCTTGCCTAAAGACCAAATAAAGAATGAACAAAAACAAGGTTTTTTTTGTAATAAGAAGCAGGGACTGGCATCACATGCTTTGGAGGAGAGGTTGCAGCAATTATTGCTGATAAATGTGGTTGGTAGTTCCAAATTAGGGAGAAAAGATGGGTTAAGGCTTTTTGGTTACAGCTCTCACCCTTAAAATTCTCAAACACCTCGATGAGGTATCGCGATTCCTCGATGATCTTCTCCTTGCTCCCCCTCTTGCCCATTCCGAAGTCGCGCAGGTTGGTGAGGGAGAAGCGTCTCATCTCCTTCCAGGAGTTTCCGTTGGCAAACAGCACACCTGGGAGGGGGCAGAACGCCACAGGGGGAAGAAACTAAGAACCGAATTTCACGCATAATTCTTGTATCTTGTGCTAAACGAAAAACAAACATCTGCAGTTTTGAAATCTGTAGGTCTGGTGACACGTGTGCAAATAAGTGTAAATGTGGAAGACAGGTCAGCTATCCTATCAGGCACCTGTCAGAACACGGTCGCTGCCAGCTTTTAGTGATGTTGTAAAAATCAGCACTACCACAGTTGGATGGCGGACTGTTCTCCAACTAGTTATTTGAACACCCTTCATGTGGAATGCCTTGCCTTGATTGTCCAATGCTGCACTGCTGTTGTGCTTATTTTGGAATTTGCAAAATGCCAGCGACCCCTAGCTGTGGCAACAGCAGGCTGCTAGTGGGCATTTCAGGGTCTGAAAGCATCCGGCCTGAGACAGACTATTGGATCCCTGTGGGGAAAAAGTTATGTGTGAGCAAGCCTGTGGCTACTGTAGCCAAACGAGTAAGTGTCCTTGGAGATGGTCAAACCAACAAACAGACAAGATTGGACTGGACTGCATACCGTGCCCTTTAAAAATATCTCTGAATATGGGTGAAATTTCCCGGTCTCCAAACTCTTCAGCGTAGTTGACCAGCGCCTGTTTGACCGTCTTGTAGCCTGCCAGGACGACCACCTTCTTGGGGCCCAAGTGTACAGTGAACACAGATCCATATTTCTTAGACAGCTGGAGAGACAGAAAATAAATTAACAGGATTTGATCAGAACTTCCTCTGTGACAGTAACCAAGTAACCTCCATTTTGCTGTCAATAGTTTTGTTATTGAAAAACACAAAACATGAACAGCCACAACATCACTGACAATTGCTTGGTTCTGATCAAAACAGACCAAACACTCTCTTTTATTTCAAACATTCTGAATGAACAGCAAGACATGTTACAGCACAGGCTGACATATATTCTCCTTTTAGATTAGAGTGCAGGCTTTGATACCATTAACGATTCTGCTCAAATTGATAGACTCAAAAACTGGCCGTGGCTCTGAGCTAATTCTCTTCTTACCTATTTAACAGAAAATTCCTTGTCTGTCAGCGACTAGAAATTTCCACAAGTGGTGCTCCTCAAGGACCTCTAGTTTTGTTTTTCGATCCACATGTTTCATTTGGGTGAAATTACCTGCAAACCTGTTTTACCTTTTCCCTTTTATGACACCCGTGTTACATCTCCCCATTCTAACAGAATGACTTTCTGTTTGACAAAATTGTCTAATCGGTGTCTCACGAAGTTGGATGTGTCACAACCTTCCAGCTAAACTGGTTCTGGCCTGGGTCAACGGCACATCCCTGCTCTCGTTCAGTTCATTCACTCCTTGAACTTTGCATTGGGAGCGAGTGGCTCCCAGACTCCCAATGCAAATTCTGCCTCCGGAAACTGTGGGGTTATCTTTTACCCGAGTCTCAACATTAATCATCGATGTGCATGCAGTCCATCTTTTTCCCTCCAAGGACACTACAAAAAAAACATGTCAATTTTATCCTCTGGAGACAGAACAAAATTATACATTTAAATGGAAAAGTATAGGGACACTGACTGTGCATTATAAATAAAACAACAAATATGGATGTAAATGCCCTCAATTTAAAGCTGACTCTCTTCAATTTAATCTGATATTCATTGTTTTATGTCAGATCCAATGTTCCGGAGTACAACATAAATTGTGCTGCTCTCCTAGTTGTCTTCGAACAGCATGTGCACGTGTGGCCCCACAACTGAACAACTTCAGTCCACTTGATTCTTCATTAACTCGTCAAGCACTGGCCAATCTCCAATTTACTGCAGAGCTCAGTAGTGAGGACAAATGAAAGATCTCGGATCACTCACACACTCGTACCTATGGGCAATTTAGAGCCTCAGATTAGCCTACCTACATGACTTTTGACAGAGGAAACCCCACACAGACACGGGGGAAAAACATGCAAACTCTCCACACGGAAAAGGCCCCAAGCCGAGATTCGGACCTACGACCCTCTTGCGTTGAGGCGACAGCGCTACCCACATTGCACCACTGTGTGCTGTCTCCTTGCCTCAAACAGCGTGGGCACGTGTGGCCTGAGGACTGAACATCTTCAAGTTCACTTGATTCTTGATTAACTCATCAAGCACTGGCCAATCTCCGATTTACTGCAGAACTCAGCAGCCAGACCAGTAGTGAAGACAAATGAGACATCTCAGATCACTACAATTTTAGGTTCTTTGCACTGCAAAGTTTTGAAACTGCTTACAGTATATCCCGTTTTCCATATTTTTCTATTTCTTTAATGACTTTGCCTTTGTTTTAACTCTTTGTGCAGTTTGTAAAGCACTCTGTTGTGTATTACATGAAAGGTACTATGCAAATAAAGATACTGTGTCCATTATGAATATTATGTGTCATATGTTGTAGGCTTATATATGTTCCATGTCTAAGTTATGAATTGACTGACCCAGCGGCTGTTGCCTAAATCTGTTAGTGCACTTACGTCACTCTGGATAATAATTTCTCTACTAAAAACCTACTAAATATAAACATGTCAGACTGGTTTATGTGAATGTATGTAATGTGAGTACCCTGCCTTCAAGAGCACCTAAGTTTTCGTTTCCTGTTTTACCTAAAACAATATTTGGCAGCAAAAACTGGCATGTTCCAGTTAAAGTTTAGTAGTATTTGCAGCAATATTTATATTTTAAACAGAGTTAACCCTGTGTTTATCATGAGACCTTTTGTCTTTTAAACACATTAATGTAATTTTTGTATAATTCAGTTTATGTTTCTGAAGTCATCCATACTCTGTCAGTTGTTGAAATAATATGTTTGAGAACATTTGTAATTATAGAACTCTAATCATGAAAAATTGTGTTGTTAAATGTCTTTCGTTTTCATCTTTTCCCTAAGGTAGAGTCCGCAATATCAAGGTGAACTAAATCTAAATCTCAGACAATGGAAAAATAGAAGGAAAAACAACTCCATGAACAAAACCAAAAAACAAAAAACAACAAAAAACCGGTAGGGCAAACTGATCCATAATTAATTACATGCTCATAAATGGCTAAAAATTCACAGATCAGTGCATCCATTTAAGATTACAATCAGTCTAGAGCCCGACCGATGCCAGATTTTTGGGTCCAATGCCGATCCCGATTTTGGAGAGTGCTAGCCCACCGATTACTGATGTTTTGACCGATATTTTGTCATAAAGTGCAACATTTTCAAATCAATTTGAAAAACGTATATTTTATTAAAGTTTCTATATTTAAGAACATTTAACTTATAAGCAAACAAATAAAAATAAAAATAAACACACAAAGAACTTTTTAGATAAATAAATGTAAAAGATGATATTAAATTAAATATATATATATATATATATATATATATATATATATATATATATAAACATCATCTTTAAGTGTGTGAAATCAAAATAACTCCACACCTTGCTTTTACTCCTTTCTTTTCCAGCCATCTATAAAAAATTAATTAGAAAAAATCAGTTTTCCAGTTTCAAACATGTATTTTTATAAATATTATTATTGTTGTTGTTGTTATTAATTTGTTATTATTATTTCTTAGTATCTATTCTCAGTAAATTAATCATACTTTCTTATTTTATTCCTACAACATGATCTCAAAGAGTAAGACTTTATCTAGCGAGCTTCCCTGTCCATAACAATTCGGTGGTGAAAAAAACTACAATGCGCTCTGACGCGTGACTAGATGACAAAACACTCACTTGCAATAACGCATTAGCTGTTGACACAGCCTCATTATTTCTTATTATATATTCTCAGTAAGTTAAATGAATTATATTTTCTTATTTTATTTCTACTACATGATCTCAAAGAGTAAGACATTATCTAGCGGAGCTAATGAGTGAATCAAGTGTAATGTTAGATGAAACTGAATTGACTGGATGACATACGTGAAAAAAACTACAATGCGCTTTCGTGCAGGTTACCCACGCTAACTGTTGGTTGATTCACTTCTCCAACAACAATCCTTCTCTCATGTTATCACGACAAAGCTAGATAACATGGCTTAAAATGATCCACGTTAGAAGTGTTTTATCAGCGTTTTTACTGTCTGGTTAGCTTGCTACGATGACGCGTGACTAGATGACACACTCGCTTGCAATAACGCGTTGGCTATCGACACAGCATCATATAGTAGCTAATATCATCTCAGATAAAAAAACAAATGTGTGATGTATTCAATCACCATTTTATTTTGGCTGGTTATTTATTTCAGAATACAGCGATGTCCTCTGGAAATGTAGATCCTGCGCTGCTTATGTGCTCACTGCCACTTCATAAAGGCTTGCTAGCCAGCTAGCTTGCTAAAGTGAACCAAATATGTTAGCTAGCTCGCTCGCTTGATAATGAGGATTGATAAACATAGTGGTCGTATAAACGCATTTAATTAAAAACTTTCACTAAATATAAATACCCAGGGTTCATACACTTTCTCACCAATGATTTTCAATGACTTTTCCATGACTTCTCCACAACCTTTAACTGAATTTCCATGACCAAAACAAATGACTTTATCTCAGCGGGACAATTTAAAATTATTTATTGTAACAGCTCCAACTACCCTGTACCCTCCAACAGACCCTTAATGGTCTTGATATCTGGGTAGAGGAGCACAAAATGAAACTCAACCCAAAGAAATGTAAAGTTTTACATGTCACCCACATGAGGCATCCACCCGCCCTGCCGACTCTCTCCATTGACCAGAACATCCTGGAAGTCTGTGACACTCTCAAGGTCCTAGGGGTCACCATCCAGAGTAATTTGCGTTGGGACAGTCAGGTGGACCACATGCTGACCTCAGCGAACAGGAAGCTTTTTGCTCTGCGTCGCCTGAAGAAATTTGGTGTCCGAGACCCAGAACTGGTTTCCATCTACACAGGCTATGTACGCCCGGTGCTGGAGTATGCAGTCCCCATCTGGCACAGTTTCCTGACTACAGACCAGGCTAAAAGGCTGGAAAGCACGCAGAAACGGGCTTGTAAAATCATACTTAGCCAGAGGTACTCAGGGTACCCAGAGGTTCTCTGCACTCTCTGATTGTGCACTCTATCAGAGAGACGCACTCAACTGTGTCTTGGCTTTGCCAGAAAGCTGCTAAAGTCCAACTTCAGTGACTGGCTACCCCCCCTCAGGGAGGAGCTCACAGGTCGTCAGACAAGGAACTCAAACAAACTGGCCATCCCAAGATGTCGAACTGAGAGATACAGGAGATCCCCAATCCCCTATATGTGCAGACTCCTAAATGACAGCGGATTTTAAATTTGGGATACGAGATTACATCTCAGCTTAGATGGTAAATGGACTGCATTTATATAGCTCTTTTTATCCAAAGCGCTTTACAATTGATGCCTCGCATTCACCAGAGCAATTAGGGGTTAGGTGTCTTGCTCAGGGACACTTCGACTTGCCCAGGGCGGGGGATCGAACCGGCAACCCTCCGACTGCCAGACAACCGCTCTTACCTCCTGAGCTATGTCGCCCCTAATAATTGCAATATTTAAAAAATTTTGTCTACTTAGTATTGATGTTTTATTGTAACAGCAAAATAATTCAGTGTTTTTAATGACAACTGTCTTTATGAACCTGTAATAATGCTGAAAGGTCAATAAATAAATAACACTAAGTAAAATTAGGTCTGCATCTGAAACATATGGTCCCTCTCTAAAACAAATAAACACCAGACAGACACACTTAGATACATTCTCTCATATTTTAATTCGAATAGTTTAACATTTTTGTCAATGTCTCAAACAGGGCTGGAAATTGCGACCATTTTGGTCCCATATGCTCCCGAAATTTGATCTGTGCGACCTCGAAATATAATTGGGAGCATTTGTGCGAGTGCAAATAATTGTTCCGGTGCGACCTTTTTTTTTTCTTTTTCCAGTCGAACGTCTCTTTCTCTGTACATTCGCTAGTTAGTACACCCAGCATGTCCTTTGTGAGCTGACGGTGACCCTTCTAACCAATCGCGAGCTTGACATTCTTACCTTTAATGCTGATTTTAAATTGGTTAATATTAGCCTTCAATCACTCCCTTTCGCTGCACTCCACTGTCACGCGACACAGAGAGCTAACGCGTTAACTAATGTTACCTGAAGACAAAAGTTTACCTGAAGAGAAAAGTTGAAGCGGACGTTTTGTGTAGCGACCCGTTTGGAACAGCTAATTTCTCCGATGCAGTTTACTGGCGATTGATTTAATTAGCGGCATTAATGTGACGAGAAGCGCTTTGTCGTTTGAATGCATAACACGCAATTCCTTGAAGAGTCGACACATTTTATGCGTGACAGTTTAACTGTTACTTGTAAACCGTACTGTTATATTGTCGTTTTTTATCAATAAAAAATCTATTGTATATATTGTTGGTGCTCCTTACATTTCGGTGGGTGTTCCTAAGTTTTTGAAGTTGGGAGCACCAGTGCTACCAAGTAAAAAAGTTAATTTCGAGCCCTGATATATTATTGAAGCTGCACTTCCCTGGCATATTGTCGGCACAGTAGGGCCTACGTTTATTAACTGCTACATCAGCAGAGGCGTGCCTGTAAACGGACTCAGCCGGACCGAATTAACTTCTCACACCAACAAAATACCGCGAAGGTTACGTGTCAATTTACGTTTTATTACTATACATACTATTTTTATGATTGGATTAATTAGTGATTATATTTGATGCAACTTTAGCTATATTTCCATTACTTTTCCACAACTTTTCAAAAAATATTATTTTCCATAACTTTTCCAGGGCCTGGAAATTGCATTTTAAATTTCAATGACTTTTCCAGGTTTTTCATAACCGTACGAACCCTGCATACCT
This sequence comes from Anguilla pacifica, assembly GCA_039654925.1. Taxonomy (NCBI): domain Eukaryota; kingdom Metazoa; phylum Chordata; class Actinopteri; order Anguilliformes; family Anguillidae; genus Anguilla; species Anguilla pacifica. Next base: position 75,481,015 of record CM077285.1, on the reverse strand, counting down.
TTATTGCGGCAATCGAATCTGTGCAGACAAGTCTTGCAGTGGAGTATATTGGATGAGGCACGAGTGACAAACGTCTTATTACAGAAGTAGCGCGTCAGCTGCTGCAGTTCACACTTGTATTAGAGCTCCCTCTACTGAATAATTCTACTAAATAGAATTTGTTTTTTATTTTTTGTCCTTACCTCACAGAGAGACCGGTGGAGCCGTTTGAGGTCCAGGTGGAGCAGGTTCCCGAGGAGGGGCAGGGGTCTGGGTCCCGGTGGGTCTTTTCCAGGCCCAGGGGTGGAGGAGAGCAGATAGAGCAGAAACAGCACCAGCACCACCCCCAGAAGGGTCACAAGTGGGGACATCTGGGGTAAAAGTCCCTCCAACATTGCTCCCTCTGATCTGATCAGCCCCAAGCACAAAAGAGATGGACAGGGCAGGAGAGAAAGAGAGCAATAGCATCTGCAGCATTTTCTCTTATTTGTCAGAGAGGGAGGGAGAAAGAAAGAAATTGCAGAGTCATGGTGGGAAGATTAAAAAAAAAAAAAAAACAATCTCTCAGGCCAGTAGGCGGGACCAAAGCTAACAAATAAGCAGTAACAAGCAAACACCGCCTGCATGGCCTTAAGTTCCAGTGATATTTACCATGGCTCCATTGCTTCTACAAAAAAAAAAAAAAAAAAACCATTTCTTTCGGCCAGTAGAGAGCAGCAGCTCAAAATGTATCTTTAATGGTTTTTAAACATTTTACATTTTTAAAACGTATCCCTTTAAAAAGTCAAAAGGAACAGAAAAAACATTCAGACATAGACATTCCCTAGCAAAAAAAACAAAACACCCAAAAAAAAAAGGAAACCTACTACAAAACAAGCCTATTTATCTTTTAACTAATAATCACACGACAATAATCATTTTAAAGACATAATTTACATAAAATATACATTTTAAGGATAATAAAACAACAATACGTGTGCTCGGGCATGGTGTGAAGAGCGGGTGCCCCTCCTAGGGGGGTGGACTATATGATGAGCTCTTTCCAGTGGTCCACCCCCCATTTCTCTCTCGCCAGGTCCTTGTTCTTGCGGAAGTCCACCAAAACGCCGTCCTGGAGAAGGTTTTGTATCCTCCTCCGGAGAGTGACGAGGTCCACTGATGTTTTTTGGTAGACCTTGACGTTTCTTGTCTCCCACAGGACCTGCCTGACGGTGTTGATGATCCCCCACTGACGCTGGAGCTCCATGGTCTTCAGCCCCTCTCGGGGGCCGTAGAGGACTCTCTCAGCCGTCAGGGAGGACATCGGCAGCAACCTGTTTTGGGAGACAGAGGAAACAACAAGGCCCCAGACCCGCCTGGCCACGGTGCACTCCCAGAACAGGTGGTTAATGTGTTCTGAGTCAGTGCAACCGTGGGGGCAGCGCTCAGTCAGGGCTAAGTGCCTGCGGTACATAAACACTCTTGTGGGGAGACACCTGTGAGCTGTCATCCAGGCAATGTCTTTTTGTTTGTTAGTAAGACACTTGTGTGTCACATTTGCCCAGATGACTTGCGGGTCCCGGGCCGGCCCTGACCTCGGGAGCGTAGCAGTCTCGTTTGATTTTAAGTGAGCCATGATGATTTTATAGCTCCACGAGGTCAGGCCGGCCCTGGGCAATCCCCTCTCGAAGGCAAAGTCCTTCAGGGCCTGATAGACATAAGGGGGGTCCCAGCTATACGGTGTGGTAAGGTCCAGCACACCCAGGCCCATTGCCCGTAGGAAGGGGGTGGCATAATACCTGGCAAAGGCACCAGAGGCCTTCCCCACCTTCCCGGCGTTCTGGACCAGGGCGGCCAGACCTTGCACCATGATAATTGTTACTATGTCCGGGACCCCCCGCCCCTTATTCCTCTCCTCCTTGAGGAGGGTGGCTCGACTCAGCTTTTCCATGTTGCTCCCCCAGACAAAGCGAAAGGCCAACCTAGCAATTTGTTTGCTGGTGGCCTTGTCTGGGGGAAACACCCTCCCCACATAGAGGAGAATGGGCAGGACGATTGCCTTCAGGACGAGGATCTTACCCGCCATGGTCAGGGGCCGCGCACTCCAGCTCCGGGTTTTGTTTTGGATGTGGCGTAGGGCTCCCTCCCAGCTCGTTCGCCCTCCTCCGTCAGCCTGGAAAGTCACCCCCAAGAGCTTGATGTTATTTCTTCGTACAGGGAAGGAAACGGTTAGAGGCTCACTAAAAAAGGGAGACAGAAACAGTTCACTCTTGTCCCTGTTGACCAGGGCGCCAGTGGCCGCACAGAAGTCGTCCAACACCTTGGTGGCACAAGCGATGGAACGGCTGTCTGTGGCGACGATGGTGATGTCGTCCATGTACGCCATCACCTTTAGCCGCTCCCCCCTAGCCCCCGGCAGCGGGTAACCCGCCACTCCGGGGCTGGCCCTGATGGCCTGGAGGAACGGTTCCAGGTAGATGACGTACAGGAGAGATGCTAGAGGGCACCCCTGCCTGACGCCAGACCTGATGGCAAACGGGTCAGAGGGCTGCCGATTGACAACCACTCTGCCCGTTATGTCAGTCAGGCAGATCTTTATCCAGCGCCGAAGGGGGCCAGGGATGTTCATTCTCTCTAGCACTCTCTCCAAGCACACGTGACTCACCCGGTCAAATGCCTTCTCCTGGTCGAGACTGAGAAGGCACAAGGGGGACCGCCACTCCCCAGAGTGGATGATTAAATCCCTCACGAGGAGCAGGTTGTCATTAATGGACCTCCCCTGCATGCTGCAGGTCTGGTCCGGTCTGATCACCGATGTTATCAGGCCTTGGAACCTCCTCATCAGCGCCTTCGCCATGATCTTATAATCGACTGAGAGGAGGTTGATCGGCCGCCAGTTGCGGAGGTCCTTCAGGTCCCCCTTCTTTGGGACAAGAGCTACTGAGCTCTGCCTCAGTGAAGCCCCCAACCGCCCCTCCCTGTACGCCGCTCTGAAAACTTCAGCCACGTCCTCCTTCAGGAGATCCCAGTAAGTTTGGTAAAACTCAGCTGGGATTCCGTCAGGACCCGGAGCTTTGTGCTGGTTAAGGGAGCGCACGGCCCGGGTGAGCTCCTCGGTGCTCAACTCCGAGTCCATCTGCTCATCGCCCAGATGTCTGTCAAGGCGGCCCAGGAAGGCGTCCATGAGAGCCCCGTCGGAGGGCCTCTCACTATAAAGGCCCCCGTAGAACTCCCTGGCCACCTCCCGGACCTCCGCCTCTTCAGACACCACCACACCTCTGTTGTTATAGAGAGACAAGATGTTATTAGTCTTAGACCGTGCCCTGCGGAAGAAAAACCGTGTGCACTTCTCATCCTCCTCAAGGCCCTGGAGCTTGGAGCGGAAGGTGTATTTTTCCCGCTCTTCCCGGTAGAGGGTGGTGAGGCTCTGCCGAGTCCGTGCGATTTCATTGCTCACATCCAGGCCTCGGGACTGGAGGAGGCTCAGTCTCTGGAGGGCAGCATTGTGATGTACAAACACTGCCCTCCTTTCCTTCGCCTTCCTCTGCCCGACTGCCCGGAAGTAGCCTCACACTCGCTCCTTCACCATCTCCCACCACTCCACCGGGGAGTCAAAGAGCTGTTTTAGACTCACCCACTCCAGGTAACGTCTCGAGAAGGAGAGTCGCACCTGGGGGTCTTGGAGATGGCTGGTGTTCATTCGCCAGAGCCCCTTACCCACGGTTATTGATTTCTTCCAGGCCAGGGACACGGTCACCATGTGGTGGTCCGAGAAGTGCACCGCCTGGATGGAATAAGCGGGCACCCCCAGGCCTGGGGAGAGCAGAAACAAATCGATTCTCGAAGAGGAGCTACCGGAGGAACTCACCCACGTGTGTTGGGGGGAAGAGGCGCCCCCGGCGTCGCGGAGGGAGAAATCCTCTATGAGGGACCGCAGCAGGTCGCTGGATCGGTCCCGTCTGGGTCTGCTGCGGTACTCGTCTGTTAAGGCACAGTTGAAATCCCCCCCCACGACAACCGGCATTGTGCAATGTAATAATGGTGCTAGTTTCGGGAAGAGGGAGACCCTCTCGGCCACGCTGGTGGGGCCGTACACATTGATGACCCTGAGTGGGGAACCCCCGACCTCGAAATCGGTGACGAGGATTCGCCCACTCTCTACAATGGTGCTAGATGTTACTCGCACATAGGGATTTTTCACCAATGTGCCGACCCCATCAGCTCTGGCGATGTTAGAGCCAGACCAGAGAGAGTCTCCCATTCTCCATTCCTCCCCCAGAACGCCATCCAACTCCCGGAACGGAATGCCACATTCCTGGAGCAGGATGACGTCTGAGGGGACCTGTGAAAGAACGGAGAAGACTGCATGGCGTTTGGCGGGGTCTTTTATACTGCGGGTGTTGAGTGATGAAATTGTGACTGATGGTGTCATGTTTATTGTTGTTATGTGTGATTTATGAATCTATTTTGCTATTGGCTATGTCTTTGCAGATTTTATTGAATTTCTGATTGAGAATGTCCTGGTTATTAAGGCGCCTACTCACCCCCGGACCATGTGCACCCACAGGCCTCCCCTCCTGACCGTCTGGGAGGTTCCGTCCTGGAGAGGTGGGGGCAGGTGTTTTTGCCCCAGGCTTCCCCCCAGTCCCTGGAGGGCCCTGAGAGGAGGATGTTGGTCCAATCCCTTTAACAGGGTCCGGACCGGAGGCTGGCTGGTCCCTAGTAGTCTTGGTGTGGATAGTGACCGTGTTTTGTAATATTTCTTTGTGGTGTATCGGTGGTGGTGTAGCTGGTTTTGCAGGGCGAGAACCAGCTCAAAGCAGCTCAAAGGTGCAAAAATATGCATCAACTTCGGTCTCCCAAAAAGAAGAAAGGGCTACATGTCTCCTTACATATCAGGACGGTGTGGTGTGGACAAACCCGGGGTGGTTACAGCAGTCGATTGTGCAGTAGCGCTCTGCAGCTCCAACTGCCGCAGTTTGAGCGTCGTCTCTGCCTCAATCTCCAGTTTACGCGCTGACAACCTGAAGTCATATTCACGTTTCTGAGCCCTTCCCTGTGCCTCCAGTTGAAGACGGGCCAAACGGACCTTCAGCCAGAGCCGGTCCTGACCTCCCTGGGGCCCTAAACAAAATTCTGCTAAGGGGCCCTCCTACCTGACCTGTGAGCCATGTAAACCATTTGCCATTGCCACACTGTCACACCTGACACCACAGTGCTCCCACTACAGTCCTCCCTCCTTTAAAACAGTTTGCTCTATCTGTTGGTCTAAGAATAAGAATATTTAATCAGTAGTCAATGTCAATCCATTGCTTTCCATCTTGCATTACACCAGAGTCGTAACTAAACCTTGACTGAGAGACTAGATAATCATTGTCTTGTTTAAAAATTATGTGCGCCTATGAGGAATTCCATCACGCCCATATATTGTCTGGATTAGAACCCACAGAGGATGTTGCTGGAAAGCGCGAGTTTAATTTGGTACGTACGCATATGAACGCATGTTCACGCGCGACGCAATTATCTTTTCTGAGCTGCAGTTTATAAGGACAGTTGCCCCTTGGCGTTTATCAGACGTAATAATTAAGCATTATAGAACACGTAGCTCAAATCAAGCAATCTGATTGGTTCACAGCCGTGGTATATTAACCATATACCACGGCTATGACGTCTAATTCCTTTGCACAATTCAGTATCACTCCCCGTCTGAGGAAAAAAAAACGTTTTGGAGTGTGTCTATTACTTTCATATTGCCATACTTGTTGACCGTTTTATAAAAGCAATAGCTCATTTCAGGCCGTGGTTAATCAATTATAAAGGAACACCTTTTGTTACCCTCCCCTTTTCAATGTCCAATTTCGCAACTGATGGCAGCTTTGAATCACGGTTCTAGTTACTGGCTTCGTTTAGGAATGCCAACCATACCACAAAATACGGAATTGTCCCTTATTTGGACAGTAGAATATAGGCGTTCCGTATTTAAGTCATGGCTACGGGACGCATTTTCATCCGTATCTTTGTAAACGATTGCGTTTATATAAACCGCTGTTTTGAATACAATTCAATAGTTAGCTAGCCGGGATAACAAGCATGCCGTGAGACCATTCTGACCTAAAACCCAGAATTTTAATATAGGCTAGGTGACAACACTGACAAGTGACGGTGAACCTATAGATAGCTGGCATTCAAACCCGGTTTCAGAGGGTCTTGGAGAAACGCTATGTCTACACTGCGAGACCGCAACATTTTAAAAAGCAAGACAGGGCTAGGGAGATTAATTTGATTGAGTTATGGTTTCATGCAGTTTTCTTAAATAATGTAATGCAAAAATGACAAAAATTGGTGCTAATTATTGGTATAAAACGAGGAGGAACAATTTTTCTCAATGGAATCGTTGTTTTCATAGAATTAACAATCAGAGGTTTTTGCTTAACAACGGTGCAAATAGAACGACCAACCAGAGTTTTTGCATATCAACGGTCCAAACAGCAGTACCAATGAGAGTTTTGCTTGACAACGGTAAAATAATACGGGACAGTTCGTCGTGGTTTATTACTTACGTATTTCACCCTCACTTCTGTCAGGCACAAAGTCACAGAACACAGCCCTGGAAGTGGCTGGCAAGCAAGCAAGACACAGACAGACCAGATGCACTGCCCAGCTAGGTTAGCAAGACAGACATACTAGATAGAGATGCACTGCAAGCTAGCACATCAACTTAACGTTACTGTTATTTGCTGACATCAAACTTGGAGAGGAGAGAACACAAGTTTACCTAATTGCTGTTCCCGCAATTCACTCTCATTGTGTGTGTTTTTAACAAAAAATCTTTTCGTGACCAGGATAGTTCCGCGTCATCCTCTCATCTAAGTTGTAAACATTGATACCCGCTTTCACGCGAGGGGGAGGCGGGGCCCTTGCGTAATTTGCGGGGCCCTACGCAACTTGCGTAGTGAGCGTATAGGGCCGCCCGGCTCTGCCTTCGGCCGTGCATTAGTCCTCGACCCAGAGGAGCTCGACGAGAACGCCTCAAACCTCGGCAAGGGGGACTCTCGTCCTTCACCTCCGTTTCGGCGGAACCCCCAGCGCCCAGTGGTGGTTCGGGATCTTCCCCAAGCACCAGGGACGACACGTCGGGCTGGCGGGGAGGTAAAAGAACGGGCAAGGCAAAGACTTTCAACTCCACCAGCCTATACCACACCACAGACTTAATCTCCATTTTAAGAAGAGACTTCGAAACCGAGAGACCAAAGTGATCCGCATTAGCTAACAAGTCTGCTTTACTGCACTGGTCAAACACAATAAGCGAAGGTTCTGCAATAAACTCACCTAAATCAAACGAAGCCGTTTTTGTGTCCTTTACTGTTGGTGTCATGGTCCTGTGTTCCAGTTTGTCTGTCTTTCCCTGTTGGGCCGCCAGATGGCGGCACTTCTGTTTTGCGTCCTGCTCCCCCCTGTTTAATTGTATTATTGGTTTCAATTATTCCATTGGCTGTCTCGTACTCCCTCCCCTCTCTGTGGCCTGATTGTTCATGGTGCCCTCCTGTGTCTCGTCAGTGTCTGTCTATTTACGTTTCCCTTCCCCTGGACTCAGGTGCTGGATCCTTGTTGCTTGTTAGTTGTTTGTTCTGCCCATGTTCCTGCTTCATGTGTTCCTGCCCAGTATGTACCTGCCATTTCCTGGTTTCTATGAGTTTTTGGATTTTTGTATTTTCCTTGTTTCCTGGGTCCTTGAAGTTTTTCTTTGTGTTTGAGAATTGCCCTGCGAGGCCTTTTGTTCCCTTTTGTTCCCTGCGTTTGGTTCCTGTTCCCTTTTGAGAAGTAAAGTCTTGTTTTGCCGACTTTTGGAGTTTGAGTTTTTCCTCCCTCCGCATTTGGGTCCAAACCCACCACTACACCCTGGCAATTGGCTTACTATTTGTATTAGGCTCATTTTGTTTATATAGCACTGTGCATTAAAATGGGCGTAAATTGTATGCGATGTAACTAGTAGTTACAGTATGATTATGTATTTTACACTGTGGTAAGAATCTTTGTATGTCGCGTTGTTCTTTTGAAGCCTGATATTATCTTGCTATGGCTGATGGAGCATCAAGGACCACGATGGAAATAAGTCGAGGACTTTTTCGTGTTATCCTTGACAATTTCTTCACATGCAAGTCTTTTGATACATGTGTTTTAATTTTGTCAAATAAACTAAACTATGCACAAGCACAGCACTGAATAAACATGCAGTCCAATATTACTGTACACCAACACAGCATCCAATAAACATCTAGCGATTTTACAATGTACAATGCAAAATACGACACAATATTATTCTCACAGAATACGCTATCCCGGACGAGCCCCCAATTATGTTACGACCCCAAAGGTCTAGGGGTACATATACACCGGGTGATGTAAAGATGAGCAATTGTGGTAATAATAATAAAAAAAGAGACTGAAACAGACTTCCAAGTGAAGAGTGTTTACAGTGATAAACGTGGAAAAGTGAAAATATAAGCGGCTATGTACAACATTTACAAGACACAAAACAAGACACACCATCGAGGTCAAGGAACCCGAGTGTTGCTAAAGAAAAGAAAACAACAAAACCAAACAGAGCTGACTGAAAACCAAAAGTTTTTCCAATAGTTTTTAGTATAAAACCAAGAAAATAAAAAATAAGACAAGACCAAACTGAAGTAAAATAACTCCCCGGTGGGTAGAAAAAATGAAACAGCTAAATGTCCACAGGGAGATTGTAGGGAATTTATCAGAGCAAACAGTGTTCGGGCAGATTGACACCAACAACGGCGTCAAATCATGGCTCACGGTGTTAGCTTTTCAAAAGCAGAGAACACGATTATGCAGTGAAGTGATTAAGTTATGGCGCACAAAGGATAATTCTGCGATTTTGGTGAAGAGGCTCAGTTAGTCTAGAGAGCAGACTCCAGGTGTGACAGTTTGTTCTGTGCGGGCAGCAGGGCAGTTTAACTGATAGCACTGTTTGCTAACTGCAGCCTGCTAGCGTGCTGACAGCACAATGCTGTTTGCATTCCTCAGCTGGACAGGAGATCTTCTTCTATAATCTGATAACCACACTACAGTATCAGTCAGTATCGTTAATCAGAAGGAGAATTCAATTTCGATTTTGTTTAACTCAATTCCTAAAGATGAAAGAAATAGGTCCGCTGGGGGGAAGACGATTGTGTGGGCATATTTCACAAGGATAATCAATCACTTTTACATTTTAAACATTTAACAGATGCTCTTATTTAGAGAAATCTGAAGACCTTATATACCACAAACATTTGCATTTAAAGATGGATATTGGCTGAAGCAATTCAGGTCTTTTTCCTGATGTTTAACACAAGGCAGGCGAGTATGCAGAAAGGAGGTTTGGTTTTCTAAAAGTTTATTTCCGAAAGTTCATACACAGTTTCACAGTGAATTAATTACTACATGTCTGATAGTCACTCATTGAAAAGAAAATGTGACTTTTGCCTTCATTTAAAAGAATTCAACCTGATTAAAATACAGTAAATTGAAGGAATTTAAAAAATAGAAAACATAGTAAAAGGTCATAGTGCTTATTATCAAACAGCAGAAATCCTTGATTCTCATTGGCTGCATTTTTTGTCGAGAGGAACGTGGGGGTTTGTGTGCAGAGAATGAGGGCGATGAACCCTTGTGCCCTTTTGGTCAGAATCTGAATTCGCTGAAGTAGCCATATATTTACATTTTCCAGAGGCCAGTCAATTTTATGTATTTCAAGGGTCACTGGAAATTACATACCAGTTTATTTTATTAAGTAAAATTGCCAAATGCCCTGAACTTTTTACCCAATTCAACCAAGAAAGCACTTTGAGGGAGAAGACTGTTTTTCACCCTCGCTGACAGAAAAAAAGAGATAAAGATATACTTTATTGAACCCCGTGGGGTAATTTGTCCTCTGCATTTTTACCCATCCTAGTTACGTAGGAGCAGTGGGCAGCCACAGTGCAGCGCCCGGGGACCAACTCCAGCTCTGAGGCCAGTGCCCTGGTCAAGGGCAACCGCAGGAGTGCACCTGACATGCATGTCTTTGAGTGAAAAAACTTTTTGAAAAGTCACGTCTAATCTTTATAAATTCAGTCAACTCCACACACAAATTAAAATGGAAAATGCCCATGATTATATTCTGTGGGGGGGGGGGTCACACATATGTTGTGGTTCCGGCACATTATCAGCACCATTTTTTAAAATACTCTGGCCCTCATGAATGAGTAGTTGAGGAAGCCTGGAATGAAGAGAAAAGCACTGTCTCCTCAGCTGTGGAGGGGAGCCCTGATTATTAATCTAGCAGCACTCAAATTGAGACTCACATTTACTGTAAATAATTATCAAAAAAGGTTTGGTTAAAAACAAAAGAGCTGCTGTTCACACCCATCAGCTGAAGTGGGGTTTAGGTCCGGCTCACAGCACACAGCCGGTGGGGGGAAGGGCTGAGGGTGAACCCCACGGTCGGCGTCAGATCCAGCTCGTCCTCGGACACCCCCGGTGGTGGTGTGAAGCGGAACTTCTGCAGGAGGAAGGTGAAGAAGAGGAAGAGTTCCATCCTGGCCAGACTCTCTCCCAGACAGGCCCGTCGCCCTGCGAGGAAGAGATAATCACATCAGCTAAATACAGCTACAGGAGAGAGAGAGATAATCACAGCACCTAAACACAGCTACAGGAGAAAGAGAGATAATCACAGCACCTAAATACAGCTACAGGAGAGAGAGATAATCACAGCACCTAAATACAGCTACAGGAGAAAGAGATAATCTCAGCACCTAAATACAGCTACAGGACAGAGAAAGATAATCATAGAACCTAAATACAGCTACAGGAAAGGGAGATAATCATAATACCTAAATACAGCTACAGGAGAGAGAGAGATAATCACAGCACCTAAATACAGCTACAGGAGAAAGAGAGATAGTCACAGCACATAAATACAGCTACGAGAGAGAGAGAGAGAGAGAGAGAGAGAAATAATCACAGCCTCTTAAATACAGCTACAAGAGGGAGAGATAATCACAGCGCCTAAATACAGCTACAGGAGAAAGAGAGATAATCACAGCACATAAATACAGCTACAGGAAAGAGAGAGAGAAAGAGAGAGAGAAATAATCACAGCCTCTTAAATACAGCTACAAGGGAGAGAGATAATCTCAGCACCTAAATACAGCTACAGGAGGGAGAGATAATCACAGTCCCTAAATACAGCTACAGGAAAGAGAGAGATAATCACAGTAACTAAATACAGGTACAGACTACTCTTAGTACAAACTGAAGCGTGTCTCTCCTCTGACTGAAAACAGCAACCTGTGGATCAGGAAGCTGACGTGTCATATCTGCTGCATTCTTGCATTGGTTCAGAGAGCTTTGCTTTGCCATGTGCTGCACCGTGTTGTACCTGCAGAGAAGGGCATGAAGGCATCTCTCTTGATGAAGCAGCCCTTCTCATCCAGGAAGTGGCCGGGGTTGAAGCTGTGGGGGGTCTCCCACTCTTCCTCATCCTGCAGCACCGACGTCAGGAGTGGGATCACTGTAGTTCCCTGCAACACACACACACACACACACACACACACACGCACACACACACACACACACACACACACACACACACGCACACACGCACACACACAGAGTATGTAAATAATTACTTAATTACATAATTACATGTACTTGGACTGTGACATGATTTTTGTTGTTTTGGCTGTAATTGCTACATGGATTACCTGGTATAGATGCAAGCACCCACAAATTAAAGTTGACACTTTAACCCCTTCATGCAGATGCCAAATCTGGCTGAATCCTTGCCTATTTATCTATAGTGATAAAGATGAAGCATTGCAATAGTGATAAAGGACACAGTTACCGTAAATAGTGATTTGAGGTCTTCACCTTGTTGTGCATGTGAAAAGTTGGAAAGCACCCAGATTGCACAATTTTGCCTAAGAAAGAACCCCTGTGCATGATAGAGCTCCTCTATGGAGACACAGAGGAGCCTTTTTGAACCATTTCTTCTGAGAGTGCAGAAAGAAGGGGAATCAAAGAAAGGGAAGGACAGAAGATGAGAGGTATAGAGTGAGGGAGAGAACAGGTGAGAGAGGAAGCAAGGAGAAAGGGAGGGAGAGAGGGAAGGATACAGATTAGGCGAGGTGGGTGATAGAACCTTCTTGATGAAGTGTCCCTGGAAGGTGACGTCACAGCTGGTGGTGTGGGGAATGCTCATGGGTACAATGTTAGCCAGTCTCTGGATCTCGTGGATCACGGCGTCTGTGTAGGGCAGGTTCCTCCGGTCCTCCACCCGGGGTTCCCGGTCCCCAATGACCTGGCTCAACTCCTCCTGAACCTGGTCTGCACCCCGAGAGAGAGAGAGAGAGAGAGAGAGAGAGAGAGAGAGAGAGAGAGATTGGGGGAGAGAGAGAGAGAGAGAAAGAGGGATGTTAATGTCACACGCTGAGTGGCACCGTGTCACACCCCTCATCTATTGGGATATGCAGCACTTCCGGGTTTGCCTCATAATTTGCTAGATGGAGAGAGAGAGAGAGAGAGAGAGAGAGAGAGCAACCCCACCAACACCAAAACAAATAAGCAAACACCGTGACTCGTCCCCCTCACAGGTGCTGAGCAAAAACAATAAACTAAAACAGAACTGTACACAATACTCCAAGTGTGGTCCAATTGCGGTGTGTGTGTGTGTGTGTGTGTGTGTGAGAGAGAGTGTGTGTATATTTCCCCACCCTGTATGTGAGGGTATTTGGCCATCAGGAGTAGGCTCCATCTCAGGGTGGTTCCAGTGGTATCCGTCCCTGCTGCAAACAGGTTGCCGACAGTAAAGGTCAGGTTGTCGTCATGGAAGTAGGAACCTGGTTGGTCTGACTCCTGAGAGGGAACAGGGTGCAGGAGAGAGACCATGAACTATGAAATAAATAAAGCGTAAATTAGTCATACAAACAATTTATGAAATATTAAATCAGGTTAAAATCATGAAATGATCATCTTGGTTCTTTTTTTCTCCCATTTCACCTCAAATAACTGAGCTGGAAAATCAATTTGGATACAATTTGGTATTTTACATCATCTCACAAATTTTCATAAGAGTATTAATTTTCTTGTGGCAAATGTCAAAATATGGCCAAATGACTATCCAATGAGTTTTCTGTGGGCATGGCTTATCAAAGAAATATGCCGATAATTTCAAAACTGTTTGGCATAAACCTATGAGACTTGATATAGATATTGACATAATATATTCATTAACTATTACAAGACTGCAGCTCTAACGCTGCTGCAAAATCCAATCACATGTTGGTGCTATAGATTTTTTTTATTTATTCAAGAACGCACTAAAAATCACAGTTCCCTTGCAGAGATTTCAAACATACTACAGTGACAAAATCCATCATTAGGAACATGGATAAGTGCTTTATGGGTGCTAGAGGGTGGCACCCAACAATGTAGTACCAAATTTGGTGCTGATTAGTCACTTGATGTCGCTATAATAGTCACTTGAAATTGCAATTATTAAATCATCATAACTCCTGCACCGTTTGACCTAGAAACTTAAAATGGCTGTCAGTACATGTTTCTCCTCAAAAACGATACCAAGACCAACAAAGAACCATTACACCAACATTTTGGATTTTCCACCAATTTAAATGTTTTGGAAAAGACTTAAAATGCTTCTCCTCCTACAGAAATTGGCTGATTTCAACATATTTTTTCAACACATTTTGTTTCATCACACATACCTATACATACCATTATACAAGTATTAATTGTCTTGTGGTTATATTTCTGGAGGTTATGTCAACATATGGGTGAATGAAGATCCCATGAATAATAATAATTCCCCGCCATTGGACATGAGGTTATGAAACTTGATATGGACAATGACAGTAGGATCAAGACTCCAGCCCTGAAGGCAGTGCTCAATCCAACCGCATTAGATATCCAAATATGAATATTCAAAAATTCACTGCTGTATCAGACAGGTCCTTAAGTTGATGGTATGGCCCACAATCTCATATATATGAAAATTTAGTGCCCACTGTCATTCAGTTTTGGTGTTTGCCAACTATTACAGATGCTGCTTGGACCCCAGGAATCACTGCTTGCAGCTGCGTTTTCTTTTTTCTTTAATTTTTCATGTTTTTTAGACGGTTTCAGCGGTAACAACATAAACAAACGTTACTGCGCATGTGCGTTGCACTGGCCCTAACTTAACTTCCGGCAGACTTCGGCAAACAATCAATAACAACAGAGTTTCTCTGGGCTATTTTTGATAACAAGCAAAATAATAATAATAATATTTTATATAGCGCTTTTCACAGTCTCAAAGACGCTTTACAAAACAGGGAAGAAACAATCAACAAAAGAAACCAGGATACAAGCATAATTTATAACAAGTAAATTACGTTAGCTATTTAAAATTATGTCTAGCCAGTATTATTTGGGGTTACCAGTCGCAGAAAAGAACCGTTACTTGGCCAAACTCAAATGCGATACCGTTACACTCCCAGACCCTTTTCCACAAAATGTTGAGACAAGAATGTTTTTCTACAGACCTGTCTGATTTACCGGAGGTCAGTCAGGTACACATCTTTGAATACCTAGTCGAGAGGGAATGTGTATATACAAGGGAGGCGTTCAAGGCATATCGCAGCTTGAATGCCTATAACTGTTTTAATTCCGGAAAAGTTAAAAGCATCCTAACCCACAAGAATGGAAATACCTGTGTCGTTTACGGGGAAATCGAGGCAGGTCAGGCGCTTTCCAAGTGCTACTCCGCCTGGATCGTTGCGACGAAGTCCGGTGAAGTCCAGTGTGGGCATTGCACCTGCATGGCAGGGTAAGTATGGCTAGCTAGCTAGCTGAACAATACATCTAACGTTACATTTGACAATAGCATTTGGATAAGCTCTTTCAATGCTGGCATTTGTCCAGTTGATAATGGAATGTCTATCTGGATCTATGCAGCAATGGAGAGGTGTGTAGCCATGTGGGCACGATTTTGGTTACTGTGGAGCAGTGTGTCCAGGATGGACTCCAGAGTGGCCCATCTGTCACCTCAAAACCAAGTGTTTGGTCACGGGTGACTAAGAAGGTGAGCATTTTAACGATATGACACACTATCTCCCAGGCTTTTCTAATCTCATAGTGTGAAATTGGTGATATTTTGTTTTAGCAAAATGAATGTAGCTATGATAATACAAGTCCAACGCTACAGATGTCATAATAATGCCTTTTTTCCTCAATAATTATTTTTAGATATAGGCATAATGTATATTTCAAATATCCTTTCAGGCTGATCCACAACCAGTAGCTCAATGTGATTTCTTGAAACCTGGCAAGAGGATGTGGCAACAAGCTCCCCTCTGCCTTCCCCCGCTTAATCCAGATGGGTCACCAAAAAAGCTTTTTAAGGCCCTGAAGGTAAGTTATAGTTCACATATATCCAACAAATCCACCAGTTAGCCTAATATAAAAGATTCAGTACTATATATATGGCAGTGTAGGTGAGTAAGGTCTTTTCACATTTTCTTTTAGGAAGTTGTGCCAGACTGTGCTCTCTTTTCTGTCATGTGTGACAGCAGTGAGACAGACACAGCCTCTGAGTCAGGTAGCCAGGATTTCACCAGCAGTCAGGGAGAGCAGGATGCGCAGGGAGAGGAACGTGTTCAGCAGCCTAGCTCAGCCCCACAGTGAGCATGGTAGCGCTCTGAGCTGTCCAAAGTGCACAACATTTTATGATGCCTTCATTAAACTGAGCCCTGATCAAGTGGTGGAACTAGAGAGAAACACCAGAAAACAGAGCATAGAACCACTCTGGCATGATGCGCGCAAGCTGCGCATAGCAGCTAGCACAGCCAGCAAGGTGCCTCAGCGTGAGACAACTGACCCAGCTAAGTTTCTCGCTGAACACCTCTACCCAGGGTTCCAGGGGAGTGTGGCCACAAGGTATGGGAAGGAAAGTGAGGGACTTGCTAAGGAGCAGATTAAGGAGAGGGGCTGCATAGTGATGGATAAAGGGTTGGTGGTGTGTGCAGGAGACCCATGGCTGGCAGCGAGTCCTGATGGTATCATTGATGAAAAGCTGCTAGAAGTAAAATGCCCCATCACCCTCAGTGCTTGCACATCCCTTAATGATGCATTCACTGCTACAAACCAAGACATCAGAATGGAGGACGGGCAGTACATTGTGAACCCTAAAGGCCCCAGAGGTTACTACAGGCAGGTACAGTTAGGGATGCACTGTCTCGGGCTGCAAACATCCACTCTTGTTATTTGGACCCCAGTACAGCACCTGGAGCTTGATGTGCCTTATGACAATGACTTTGTCACCACATATATGCAAAGGCTACGTAGCTTCTATTTCAAACACATGCTGCCAAAAGTTGTGGATGAATTTGTGGAGAGAAGACTGCAGTTGAGCAACAACTACATGAAAATGGTCTCAAAAGCAGCTCAATAGTGCTGATCTAGAATCAGTCCAACATGGCAGGGCAGGAAGGGCAGGTCGTGTTTTTTCTTAAAACAGCATTGGTCGCTCTGCTGCTTTTTTGATATTTTTTGCTGCCTTTTTGAGCACCAAGCTTTTCCACTTTTTTGATTAAATACATAACTAAAATGTTAGATAGTCTACAGTACTTTATTCATCAGTCAATAAATCAGTTTATCGATTGTTGTTGGTGTTCATTACGGAATCTATATATATATATATATATATATTTTTTTTTTTTTTTTAATTCTTTATTTTTGGGACAGCAGTATATATTACAAAACTCACATCAAACTTACAAAAGCAGTTTTATTTCCTCTGCCGTCTACAGATTTTTTTAACAATTACAAAAACATAATAATAAACAAATAAATAAATAGCAAGAAATATAAAATAAGCAACATTTAAGAACTTTGTACATTTTGGGAAAGGTAAAGTGTGCACATAAGAGCAATGAAAATTATATCAGGGGGAGACTATAAATATCATAATGCCTGTTTTTGGCATGTTAAAATATTTAAAATAATTTATCAAACCTACAGTTTTTCTTCAGTCCTGCTTTATTTTGGTACCAGTGGTTTCCCCAGATTCGATAGTGCTGTACAAACAATCAACATTTTGTCTATTGTGCAAAGACCGTTATTGCTTATCCGTTTGACCATACTGACTGGCAGGGTGTTCCGCAGAATTCTGAATGACTTCAGTTTTCCTACGGCCCTTTCCACATGGATTCTCACTCGTGACATTTTTCTAGATTGTGTCACCTCTAATCCTGTCAGTTGTTTTCTTGCCTGTGTAGATGCTGATTGTACATGGAGACGGACACATTTGGTGGCAAAGTATTCAGGAAAATTGAAGCCCCAGTCAGCCGTTACATGGTTTCCTTGTTCAAGAAGGTCAATCAAGCCAGAATTTTTTGTTATGACTTTGTCGCTAGCACGACCACCCCAGACCCTTGATAAAAATGTAATAGCTCCTGTTGGACTAATGCCAACAAGGAACTTCACAGTATTATGTGACTTGTAGTGGGAGTAGGTGATTGCTCGTGTATGCAAACTAGTTGGCCTCTCAATGAACACTTTAGTACAGTCTATTATACATCTGACATGTTTGAAACCTGTAGTCTTGAATAGGGTGGGGAGATTTCTTCTGATATCTTTTCTGGATGGCCACAGGACAAGGCATTTAGCCATCACCTCGAGCCATTCATGGAAGATGTTTGAGACAGTTCCACAACTCACTCTGAAGCAAAAAGCTAGGTCTTGATGAGTTAAGCCCAGACGAAGCTTCATCAGGACCACAAGAAACTGTTCGGGAAGGGTAAGTATGGTTGATGATGCATTCCATGTTGTTGTCAGGTAAGTGAGGAGGGTGAAAAACACAGAGGCAGATGGTGGACCAGTGTAAAAATGAGTGTGCTTGTCATCACTTAAAATAAAATCGGAAAGACTGGAAATCATTTGATCTTGTTGGCGTTTTTCTTGAGATTCCAATTTCTTCTCCAGTAAAGACACTCTTCTCTTCAATTCAATGTTTTCATTTTGTAGCTGGTCAATGTCTGCTATTGACAGATCTGTACCCACAGCAGTGCATCCATCTTCAGGGTCAGCATGGGTGACCTCTATGGAAGGTGATTCGATGGACTCAACCACAGATGGTCTACTCTGTCTCCTCTGGTACCTCTCCAACTTCTGGGAACCATCAATGGTGTTTTTGTGTGCGAACATTGATGGAACATAATCTGGATGGCATGGGTCCACTGATGGCCCATATAAAATAAAACAAGTGACAGAAACAGTTAGTGTTGACAGTATTGTACCTTGCTGAGCATCATACATTCCTTGCAAATGGTAAATGGACTGCATTTATATAGCGCTTTTATCCAAAGCGCTTTACAATTGATGCCTCTCATTCACCAGAGTAGTTAGGGGTTAGGTGTCTTGCTCAAGGACACTTCGACACACCCAGGGCGGGGTTTGAACCGGCAACCCTCCGACTGCCAGACAATCGGTCTTACCTCCTGAGCTATGTCGCCCATATGTCGCCCTTGCATAATCCATAACTATTCTGATTACATGCACATTCATATATAATAAATGCTAACACTTCCTGTGCCTGCTGACAACAGGTCAAGTCACCTGAATTCTCGAATATTTTGCAAATCGGTCAACGGCAAGTATTTTATTTGAATTAATTTCAATCATTGTCCATTGAAATACATAGAGTTCTAACGCCTCACTCCTGTGATCAACAACTGCTTCCGTTTGGAATGAAAGACCAGCGATGTAAAATGTCAATTTCAACCTTATAAAGCCAACAAAATAATGAGCCAACTAACAAGGTATGTTAATGTTTGAATCTGTGGCACTTATTTTGTTGGCATTTTCATGTTGAAATTGACATTTTAAATCGCTGGACTTTTCAAATTGTTCCCGTCCAGATTACTCTGTCCGGATTTGAACGAAAGTGCCAGACTATAATGTCAACGTTAGCTCTGTCTAACATATCGTGGCGGATATGAATTAAATTAGCTAACATGCCGCCACCTTCAGCGCTACTTCACTGAATAGACGTTTTTGAGATTTTAAGTGGCACATGGTAAAAACTTGTGATACTGTATCTGTCTGGTTGCATTGATTGTGTAGCCTCTATTGTTGCATCAGCAAAGCTAACACGCCGGGCGGAGATCTGCACTCTACCTAGTGCACTATTCTAGTTTATACAATGTTACAACTGCCTGACGTGTTTACATTTTGGACAGATGTGGATAGTGGGTAAATCTATCGCAGCACTTAAGTTTCGACACAAGCAATATCGGAAGCGCTATCCTAAAATTTCTTCTTAGCGCCGATTGTTTAAAAAACCACCGGTTTTAAACACTCCGCGCTATGATGGCATTATAAATAGATAAAGTGGGCGACTAACGAGCGTTTTTATGCATGGTAAGTTTGATCTAAATTAATTTACAGAATATAGCGTTTTTTCCCCCAAAGTTGGTATTTCTCGATGTAATTGTACCGCCGTGTTAACACATTTCTACGGTTGCGGGTCAGGCACTCTTCAGGGTAAGAAGAAATTTTAGGATAGCGCTTCCGATATTGCTTGTGTCGAAAGTGCTGCGATGGAAACGGCGATAGATTTCCACATCTGTCCAAAATGTAAAGTCAGGCAGTTTTCACGGTCGGGAAAATTTTTATGACAACGTTCAGCTAGCTAGCTACAATCAATTTACTTAGCTCATTGGTAACTATTGCAGGCTTGTTACTGGTCAGCTAACTATTAGCTATCGCTTATCATGAGTTAGTTACCTGAAACAAAGTGAGTGCTACAGATCCTTGAATTCTTGCCTGGCTGCCAAGCCTCTCTTCGCACAGCGGTGATCCATGCTCGCCGTCTCCCATCTTCTTTAGAAAACCGAAACATTTTTATTTTCGAAATGGCGTTTGTTCCTGAGGTCAGGTTACACCCCACAGCACAAGAACTTGAGCCCAACGCCAGTCTGCTCATCAGCTTATCTTTCACTCCATTTGTAGTCGGTGCCATATCAGCCAGTAAACACAATCCCAATAATAAACAAACACAGACTGGAAGTTAACTTAGGGCCAGGCGCATAACCTTGGCAACGCGCGTGCCACTGATGAGACCGTCTATATATGAAAATTTATGAAAATTTATGAAAATTTGGTGCCCACTGTCATTCAGTTTTGGTGTTTGCCAACTATTGCTGATGCTGCTTGGACCCCAGTAATCAATGCTTGCAGCTTCGTTTTCTTTTTTCTTTTTTTTTCTTTTTTCTCCCGTCACCTCAAATAACTGTGAGCTGACACTGCCCAGAATCACCACGCTTTGTAGGTTTGTTTAGAAGGCTGTAGTCTTACAACCCTTAAATTATGGCGCAGATTGAACACCTGGTGGTGCTATAGTGCATGTGACAAACATGCACATATCTATATCTGTGGAAATTGCTCTGGATAAGAGTCTCTGCTGAGTGAATCTACTGTAATGCGATGAAGGCTTGTGGTTAAGAACGAAGCAGAGAACGGTACAGTTGAGTCCCAGTCCGGTTCTCCCTCTCCATACCTCCTGCTGCCGAACCAGGAAGGAGTCCACAAATCCCCTGAGGTCCTGGGAGTTGAGTGTGTCCCTCAGTCCCTGCACCAGCCCCTTAATCTCCTCAACGTTGTTATCGGTGTTCTTCACAATCTGGGTCCTGTTCATCAGCAACCGGCCACAGCACCAGCGCAGCCACGGAAACATGTTGTACAACTGCAGTAAAATCCCAAAACCAAAAACAGCTCAGTATCAGAACCACAAAACACTTTTTGCAAACAACAAAAAACATTTTTGAGCAGAGGACAGACCTGAGTGAAGTTCTTATAAGCTAGAATAAAATCTGCATTTAATGACCATTTATAAAGGAATCCAAAGTTCAAATTTGCAAATATTAACCATGCCATTCACTTGGTTAAATACTCTGCAGAATGCAGTATTCCAGAAGTATTCACCATTAATCATGGAATTATGTTTAACTTCAGGATAAAAACAGAATTGGGCACAGTTGAGTTGCTAGTTAGTCTTTCATATCATTGTATATTTCGGTCATAAATATGTTCTATTGATTATTCTCAGGGATCTGTAAGTGTTGTCAAATAGCATATTTTCAGTAAAAATATATTTTTGATATGATTGTGAATTCTGGGTAATCCATACACATAATGGGAGAGCAAAAAAGAAAACAATTGCCCCCGTATGATCCCCAAGTCTTTTGGGATAATGCTCAATGGGCAGATGAGTCAAAAGTGGAATCTTTTGGATGACACGTGTCCCATTATATCTGGTGAAAACCAAATACAGCATTTCACAGTAAGAACATTGTGCCAACAGTCAAACATGGAGGTGGTAGTGTGATGGTGTGGGGAAGCTTTGCTGCCTTGGGACCTGGATGACTTTGCATTATTGAAGAAACCATGAATTCTGCTCTGTACAAGAAAATTCTTAAAGAGAATGTCCGGTCATCTGTCCAGGAGATGAAGCTGAAGCATAATTGGGTTATGCAGGAAATTAACAGTTTATGCTAAAAAAAAACAAAAAAAAAACCCTACCAATTTGACTGAATTAAAGCAGTTCTCCGAAGAAGAGTGGCTAGAGTTCCTCCACAGCAATGTGAGAGCCAGATATCAAATTAACGGAAGTGTTTGGTTGCAGTTATTGCTGCTGAAGGTGGTGCAACCAGTTGTTAGGTTTCAGGGGGGATTACTTTTTCACATGATGTGATGTGGATGTTTGATAACTTTTCCATTAAATAAATGAAATTGTAATTTTAACAATGTGTTTTTGTTTACTCAGTTTCCCTCTGTCTAATATTACATTTTGTTGAAAGATCAGCGTGACAAATTTGCGAGAACACATGAAAAATCAGGAAGGGGGCAAACTGTTCACAGCACTGTATTTCGTACAAAACAGAGCACATAGTGCTACAGCAGAGAGCTAAAACTGACAGCTGGAGAAAAATCTCTCTCACTGAGAGAAACTGGTGGCTTATGGGCCCCTGATGTGTCATTAAGAGGGAACTAATGTAGAGGTGTAAACACCTCACAGCTCGACCAATGAGGGTTTGTAGCCGGAGGGGAAGGCATCGCGTGTTTTTCCCTTGGCTGGTGTGATTCAAACCGGAGATGTTAGTTATTTTTCCTCTGTTCGTAAGAACAGGGCACAATTATACTTAAGAATGCACTGGTTCCGTTGCCACGGGTCAGATATGAAGGCGTTGCTTCATATCCCGCTTAAAACTGGCCTGAAACGGACCAGTAGCATTCTGGTTACTCTCCGTTCGCAAACGGGGCTATGCTGTCATCAGAGATATATCTGATCTGTCACCGGACCGTCAATATTCCAATGGGAGCATCAGAATATTCACAAATGCATGGAACAACACATCAAATATATCCATGACCACAGCAAGAAAGCATAACAGTTACTAGGTTTTACCCTCGTGTTAATCTGACTCCAATATTAAATTATAATTTAAAATTTGGTTTTAACTATACGTGGAATTTGGAGTGGTTACACTCGACTCTACCTTGCGCCATCATTCTTCAATATATGCTCCCGGGTTTAGCACTATTGTTAAATCTCAGTTCGGTGAAGAATCCAGAGGGTAGGAGGCTGACCACCATAATACATGCCTTCCTTGTATGGATAGTGCATCGATAGTTATGAGCCCAGGACGGTGCGTATCTATCGGGTTCCTTCAGGCGAATTTGACAAGAACCGGCGTATAACGCCCATGGGTCCTCTTAAGCCAAAACACCAGAACCAATACCACCAATCCCGTTAGCGGGCAGATCGTGGTCGCCTATCTAACTTGAAAACCTCACTAAAGACTTTTGCTGTACTAGACCCCTGATCAGTAGGTCCTAGTCAGAATTGTCCCCCTGAGTATTTAAGCGGAATTTCGGCTGAAAAGAAGATAAAATGGATTAGAGTCACAAAGACCACGCACGTTAAAAATAAGAAGAATTTATTTTGCAGGCAGGTAGGTCATTAGCTTAGAATTAAGTCAATTTAAAATTAAAATATGGAAGGTTTTAAAACATACATACAGAGTAAAAGTTCTTACCAGCCTGTTAACTACACACGAAATCACAGAGTCTGCGCAGTGTGGGAAGTCGATTGCGATCTTCCTTGTCTAGCTACACACAGAGCACAGAGTATGTGCAATGTGGGAAGTCGATTACGATCTTCCATGGTTCAGCAGCGCACAGAACACAGAATGTGTCGTGTGGGAAGTCGGTCACGATCTTCCATTTCTATCTATAGGCTACACAGAGCACAGAGTATGTGCACTGTGAGAAGTCGATTACAATCTTCCTCGAATGCTTTGTCTCCCTTCCTTTTAAGCCAAATCCCGCGTTTGGTCTAGGCGGCATTGCCATAAACCTGGCCAAATGAAGTCCGGAATTTCAGCCCCCACCATTTGGAGGCTGTTAAAACAATTGGTGAGGAAATTGGGGAAAGGAGATGATTACCAGAGAGGACATTCCATTGTGCCAATTTTTCCCTGAGTTTCTGAAACTATGTTTTATTAAAGGTTATTTGGTATGAAACATATTTCATTCAATTTCTTGAATTTTACTGAACACGCCCATACCAAACATGTCAAGTGATGTAATATTATGGTGCAGTTGTCATGAAAATACCCTTTTGTTTAACCATTTTACATGCAATCCATGTTATTATTACATAAGGCATAATACAATAATACAATGAAAACATGTGCATGGTTTGTACGGTTTTCCGGGGTTTGTAAATAGGAGAAACAGATGATTTAGTGTCCAGATCCAGAAAAGAAATGAAAAGTGTAATGACAGAAGGGACCACATAAGGGCACTGTGTTTCTGTCCAGCGCAGTTGCCCCACCATTTTGCCAGAGGCCTTTACCCTTAATGGCCCCAACACACATACCCCCACAACCATAAACGAAGAGACTAGTTCCCCTTATCTTAGTTGTGTCCAGGTGGCAACCTTCCAGAGAGCCAAATGGCCGGCTCCCCCTGAGGAAGTCCCCGAGCGACTTATTGTTTTATCACACGGCTCTGGGTTCTTTGAAGTCCAGGAAGGGTCTCAGCCTGCAGGCCCATTCAAACGCCAGCCTTTCGTGGGTCCCAGTTTGACTCCCCTCTTACAGAGGGGTAACATGAGGAACCCTGGCTGACTTAACCTACATTTCCCCTGGAAGGCGGACAAAAATCTACTGTCCCACCACACGTCTACCTTTATACAGAAGGATAATTACTGAACAGTACAGGTACCAGAATTTCAGCTGAGCCGGACAGCAGAATAGCTTCGTTTGTCTTGTCGACCATTTTTTGAAAGGCGGGGTCAGCGTAGTCAAAGCGGCTGCCGTAGATGATGGCGCAGATTATGTTGGAGACGGAGTAATTCACTGGCTGAGTGGTGTCGAAAGGCTCGCCTAAAGACCAAATAAAGAATGAACAAAAACAAGGTTTTTTTTTGTAATAAGAAGCAGGGACTGACATCACATGCTTTGGAGGAGAGGTTGCAGCAATTATTGCTGATAAATGTGGTTGGTAGTTCCAAATTAGGGAGAAAAGAGGGGTTAAGGCTTTTTGGTTACAGCTCTCACCCTTAAAATTCTCAAACACCTCGATGAGGTAGCGGGATTCCTCGATGGTCTTCTCCTCGCTCCCCCTCTTGCCCATTCCGAAGTCGCGCAGGTTGGTGAGGGAGAAGCGTCTCATCTCCTTCCAGGAGTTTCCGTTGGAGAACAGCACACCTGGGAGAGGGCAGAACGCCACGGGGGAAGAAGCTAAGAACCGAATTTCACGCATATTTCTTGTATCTTGTGCTAAACGAAAAACAAACATCTGCAGTTTTGAAATCTGTAGGTCTATTGACACGTGTGCAAATAAGTGTAAATGTGGAAGACAGGTCAGCTATCCTATCAGGCACCTGTCAGAACACGGTCGCTGCCAGCTTTTAGTGATGTTGTAAAAATCAGCACTACCACAGTTGGATGGCGGACTGTTCTCCAACTAGTTATTTGAACACCCGATCTTCATCTGGAATGCCTTGCCTTGATTGTCCAATGCTGCACTGCTGTTGTGCTTATTTTGGAATTTGCAAAATGCCAGCAACCCCTAGCTGTGGCAATAGCAGGCTGCTAGTGGGCATTTCAGGGTCTGAAAGCATCCGCCCTGAGACAGACTATTGGATCTCTGTGGGGAAAAAGTTATGTGTGAGCAAGCCTGTGGCTACTGTAGCCAAACGGATAAGTGTCCTTGGAGATGGTCAAACCAACAGATAGACGAGATTGGACTGGACTGCATACCGTGCCCTTTCAAAGTATCTCTGAATATGGGTGAAATTTCCCGGTCTCCAAACTCTTCAGCGTAGTTAACCAGCGCCTGTTTGACCGTCTTGTAGCCTGCCAGGACGACCACCTTCTTGGGGCCCAAGTGTATGGTGAACACAGATCCATATTTCTTAGACAGCTAGAGAGACAGAAAATAAATTAACAGGATTTGATCAGAACTTCCTCTGTGACAATAACCAAGTAACCTCCATTTTGCTGTCAATAGTTTTGTTATTGAAAAACACAAAACACGAACAGCCACAACATCACTGACAATTGCTTGGTTCTGATCAAAACAGACCGAACACTCTCTTTTATTTCAAACATTCTGAATGAACAGCAAGACATGTTACAGCACAGGCAGACATATATTCTCCTTTTAGATTAGAGTGCAGCCTTTGATACCATTAACGATTCTGCTCAAATTGATAGACTCAAAAACTGGCCGTGGCTCTGAACTAATTCTCTGCTTACCTATTTAACAGAAAATACCTCGTCTCTGTCAGCAACTAGAAATTTCCACAAGTGGTGCTCCTCAAGGACCTCTAGTTTTGTTTTTCGATCCACATGTTTCATTTTGGTGAAATTACCTGCAAACCTATTTTACCTTTTCCTTTTTATGACACCCGTGTTACATCTCCCCATTCCAACAGAATGACTTTCTGTTTGACAAAATTGTCTAATCGGTGTCTCACGAAGTTGGATGTGTCACAACCTTCCAGCTAAACTGATTCTGGCCTGGGTCAACGGCACATCCCTGCTCTCGTTCAGTTCATTCAAGTTTTTGTTTCCTGTTTTACCTAAAAAAATATTTGGCCGCAAAAACTGGCATGTTCCAGTCAAAGTTTAGTAGTATTTGCAGCAATATTTATATTTTAAACAGAGTTAACCCTGTGTTTATCATGAGACCTTTTGTCTTTTAAACACATTAATGTAATTTTTGTATAATTCAGTTTATGCTTCTGAAGTCATCCATACTCTGTCAGTTGTTGAAATAATATGTTTGAGAACATTTGTAATTATAGAACTCTAATCATGAAAAATTGTGTTGTTAAATGTCTTTCGTTTTCATCTTTTCCCTAAGGTAGAGTCCGCAATATCAAGGTGAACTAAATCTAAATCTCAGACAATGGAAAAATAGAAGGAAAAACAACTCCATGAACAAAACCACAAAACAAAAAACAACAAAAAAAAAAAACCGGTAGGGCAAGCTGATCCATAAATAATTACATGCTCATGAATGGCTAAACATTCACAGATCAGTGCATCCATTTACGATTACGATCAGTGTAGTCATGGAGCTCTTTGTAAAGCAGGTTTAAAACAAAGCATACACGCAGTGGAGCAGCCTTAAATGGCATTACATTGCCACAGCTTTTTGCCAATGAGCAATGCAACGTGTCTGTGAAAACAAGACTCACAATACCAGTTTGCCCACAGACAAAGTAGTGAATTCCTTAATCTTGTAGATGCTTTAAAATGTATGCAGTTTTGAAAGCGAGCCTCGGTTCAGAATGAAAATTAACCTCTTGAGAAATCTACAATTTGAATCAATCTAAAAGAAAACTTAATCTACAACTAAACAGAAAAGGGAATACATTTTTCATCTTCCTGTTATCTGTTGTTTTAATATTTTCAAATATGTTTATTGATCTGATAATTTTATGGAGGTTACAGTATTTAAATCATTGTATACTCTCTGTGCGGTAAACCCGACCATGAAAGTTAGTACTATATATACAAAATGTATTGTTTTATAAATAAATATACATTTTATGTTTTATTATCAAAATAATTATTTTTATAATATTATATAATATTATAATAATTCATTATTATTATCATTAGTAGTAGTAGTAGTAGTAGTCGTGGTAATAGTAACAATAATAACAGCAACAACAATAATAACATCAATCCCGTTTTTTATTTGTTTTTTATGTTTTGTCCTTACCTCACAGAGAGACAGGTGGAGCCGTTTGAGGTCCAGGAGGAGCAGGTTCCCGAGGAGGGGCAGGGGTCTGGGTCCCGGTGGGTCTTTTCCAGGCCCAGGGGTGGAGGAGAGCAGATAGAGCAGAAACAGCACCAGCACCACCCCCAGGAGGGTCACAAGTGGGGACATCTGGGGTAAAAGTCCCTCCAACATCGCTCCCTCTGATCTGATCAGCCCCAAGCACAAAAGAGATGGACAGGGCAGGAGAGAAAGAGAGCAATAGCATCTGCAGAATTTTCTCTTATTTGTCAGAGAGGGAGGGAGAAAGAAAGAAATTGCAGAGTCATGGTGGGAAGATTAAAAAAAAAAAAAAAAAAACAATCTCTCAGGCCAGTAGGCAGGACCAAAGCTAACAAATAAGCAGTAACAAGCAAACACGCCTACATGGCCTTAAGTTCCAGTGATATGTAGCATGGCTCCATTGCTTCTACAAAAAAAAAAAAAAAACCATTTCTTTCGGCCAGTAGAGAGCAGCAGCTCAAAATGTATCTTTAATGGTTTTTAAACATTTTACATTTTTAAAAAGTATCCCTTTAAAAAGTCAAAAGGAACAGAAAAAACATTCAGACATAGACATTCCCTAGCAAAAAAAACAAAACACCCAAATAAAAGGAAACCTACTACAAAACAAGCCTATTTATCTTTTAACTAATAATCACACGACAATAATCATTTTAAAGACATAATTTACATAAAATATACATTTTAAGGGTAATAAAACAACAATACGTGTGCTCGGGCATGGTGTGAAGAGCGGGTGCCCCTCCTAGGGGGGTGGACTATATGATGAGCTCTTTCCAGTGGTCCACCCCCCATTTCTCTCTCGCCAGGTCCTTGTTCTTGCGGAAGTCCACCAAAACGCCGTCCTGGAGAAGGTTTTGTATCCTCCTCCGGAGAGTGACGAGGTCCACTGATGTTTTTTGGTAGACCTTGATGTTTCTTGTCTCCCACAGGACCTGCCTGACGGTGTTGATGATCCCCCACTGACGCTGGAGCTCCATGGTCTTCAGCCCCTCTCGGGGGCCGTAGAGGACTCTCTCAGCCGTCAGGGAGGACATCGGCAGCAACCTGTTTTGGGAGACAGAGGAAACAACAAGGCCCCAGACCCGCCTGGCCACGGTGCACTCCTAGAACAGGTGGTTAATGTGTTCTGAGTCAGTGCAACCGTGGGGGCAGCGCTCAGTCAGGGCTAAGTGCCTGCGGTACATAAACACTCTTGTGGGGAGACACCTGTGAGCTGTCATCCAGGCAATGTCTTTTTGTTTGTTAGTAAGACACTTGTGTGTCACATTTGCCCAGATGACTTGCGGGTCCCGGGCCGGCCCTGACCTCGGGAGCGTAGCAGTCTCGTTTGATTTTAAGTGAGCCATGATGATTTTATAGCTCCACGAGGTCAGGCCGGCCCTGGGCAATCCCCTCTCGAAGGCAAAGTCCTTCAGGGCCTGATAGACATAAGGGGGGTCCCAGCTATACGGTGTGGTAAGATCTTACCCGCCATGGTCAGGGGCCGCGCACTCCAGCTCCGGGTTTTGTTTTGGACGTGGCGTAGGGCTCCCTCCCAGCTCGTTCGCCCTACTCCGTCAGCCTGGACGGTCACCCCTTAGAGCTTGATGTTATTTCTGCGTACAGGGAAGGAAACGGTTAGAGGCTCACTAAAAAAGGGAGACAGAAACAGTTCACTCTTGTCCCTGTTGACCAGGGCGCCAGTGGCCGCACAGAAGTCGTCGAACACCTTGGTGGCACAAGCGATGGAACGGCTGTCTGTGGCAACGATGGTGATGTCGTCCATGTACGCCATCACCTTTAGCCGCTCCCCCCTAGCCCCCGGCAGCGGGTAACCCGCCACTCCGGGGCTGGCCCTGATGGCCTGGAGGAACGGTTCCAGGTAGATGACGTACAGGAGAGATGCTAGAGGGCACCCCTGCCTGACGCCAGACCTGATGGCAAACGGGTCAGAGGGCTGCCGATTGACAACCACTCTGCCCGTTATGTCAGTCAGGCAGATCTTTATCCAGCGCCGAAGGGGGCCAGGGATGTTCATTCTCTCTAGCACTCTCTCCAAGCACACGTGACTCACCCGGTCAAATGCCTTCTCCTGGTCGAGACTGAGAAGGCACAAGGGGGACCGCTGCTCCCCAGAGTGGATGATTAAATCCCTCACGAGGAGCAGGTTGTCATTAATGGACCTCCCCTGCACGCTGCAGGTCTGGTCCGGTCCGATCACCGATGTTATCAGGCCTTGGAACCTCCTCATCAGCGCCTTCGCCATGATCTTATAATCGACTGAGAGGAGGTTGATCGGCCGCCAGTTGCGGAGGTCCTTCAGGTCCCCCTTCTTTGGGACAAGAGCTACTGAGCTCTGCCTCAGTGAAGCCCCCAACCGCCCCTCCCTGTACACCGCTCTGAAAACTTCAGCCACGTCCTCCTTCAGGAGATCCCAGTAAGTTTGGTAAAACTCAGCTGGGATTCCGTCAGGACCCGGAGCTTTGTGCTGGTTAAGGGAGCGCACGGCCCGGGTGAGCTCCTCGGTGCTCAACTCCGAGTCCATCTGCTCATCGCCCAGATGTCTGTCAAGGCGGCCCAGGAAGGCGTCCATGAGAGCCCCGTCGGAGGGCCTCTCACTATAAAGGCCCCCGTAGAACTCCCTGGCCACCTCCCGGACCTCCGCCTCTTCAGACACCACCACACCTCTGTTGTTATAGAGAGACAAGATGTTATTAGTCTTAGACCGTGCCCTGCGGAAGAAAAAACGTGTGCACTTCTCATCCTCCTCAAGGCCCTGGAGCTTGGAGCGGAAGGTGTATTTTTCCCGCTCTTCCCGGTAGAGGGTGGTGAGGCTCTGCCGAGTCCGTGCGATTTCATTGCTCACATCCAGGCCTCGGGACTGGAGGAGGCTCAGTCTCTGGAGGGCAGCATTGTGATGTACAAACACTGCCCTCCTTTCCTTCGCCTTCCTCTGCCCGACTGCCCGGAAGTAGCCTCGCACTCGCTCCTTCACCATCTCCCACCACTCCACCGGGGAGTCAAAGAGCTGTTTTAGACTCACCCACTCCAGGTAACGTCTCGAGAAGGAGAGTCGCACCTGGGGGTCTTGGAGATGGCTGGTGTTCATTCGCCAGACCCCCTTACCCACGGTTATTGATTTCTTCCAGGCCAGGGACACGGTCACCATGTGGTGGTCCGAGAAGTGCACCGCCTGGATGGAATAAGCGGGCACCCCCAGGCCTGGGGAGAGCAGAAACAAATCGATTCTCGAAGAGGAGCTACCGGAGGAACTCACCCACGTGTGTTGGGGGGAAGAGGCGCCCCCGGCGTCGCGGAGGGAGAAATCCTCTATGAGGGACCGCAGCAGGTCGCTGGATCGGTCCCGTCTGGGTCTGCTGCGGTCCTCGTCTGTTAAGGCACAGTTGAAATCCCCCCCCACGACAACCAGCATTGTGCAATGTAATAATGGTGCTAGTTTCGGGAAGAGGGAGACCCTCTCGGCCACGCTGGTGGGGCCGTACACATTGATGACCCTGAGTGGGGAACCCCCGACCTCGAAATCGGTGACGAGGATTCGCCCACTCTCTACAATGGTGCTAGATGTTACTCGCACATAGGGATTTTTCACCAATGTGCCGACCCCATCAGCTCTGGCGATGTTAGAGCCAGACCAGAGAGAGTCTCCCATTCTCCATTCCTCCCCCAGAACGCCATCCAACTCCCGGAACGGAATGCCACATTCCTGGAGCAGGATGACGTCTGAGGGGACCTGTGAAAGAACGGAGAAGACTGCATGGCGTTTGGCGGGGTCTTTTATACTGCGGGTGTTGAGTGATGAAATTGTGACTGATGGTGTCATGTTTATTGTTGTTATGTGTGATTTATGAACCTATATTGCTGTTGGCTATATCTTTGCAGATTTTATTGAATTTCTGATTGAGAATGTCCTGGCGCCTACTCACCCCCAGACCATGTGCACCCACAGGCCTCCCCTCCTGACCGTCTGGGAGGTTCCGTCCTGGAGAGGTGGGGGCAGGTGTTTTTGCCCCAGGCTTCCCCCCAGTCCCTGGAGGGCCCTGAGAGGAGGATGTTGGTCCAATCCCTTTAACAGGGTCCGGACCGGAGGCTGGCTGGTCCCTAGTAGTCTTGGTGTGGATAGTGACCGTGTTTTGTAATATTTCTTTGTGGTGTATCGGTGGTGGTGTAGCTGGTTTTGCAGGGCGAGAACCAGCTCAAAGCAGCTCAAAGGTGCAAAAATATGCATCAACTTCGGTCTCCCAAAAAGAAGAAAGGGCTACATGTCTCCTTACATATCAGGACGGTGTGGTGTGGACAAACCCGGGGTGGTTACAGCAGTCGATTGTGCAGTAGCGCTCTGCAGCTCCAACTGCCGCAGTTTGAGCGTCGTCTCTGCCTCAATCTCCAGTTTACGCGCTGACAACCTGAAGTCATATTCACGTTTCTGAGCCCTTCCCTGTGCCTCCAGTTGAAGACGGGCCAAACGGACCTTCAGCCAGAGCCGGTCCTGACCTCCCTGGGGCCCTAAACAAAATTCTGCTAAGGGGCCCTCCTACCTGACCTGTGAGCCATGTAAACCATTTGCCATTGCCACACTGTCACACCTGACACCACAGTGCTCCCACTACAGTCCTCCCTCCTTTAAAACAGATTGCTCTATCTGTTGGTCTAAGAATAAGAATATTTAATCAGTAGTCAATGTCAATCCATTGCTTTCCATCTTGCATTACACCAGAGTCGTAACTAAACCTTGACTGAAAGACTAGATAATCATTGTCTTGTTTAAAAATTATGTGCGCCTATGACGAATTCCATCACGCCCATATATTGTCTGGATTAGAACCCACAGAGGTTGTTGCTGGAAAGCGCAAGTTTAATTTGGTACGTACGCATATGAACGCATGTTCACGCGCGACGCAGTTATCTTTTCTGAGCTGCAGTTTATAAGGACAGTTGCCCCTTGGCGTTTATCAGACGTAATAATTAAGCATTATAAAACACGTAGCTCAAATCAAGCAATCTGATTGGTTCACAGCCGTGGTATATTAACCATATACCACGGCTATGACGTCTAATTCCTTTGCACAATTCAGTATCACTCCCCGTCTGAGGAAAAAAAAACGTTTTGGAGTGTGTCTATTACTTTCATATTGCCATACTTGTTGACCGTTTTATAAAAGCAATAGCTCATTTCAGGCCGTGGTTAATCAATTATAAAGGAACACCTTTTGTTACCCTCCCCTTTTCAATGTCCAATTTCGCAACTGATGGCAGCTTTGAATCACGGTTCTAGTTACTGGCTTCGTTTAGGAATGCCAACCATACCACAAAATACAGAATCGTCCCTTATTTTGACAGTAGAATATAGGCGTTCCGTATTTAAGTCATGGCTACGGGACGCATTTTCATCCGTATCTTTGTAAACGATTGCGTTTATATAAACCGCTGTTTTGAATACAATTCAATAGTTAGCTAGCCGGGATAACAAGCATGCCGTGAGACCATTCTGACCTAAAACCCAGAATTTTAATATAGGCTAGGTGACAACACTGACAAGTGACGGTGAACCTATAGATAGCTGGCATTCAAACCCGGTTTCAGAGGGTCTTGGAGAAACGCTATGTCTACACTGCGAGACCGCAACATTTTAAAAAGCAAGACAGGGCTAGGGAGATTAATTTGATTGAGTTATGGTTTCATGCAGTTTTCTTAAATAATGTAATGCAAAAATGACAAAAATTGGTGCTAATTATTGGTATAAAACGAGGAGGAACAATTTTTCTCGATGGAATCGTTGTTTTCATAGAATTAACAATCAGAGGTTTTTGCTTAACAACGGTGCAAATAGAACGACCAACCAGAGTTTTTGCATATCAACGGTCCAAACAGCAGTACCAATGAGAGTTTTGCTTGACAACGGTAAAATAATACGGGACAGTCCGTCGTGGTTTATTACTTACGTATTTCACCCTCACTTCTGTCAGGCACAAAGTCACAGAACACAGCCGTGGAAGTGGCTGGCAAGCAAGCAAGACACAGACAGACCAGATGCACTGCCCAGCTAGGTTAGCAAGACAGACATACTAGATAGAGATGCACTGCAAGCTAGCACATCAACTTAACGTTACTGTTATTTGCTGACATCAAACTTGGAGAGGAGAGAACACAAGTTTACCTAATTGCTGTTCCCGCAATTCACTCTCATTGTGTGTGTTTTTAACAAAAAATCTTTTCGTGACCAGGATAGTTCCGCGTCATCCTCTCATCTAAGTTGTAAACATTGATACCCGCTTTCACACGAGGGGGAGGCGGGGCCGTTGCGTAATTTGCGGGGCCCTACGCAACTTGCGTAGTGAGCGTATAGGGCCGCCCGGCTCTGCCTTCAGCCGTGCATTAGTCCTCGACCCAGAGGAGCTCGACGAGAACGCCTCAAACCTCGGCAAGGGGGACTCTCGTCCTTCACCTCCGTTTCGGCGGAACCCCCAGCGCCCAGCGGTGGTTCGGGATCTTCCCCAAGCACCAGGGACGACACGTCGGGCTGGCGGGGAGGTAAAAGAACGGGCAAGGCAAAGACTTTCAACTCCACCAGCCTATACCACACCACAGACTTAATCTCCATTTTAAGAAGAGACTTCGAAACCGAGAGACCAAAGTGATCCGCATTAGCTAACAAGTCTGCTTTACTGCACTGGTCAAACACAATAAGCGAAGGTTCTGCGATAAACTCACCTAAATCAAACAAAGCCATTTTTGTGTCCTTTACTATTGGTCTCATGGTCCTGTGTTCCAGTTTGTCTGTCTTTCCCTGTTGGGCCGCCAGATGGCGGCACTTCTGTTTTGCGTCCTGCTCCCCCCTGTTTAATTGTATTATTGGTTTCAATTATTCCATTGGCTGTCTCGTTCTCCCTTCCCTCTCTGTGGCCTGATTGTTCATGGTGCCCTCCTGTGTCTCGTCAGTGTCTGTCTATTTAAGTTTCCCTTCCCCTGGACTCAGGTGCTGGATCCTTGTTGCTTGTGGGTTTGTTGGTTGTTAGTTGTTAGTTGTTTGTTCTGCCCATGTTCCTGCTTCATGTGTTCCTGCCCAGTATGTACCTGCCATTTCCTGGTTTCTATGAGTTTTTGGATTTTTGTATTTTCCTTGTTTCCTGGGTCCTTGAAGTTTTTCTTTGTGTTTGAGAATTGCCCTGCGAGGCCTTTTGATCCCTTTTGTTCCCTGCGTTTGGTTCCTGTTCCCTTTTGAGAAGTAAAGTCTTGTTTTGCCGACTTTTGGAGTTTGAGTTTTTCCTCCCTCCGCATTTGGGTCCAAACCCACCACTACACCCTGGCAATTGGCTTACTATTTGTATTAGGCTCATTTTGTTTATATAGCACTGTGCATTAAAATGGGCGTAAATTGTATGCGATGTAACTAGTAGTTACAGTATGATTATGTATTTTACACTGTGGTAAGAATCTTTGTATGTCGCGTTGTTCTTTTGAAGCCTGATATTATCTTGCTATGGCTGATGGAACATCAAGGACCACGATGGAAATAAGTCCAGGACTTTTTCGTGTTATCCTTGTCAGTTTCTTCACATGCAAGTCTTTTGATACATGTGTTTTAATTTTGTCAAATAAACTAAACTATGCGCAAGCACAGCACTGAATGAACACGCAGTCCAATATCACTGTACACCAACACAGCATCCAATAAGCATCTAGCGATTTTACAATGTACAATGCAAAATACGACACAATATTATTCTCACAGAATACGCTATCCCGGACGAGCCCCCAATTATGTTACGACCCCAAAGGTCTAGGGGTACATATACACTGGGTGATGTAAAGATGAGCAATTGTGGTGATAATAATAAAAAAGGAGACTGAAACGGACTTCCGCGTGAAGAGTGTTTAC
This sequence comes from Anguilla pacifica, assembly GCA_039654925.1. Taxonomy (NCBI): domain Eukaryota; kingdom Metazoa; phylum Chordata; class Actinopteri; order Anguilliformes; family Anguillidae; genus Anguilla; species Anguilla pacifica. The sequence continues at coordinate 75,445,773 of CM077285.1, read as the reverse complement.
AGAGATAAACGTGGAAAAGTTAAAATATAAGCGGCTATGTACAATATGTACAAGACACAAAACAAGACACCATCGAGGTCAAAGAACCCGAGTGTTGCTAAAGAAAAGAAAACAGCAAAACCAAACAGAGCTGACTGAAAACCAAAAGTTTTTCCAATAGTTTTTACAATAAAAACAAGAAAATAAAAAATAAGGCAAGACCAAACCTGAAGTAAAATAACCTGGACTAAGAGTGGGCCAAAATGGACAAAAGTCACTCATTTTTAGATGAGTCATTGGGCAAAATACGAGAGAAAATGCAAGGCATCGTGGGAAATGGATTGTTTGCAATGGCCAAAAGTTGAAACGGCTGTAATTTCAAGATATCACCACGGCACTTGGTAGACTTGTTTACCATCATGTTTCTGGCCGGCCTGACAAATTCCAAGTGGATTTATCACCGTATGATGATTTTATAGCAAATTGCATGTGTTTGCAAAACTTCGCAAATTTTTTGACAAATCCCTTAGCTTTTCTCAAAGTATGTTCATGCATATCACGTGGACCTGCCCTGTGAAATTTTGGTGTCATTCGGATTTATGGTTCATGAGATGTTTTTTAAAAAATTTTAAATGGCTGAAAGAAATTATAGGCGGACATTATAGTTCCCCATTGCAAAATTGTTCAGAATGTCCAGCTGCAGATGTGTATGAAGGTTCACTTCGCTAGGACAAAGGTGGTGGCAGCAATGAGCCTTTGACTTAGAATTCTTATTGGCCCCTATGGGCCAATCTGTGCCATTTATTTATGGCCAGGTTACGCGTGGCCTGGACTATGTGTGTGCCGAAATGGACAAGAAGTTACCAATGTATGGACAAGTTATTGGACAAAATACAGGAGAATAATAATAACAGGAATTCCAGCAATTACAATAGGGTTCCCTGCTTCGCAGGGGGACCCTAAATATGAAATGAATAAGAAAAGATAAAGATTGTCGAAAGAAGAAGGAACACTAAACGTACAGAACCGGAGATGTAAAATAAAACTAAGTTTGAACAAATGGCTCAAAAAGTTGTAAGAGGGAAGTCAAACTGGGACCCAGGAAAGGCTGGCGTTTGAATGGGCCTGCAGGCTGAGACCCTTCCTGGACTTCAAAGAACCCAGAGCCGTGTGATAAAACAATAAGTCGCTCGGGGACTTCCTCGGGGGGAGCCGGCCATTTGGCTCTCTGGAAGGTTGCCACCTGGACACAACTAAGATAAGGGGAACTAGTCTCTTTGTTTATGGTTGTGGGGGTATGTGTGTTGGGGCCATTAAGGGTAAAGGCCTCTGGCAAAATGGTGGGGCAACTGCGCTGGACAGAAACACAGTGCCCTTATGTGGTCCCTTCTGTCATTACACTTTTCATTTCTTTTCTGGATCTGGACACTAAATCATCTGTTTCTCCTATTTACAAACCCCGGAAAACCGTACAAACCATGCACATGTTTTCATTGTATTATTGTATTATGCCTTATGTAATAATAACATGGATTGCATGTAAAATGGTTAAACAAAAGGGTACTTTCATGACAACTGCACCATAATATTACATCACTTGACATGTTTGGTATGGGCGTGTTCAGTAAAATTCAAGAAATTGAATGAAATATGTTTCATACCAAATAACCTTTAATAAAACATAGTTTCAGAAACTCAGGGAAAAATTGGCACAATGGAATGTCCTCTCTGGTAATCATCTCCTTTCCCCAATTTCCTCATCAATTGTTTTAACAGCCTCCAAATGGTGGGGGCTGAAATTCCGGACTTCATTTGGCCAGGTTTATGGCAATGCCGCCTAGACCAAACGCGGGATTTGGCTTAAAAGGAAGGGAGACAAAGCATTCGAGGAAGATTGTAATCGACTTCTCACAGTGCACATACTCTGTGCTCTGTGTAGCCTATAGATAGAAATGGAAGATCGTGACCGACTTCCCACACGACACATTCTGTGTTCTGTGCGCTGCTGAACCATGGAAGATCGTAATCGACTTCCCACATTGCACATACTCTGTGCTCTGTGTGTAGCTAGACAAGGAAGATCGCAATCGACTTCCCACACTGCGCAGACTCTGATTTCGTGTGTAGTTAACAGGCTGGTAAGAACTTTTACTCTGTATTTATGTTTTAAAACATTCCATATTTTAATTTTAAATTGACTTAATTCTAAGCTAATGACCTACCTGCCTGCAAAATAAATTCTTCTAATTTTTAACTTGCGTGGTCTTTGTGACTCTAATCCATTTTATCTTCTTTTCAGCCGAAATTCCGCTTAAATACTCAGGGGGACAATTCTGACTAGGACCTACTGATCAGGGGTCTAGTACAGCAAAAGTCTTTAGTGAGGTTTTCAAGTTAGATAGGCGACCACGATCTGCCCGCTAACGGGATTGGTGGTATTGGTTCTGGTGTTTTGGCTTAAGAGGACCCATGGGCGTTATACACTGGTTCTTGTCAAATTCGCCTGAAGGAACCCGATAGATACGCACCGTCCTGGACTCATAACTATCGATGCACTATCCATACAAGGAAGGCATGTATTATGGTGGTCCGCCTCCTACCCTCTGGGGGCTTCAGCGAACTGAGATTTAACAATAGTGCTAAACCCGGGAGCATATATTGAGGAATGATGGCGCAAGGTAGAGTCGAGTGTAACCACTCATTCCATGTATAGTTAAAACCAAATTTTAAATTATAATTTAATATTGGAGTCAGATTAACACGAGGGTAAAACCTAGTAACTGTTACGCTTTCTTGCTGTGGTCATGGATATATCTGATGTGTTGTTCCGCGCATTTGTGAATATTCTGATGCTCCCATTGGAATATTGACAGTCCGGCGACAAATGAAATATATCTCTGATGACAGCATGGCCCCGTTTGCGAACGGAGAGTAACCAGAATGCTACTGGTCCGTTTCAGGCCAGTTTTAAGCGGGATATGAAGCAACACCTTCATATCTGACCCATGGCAACGGAACCAGTGCATTCTTAAGTATAATTGTGCCCTGTTCTTACGAACAGAGGAAAAATAACTAACATCTCCGGTTTGAATCACACCAGCCAAGGGAAAAACACGCGATGCCTTCCCCTCCAGCTACAAACCCTCATTGGTCTAGCTGTGAGGTGTTTACAAAGTTAATGGTAAAGCCCTGACTAAGTGGATACAAATTGGAAAATCCAGCAAGAATGTTCACTATTTGAAGAGTTCAGGTAATACCAAGATGTAGAAACAGGGTCAAAAAAAAAAAAAACTGTCCAAGAGATCCTACACAGGGCTTTTTCCTGATGTTCCACCTGAGGTAGATAAGGACAGTCAATGCAGAGAGGAGCTTTGCCTTTTTAAAATGTTTATTTACATTAGTTTATAAAATTTACAGTAACTCATGATCAAGAACCGTTTGGTTAAAAACAAAAGAGCTGATGTTCCCACCCATCAGCTGGAGTGGGGTTTAGGCTCGGCTCACTGCGCACAGCAGGTGGGGGGATGGGCTGCGGGTGAACCCCACGGTCGATGTCAGTTCCAGCTCGTCCTCGGACACCCCCGGTGGTGGTGTGAAGCGGAACTTCTGCAGGAGGAAGGTGAAGAAGAGGAAGAGTTCCATCCTGGCCAGACTCTCTCCCAGACAGGCCCGTCGCCCTGCGAGGAAGAGATAATCACAGCACATAAATACAGCTACAGGAGAGAGAGAGATAATCACAGCACCTAAATATAGCTACAGGAGAGAGACAATCAAAGCACCTAAATACAGTTACAGAAGAGAGCGAAATAATTACTGCACCTTAATACAGCTACAGGAGAGAGATGACCAACTTACTATAAATACAGCTATGAAGGAAAGAATCATAGGGCATAGATACTGGTGAGCGAATCGAGAAACTTTGTATATCAAGGGTAGAAAGATAATCAATTTGAATAATCCCAGTGTTTTAAGGTGACTGATAATCCCAGTGGTTTTAGGGGTAAGAGGTAAGGGGTAAGAATCTCAGTACCTTTTTATAATTACAGAACTGACAATGTAATATATATTGTCCCACAGGGGAACGAGAATCCTTGAACCTTTTTTATAAGAATAATCAGACTTTATAAAATCAATACAGAAATAATTACAGTCCTTTTCTACAACAGCAGGGGAGAAAGATGGTAACAGTCCCCAGTGCTTTTTCACACCAGAAGGAGAGTGTGCAGACCACAAGCTTTCATTCAGGTTCTGTGTACCTCTGCTGACCCCTGGAAAAACCGGAAAGTCTACAGACTACTCATAGTACAAACTCCTCTGACTGAAAACAGAAACCTGTGGATCAGGAAGCTGACGTGTCATATCTGCTGCATTCTTGCATTGGTTCAGAGAGCTTTGCTTTGCCATGTGCTGCACCGTGTTGTACCTGCAGAGAAGGGCATGAAGGCGTCTCTCTTGATGAAGCAGCCCTTCTCATCCAGGAAATGGCCGGGGTTGAAGCTGTGGGGCGTCTCCCACTCTTCCTCATCCCACAAGACTGACGTCAGGAGTGGGACCACCATAGTTCCCTGCACAACGTTAATTAATTTAGTCGAGTTGCACTAGTGCCTCAAAGCAGTAAGAGGGATATAAAAATGTTGTGGGCTCTGCAGACTGGAAGGAAGAAGAGAAAGAGAAGGGGAGGGAGAGAAAGAAGAATACAGATGAAGGGAGATGATAAAACCTTCTTGATGAAGTGTCCCTGGAAGGTGACGTCACAGCTGGTGGTGTGGGGAAAGTTCAGTGGTAGAATGTTGCACAGTCTCTGGACCTCGTGGATCACGGCGTTTGTGTAGGGCAGGTTCCTCCGGTCCTCCACCCGGGGTTCCCGGTCCCCAATGACCCAACTCAACTCGTCCTGAACCTGATCTGCACCCCGAAAGAAAGAGAGCATCGTGCTGTTTGTTTGTGTGGGTGTGTGTGTGTATGTTTGTGTATGTGTGTGTGTGTGTGTGTGTGTGCGCGCGCGTGTGCGTGCATTTCCCCACCTTGTATGTGGGGGTATTTGGCCATCAGCAGTAGGCTCCATCTCAGGGTGGTTCCAGTGGTATCCATCCCTGCTGCAAACAGGTTGCCGACAGTATAGTTCAGGTTGTTGTTGTGGAAGTAGGAACCCGGCTGGTCTGACTCCTGAGAGGGAACAGGTGGAAAACACCATGGAGATATAGACTCTGTAGCCAGTTCCGAATACACTTTGAAATACCTCCTCCAATTCCTAGTGTCGTAATTTTGCTAACATGTCTATCATGTGGTACCTTATCAAATGCCTTTTGGAAATATTAGTATATAATATCATAAACCTTACTATAATCAAAACACTTGGTAGCTTTTTCAAAGAATACCAGAAGATTTGTCAGGCATGACCTATCCCTTAGGATGATTATTTCCAAGAAACACTTTAACTTGTCTCAGATGGATTCCAGTATTTTACATGTGATGAAAGTCATGTAGTTTCCTGGATCAGTATGATCCCCTGTCTTATACATTGGCATTATATTACCTTGCTTCCAGTCCTCAGGTATTTCTCCAGTTTCTAAAGACGATCTAAAATATCTGCCAGTGGTTTAAAGATGATCTCTCCTAATTCTGTGAGTACCCTTGGATATGCCATCAGGGCCTGCTGCCTTAATTGTCTTTAGTTTATGTCATTTATCCAGTACTTCTTCATCATCTATCACAATATCTGCCAAGACATTCTGTGCACTGAATATGCCTTCCAATCTATTAGTAACCTGTCCTCTTGCAAAGCTCTCAAAGTAACTATTTAAGGCATCAGAAATATCTATATTCTTATAAAACAATGCTCCTTCTTAATTGCTGAGCACTTGATATCCTCCTTCACTTTCCTTTACCTAATACAGCATTGAAAGAAACATTTAGGACTACTTTTTGCATCTTGGGTAATCTGCCTTTCAAAGAACCTCTTGGCTTCCAGTAGTTCTTTTTTAACCTTAGCATACAATATCAGCCTTATTACTTCCAGTGCTGTCATTTTTATACATCTCATACAGTTTTTTCCCCCTCAAACTCTCCCTTATGGCTCTGTTCATCCACTGGGGAGAGTGCTTCTTCAACTTACTTTTCCTTACCTTTGGAATAAATTTACAATGCACTTCAAGAATAATCCTTTTAAACTTTGCCCCCTAATGATCGAGTCCCTCACTATCACCAACTGCCTTTTCCAGGAGGATGTGGCCATCTGGGTGCCCAGTGGCTCATCGGTCCTCCCAATCTCAGGGTCAAGAGTCAGATCAAATTCCTGCAAGGGCTGGAATCAATTTGACTCCACAACCTCTGCAGACAGAGAGGACTTGCACCCTAATAAGTAGTGGTGGTGGTATATCAAACACTGGACACGCAATCTTGTTCTTCCTGTCCATACCTCCTGCTGCCGAACCAGGAAGGAGTCCACAAATCCCCTGAGGTCCTGGGAGTTGAGTGTGTCCTTCTGTCCCTGCACCAGCCCCTTGATCCCTTCCACCAGGTTTTCTGTGATCTTCAACATCTTGGTACGTTTCACCAGCCACCGGCCACAGCACCAGCGCAGCCAGGGGAAAATGTTATAAAGCTGCAGTAAACAGTCAAAAACAGCTCAGGATCAGAACCACAAAACGCAAAATATTTAAAAAGGAAAATTGCTGCCAAACTTTCTTTCTTCCTGTTTTAAGAAATCACCAACTGCACCTCTGGAGTCACCTCTCTTTCATCTGCAGTCCATATGAGGACAGACCTGGGTCACAAACTAAGACGCCAAAATAATGGTAAATCACTAACAATTTAGAAAGAACCCCAATGTTTATATTTTCAAATATTATCATTGCCAGGATGGTTAAATGATTACGCAAAAGTCCAGTTTATAGAATTAATAGAATTCAGGCTGTGGCACAGAATTCCGGAAGTATTCAACATTAATCCTTCTGAATGCAAACAGAATCTGTGAGTATTTTCAGCAAAATTGATTTTTTGAAATGATTGTGCATTCGGGATAATTCCTCCATGTAATTACTGGAAAGATGGTTTGTTGAAAATGACCAGGGGAACCTCAAGATTTTTTAAAATATTACCAGCATGTAAAGGGCTAAAATTTGAAATATGTATTTGACCCAGGTTTGTAGACCAAAACATAGGAGAACACAGTGTGCTCATCTGTGATTCAGTAGCCATTTCCCACAGAACTACAGAGCACATAGGGCTACAACAGAGAGCTGCAGCTGACTGGTGGAGAAAGATCTCTTGCACTGAGAGAAACTGCTGGCCCCTAATGTGCCATTAAGGGGGAACTAATGCAGAGGGGTCACATGAGGAACCCTGGCTGACTTTACCCACCTTACCCCTGGAAGGAGGACAAAAATCTACTGTCCCACCACAAAGGACTCTCTTACAGATCCCTAAAGACAGAACCCAGGCAAGAATTTGTCTTGACAGTGGGCCCCAGCTCAAGCCTTCTACCTTTATACAGAAACAGACCTGGGTCAAATACGTATTTGTTTTGGATTCAAATACTTTTCTACGCTTTACTGATCTAGTCTGGTACATTGTAACCACTGAAATACTCTCAAAAAATGCAAACCCTGCCAGACTGGTCATATTGGCAAGCTCAATTACACCAGGCAAGATCAACAGAGCACAGAAAAGTATTTGAATCCAAAACAAATACGCATTTCACCCAGGTCTGTACAGAAGGAAAATTACTTAACAGTACGCGTACCATTATTTCAACTGAAGAAGACAGCCGGACAGCTTCTTTTGTCCTCTCGACAATTTTGTGAAAGGTGGGGTCAGCGTAGTCAAAGCGGCAACCATACATGATGGCACTCAATATGTTGGAGACGGAGTACTTCAGTGGCTGAGTGGTGTCGAAAGGCTCACCTAAAGACCAAATAAAGAATGAACAAAAACCATGTCTTTCTACCCAAGCAAAGGTTCTGTTTCTTTTAAGGATAAAATAGTTTTCGTTATTCCAACATGTTTACTCAACCATGAGATCAAACAAATTAAAAAAAATAATTATACACAGGTAGGCTGCAAGAAATGGATTGCCTGACATTCTCTGGGCAGGATTCAGTCAGCATTTCTTATTAAATGTTGCCTTACAAATAAAACCTACTTTGTTTTCTCCCATCACAAACGCAGCTTACTGTGTTGATTTTTGCGACTGAGGCAAAGCTGAGGACACCGGTTGAATGAGTCCAGGCCTATTTCTCCCTCACCCTTAAAGTTCTCAAACACCTCGGCGAGGTGGCGGGATTCCTCGATGACGTTCTCCTCACTCCCCCTCTTGCCCAGTGCGAAGCCATGCAGGTTTCTGAGGGAGAAGCGTCTCATCTCCTTCCAGGAGTTTCCGTTGGCAAATGTCACACCTGGGAGGGGGCAGAAAGCCACAAGGGGGTAGAAACTAACACCTGAATTTCACACATATTTCTGTTATCTTCTGCGAAACATGAAAACAACTGCCGCAGTTTTGAAATTGGCAGGTCTGGTATCCTGTTTGCAAATAAACACAAAATGTGGAGGACAGTTCAGCAGTAAGACGAAACACTCCCGACCAGCTAGCAAGCACCTAACGGACCACCTTCACTATCAGCTGTCGGCCCACGAAAGTTGTAAAAACCAGCACTTTTCTCCAACTACCCATGTTAACAGCTGATCCTCCATTCCTTGGAATTCCTTGCCTTGATTGTCCCATACTGCACTGTTGTAGTGCTGATTCTGTGAGTAGCAAAATGCCAGTGACCGCCGACAGCTGTGGTAACTAGTGTGCATTTCAGGGCTATTCAGCTGGGTCTGAAAGCATCCCGCCAGAGACAGACTATTGGCCATTTGATCACTGTGGGGAAAAACCTCAAAGACTGTGGCTATATCCAAATGGATAAGTGTTCTAAGTTGTTACGTTTTTCGGAGTACAGGAAGATGGCCAAACCAACAGATGGACAGGATTGGACTGGATTACATACCGTGTCCTTGCAGAGCATCTATAAATATGGGTGAAATTTCCCGGTCTCCAAACTCTTTAGCGTAGTTGATCAGCGCCTGTTTGACCGTCTTGTAGCCTGCCAGGACAACCACCTTCTTAGGGCCCATGTGTACAGTGAACACAGATCCATATTTCTTAGACAGCTGGAAAGACAGAAAATGAACACAATTTGAATGGCACTGCCTCTGTGACAGTAGCTAAGCCATAATTTGGTAGTCAGTGTTTTTTTGTTTGTCACATTCATAAATGCAGGACAAACAGAAGCATCTAGTAGTGAGCTATGCACATGGTGGCCATATTAGAAAATGGCTCCACATATTTACATCCACACCAGTTTCAGTGCTCCAAATGATCTGATGACAAGCATTTTTACTCACACACTCTTCAGGTGCCAACTTTTGCCTCCTGTTATTCCAGCCTTTCATTTAATTTAGTTTAAAAGGAACACTGCACAACAAATTTACATGTCAGCAGTTTCATCAGAAATAGTATAAGAATCTCCACTCTGCTCCCCATTGGCAGGTAAACGGACACAAAAATATTTACGATGTCAGCATGAAGGTGCAGACAAATTTATTGCAGTTTTGAAATTATTCAGGATGCTATTCCATGAGTGATAGCCATTTAAAAACCTAAACATTTATGCCTGCATTCATGCAGGTGACTCTCGATAAGAGGGTCTGCTCATTGTAAATGCAAACCATTCCATAGGCTGAAATGCAGTGGTTCCTCTTTGTGAACCGTCAGCTGAACAGAAAGTCAGATAAGATAAAATCACGAGTGCATGTTTTTAAAGGAGAGATTTCCCAATATGTAGAACATTTGTCACGTTCACCTTGATCATATTAACCATGATACTTTATAAAAAGTATGATACGCATCAAAAATTATTGGAAGATCTTTCAAATTAGAGACCTTTGTCATGTGATCAGCATTTCCAGTGTCATTTTTAAAAGAACCCTTCCCCTTTGGAGCACATGTGTATAAAGTTAACTCTGCAGTACCGTGAAGCCAGCAGAAAAATATGGAACCACAGCAGATGGCCAAGTTGTGCTGGGACATCCAGACCAATTTTCCTTCTGGTGTAAAAGACCTTTCACAGGCATCACACTGTATGCTACACTTTCTCCCTGCTATTGCATTCAAGTTTATTTATTTATTTATTTATTTATTTTTTTTTTTTTTTAAATCAGCTTGTCATTGACATTTTATTCTGTGGGTCCTTTTCTTCAACCCAGAGGAAAGACATTACAAGTTTGATTTGTCCTACCCTGAAAAACATTTTTCTTAACAGATGCATTAAAATACCACTCCTGCACTTTGCCAAAACAATTGACCCTTTTTGTCCTTACCTCACAGAGAGACACATGGAGCTGTTTGAGGTCCAGGAAGAGCAGGTTCCCGAGGAGGGGCAGGGGTCTGGGTCCCGGTGGTTCTTTTCCAGGCCCAGTGGTGGAGGACAGCAGGTGGAGCAGAAACAGCACCAGCACCACCCCCAGGAGGGTCAAGGGTGGGGGCATCTGGGGTAAAAACCCCTCAAACACGGCCATGGTCCCCCACTGAACGAGACAATCAGCTGCAAAATTACAGGGTCGGGGGGGAGAGAGGGGTAGGTAGTTTACACCGAATACTCTCGGGTTGTGCTCTATTAATCAGCCACAGCACGAGGGGTTCTTGATATCACTTGAGTTGCCAGTGGTGTTTGAGGGGCAAATCTTTCTGTAATTAATAAGCTCCAAGTATTGTATTTTTTAAAACTTCACAGAAAGGTTAATTTGACATACGCAACTCAATATTAAACCAAGGGAAATTTTTTTTAGTCCTAATTAGTAGTTAAATGCCGATAATGTCTAATTGTCCAACTAGAAAGACATGGCGGTGATTCATTAATTGTGACATGTATTTATATAGCCAGATCTTGCCACTGTTGCCTTAGGCTTGCTCCTATGGGGGTTTAGGCCAGGGCTGTCAGTGAAGCATATTGTGACAATTGTTTGTGAAATGAGCCATGTAAATAAATCTTGATTTGATCATTATCTGATCCTGGTTGTCATGCAAACTTTGAGTCAATTACTTAATTAGGCCAAATGCCATCTTACATATAAGCTACAGTTCTTGTTAAGCACATGAATGGCAACCAAAGACTTATTTTTTTCCCTATATGAAATGTTTTGGTGTGATTTAGTCTACCAGTGAACCAGTGTTGGTGTATGCATCCAATTTGCTCATTTAGCTCATTTATGTTAGGTGCGCTCCTGCAGTTGCCTTTGACCAAGGAACTGGCCTCAGAACTGGAGTTGGTCCCCAGGCACTGCACTGTGGCTGCCCACAGCTCCTAAGTAACTAGGATGGGTCAAATGCAGAGGACAAATTACCCCACGGGGTTCAATAAAAGTATATCTTAGCTTATATCTTACATCTTAGATGGGGTAACTGGTGGAAACAAAAAACCTGCATACACACCAGCCATCCAGGATCAGTATTGCCCAACTCTGGTCTAAGGAGACCCCTTTAAACTACTGATGAAACTATCATCAAATAAATGAGGGGTACAAAGTACATCTAAAGCAGGATCTTCCACAAAGGGGTGTGGTTCACGGGGTGGCTGTGTAGTATGTGTAAAGAGCTGGTCTTGTAACCTAAAGGTCACACGTTCAATACTGAAGTTGAACACTGTTGTTCTGCAGGTTAAGTACCTTCAGCAAGGTCCTTAGCCTGCATTGCTTCAGTATATAGCCAGCTGTACAAATGGATGCAATGTAAAAACTTGTGAAAGTTGCTCTGGGTAAGGGTGTCGGCTAAAAGCCTGTAATGTAATGTAATGGTTCCTGGGTTAATACAGAGACTGTAAAAAATATGGACAAAGCTACTGTGACGTCACCCATTGCTTCTCCGTGGGTCTCTAAAACACGTTTTGAAGCTCCGGGCGCGGCCATGTTCTCGATTTGGAGCCAAAACCATAGAGTTAAGCGGTCTTGTGATTTTTACAATGTGATTGACAGTCCGGTGCGGAAAAGCCCATCAACCTGAACGAACGATTGCAGAACGAACTTGAGGCTAGCTGACTGTCTGCAGTTATGTTTTAAAATATATTATCAAATGTTTACGGAGTTTAATTTCCATCCGTGACTGTACTGTGTCATGTAATCACGTTATATATATGACATTAAAAATACAATTAGGCTATGTTCAGTTATCTTCAATTTATGTTTCTCAGCAAAACGAATATGCTTAGCTAGCATATCAGCTTGCCAGTGAGCTAGGTAGGCTATCCGTGGTTAGCTCAAGCATTAGCAATATGAACCACAGGGGAAGAACATTGACTACACTGATGGTCAATCAGAGATGTGTAGGCTACTGGTGATTTGACTAGGCTAATTTTCGTATAACTGTCTGGTAGACCTGCTGTTAACCGAGCAAGTTATCGTCGTAGGTTTTCGTCACAGTCAGTTAATGAGCCAGTAACTGCTACTAGCTACTCCATCGCCGTTTGTGGTGTTCACTTGCGAACGATCGGTCAGCTAGCGTCACGCAGCAAATCACTTTCTACCGAATAAAAATTAACACTGTCAGCGGTGATTAACAAATCTACCAAGTATTTTAATAACTGATCTGCAGGCGTGTAAATATGACAACGCAGAGAACCACTGTCTTAAATGCCTAGCTTGTCGGTCTCTTAAATGCTAAAAACATGTTCCTTTCTAAATGCCAAGATGGTTAATTTCGTTAAATTCTGTGTGTGTGATTTCATCGTGTGTTGTTTGTTATTCAGCAAATGAACCTTGAGACTCTTAATTCGCTTCGTGAAACTGAAAGTGTTTATCCCAAAATCGGGATTATAGTAGCTTTGTCACATGCGTGAAGCATTGGCCCAGGTAGACATTTACGGAATGTATACGACTGACAAGCCGTCAAACACGTCTGACTGATTGAATGTTTCCCGGTTAAGGTTGGCTTGGTAGCCGAAGTTGCGAACTGTTTTAGCATAGGCTACTGGACTACCAAATATAGCAAGCTGATTACGCTTTCTGCCAAGTAATTATTTGGTTAAGTAGGCTAAAGGAAATAGTAAAAATGACTCGGCTACCGAAAAACTTAAGAGGAGGATTATCGGAAGTGACGCAAGCTGTACCTCATTGGTCCAGAACAAATATTGGCACTGTGCCCAAATGACGCAATAAATCATGAAATCGACCCATGGACAGTCATAAGACGAATAAAATACACCTATTATGACTATTTGTTCTTGTGAGAAAAAATTATTGACTTTATATTTTGATCGCATTTGTACCGTAGACTTACATGGAAACCGGATATGAAAACACCTATACTGGAGCCATCCGTAGTGGCGCTAGTGAGCAACCAGGAACTACAACACCAGGAAATGAGCATCAAAAGCCGCGTTTCCACCAAATTACCCGGAACTTTTAGTCCCAGGAACTACTTTTCCAGGAACTAAAAGGTTCCTTCAAACAATGGTTGCCTGCGTTTCCACCGCGGTCTAAAGTTCCGCGAAGATTAGGCAAATTAGCCCACTGACGTATGAAAAAGCGAAGTTGTCGTCGGCCCATCTGTCCTATGATTTCTTCTGTAACCCCATACTACCATCGAAGTAGCCTACATTATTTTCTAATAACCGGGACAGCCCGGAGGGGTTTATTCCACTTATATACAACGGGTTACCAACAATGACTATATATGGTTACTTTTGTATTTATTGATTTTTATCGATTTAATCACCTGGAGTTGAAATATTCTTCTGCAGCCATTTGGGCATATCTTACCGTTGTCAAGCAAAACTGTCGTTGGTAGTTGAACTTGGACCGTTGTTATGCAACAAATAGGATATAACAGGCCGATAGTCAGATTGTAACTGTTTTATATATCCTCTCAAACACATTCATTATGTTTTTATGCGAACATTCACTTTCATGTCTTGACATCCGAGGCGACAGAATGCATTCACATTTCCAGTATAACTGGCAACAACAGCAGAAAACATGCACACGTTGTAAACAATTTGCTGTTTTATTACTTTCTCATCGTCAATTCCATATAGGCTAATCGCAAAATGACAAGAATAGAACGAAAACTCGGACTTGCGTGAAAATTTTAATTAGCAGTGGTACAGCCACCGTTTGCTTTCCTTCGAAGTTACTGCTAGCCGAGCAGCGAAGTGTGCCCTCCAGATGCGAACCATGCACCATAAATTAGCCCATAGTCTTCCTGGTCTTTTTGTGGAATTGAAAAATGGCAGAGTAAAATCACGGCAGTCTGAAAAAGCTAAAGGGACGACTACTAGAATTAACCTGTTATTTTACCATGACAAAAAGTGCGGAAGGTGATTTCCAGTTTGCTTTTACTGTATCACCAATGTGAATTACGCAGAACTACCGCATACCTCACATAACTGTAGCAAACGTTTTGAGTCAATTACAACGGGCTAACAAAGAAAATATTCAGCAACCGAATTAATCCGTTTGAATGTTTTGGTACATAATATGCTGTCCCAGCACGAATGCTTAGCATTTTATAAAACGAATACTAAAGCAAGAAAAGAACAGAAAAGCACACGTTATAATTCAAAGACGTTGGCAGGCTATAACCAAAACTAGGCTACTGCGCCGCATAACATACAAGTTTGATTTGAAGTTATTATGAAAATAAATCGGTTTGTCGCTGCATATTTTAAAACATGGCGGTTGAAAATAAACGCAAAAAAATGCTGCGAGTACTCGACCAATCAGAAATGTTCAGCGCTGCAAGCTCCACCCAAAAGGTTCCTGTACTTTCGGAAAGTACTACCCCCCGAGCAGGAACTTTTTGGGGGTAAAATAAAGCCCCCGGAACTAAATTTAGACCCTAGTTCCTGCGGTGGAAACGCACTGAGTTCCTCAAAAGGTTCCTAGTTCCGGGGTAAAGTTCCTGCGGTGGAAACGCGGCTAAAAACGAAGTCTGGTTTTGGCCGCTTGGGTTAATACCACTATCAGCCTAGCATGCTCAAGACGGTGTAAAAATACTGGGCAGGCCCAGTCTACCATTATGCAAGGAAAATCAGACCAGTAATTGTGAGCCAGCTGACGCTATATTGAAACTACAACGGTTGTCACGTGCAGGCGGGGTAGTAGGGAAACGAGTGTGGCGGTTGTGACCATTGTTGTAGTTTCAATATAGCAACTTACTTTTTAAAAGCACATAACAGCATCTAGGTGCTGATATTAATGAGTGTCATTTATCACGTAGAACAAAACGTGAAATTATCTTAAGCGTACGATCACCACAGAAATTTTCGACAGAAAACGAAATCCCTATGGGAAAAATGCATTGGAAATCTGACGAGGGAACCCATGGCTCATGCGAACTTACTTTCCGGTTCAGGACTACAAACTGTAACACCATAGAGCAAGACAACCAGCAAGTGAATTTTCTAACCGTTTACATGCCTCAGCAGTATTCCAATGCTTTCCCATAGGTATTTATATTTCTGCAGAAAATAAGGTATGTGGTTGATATAGGCTAAAGATAGTTTTACATTTTGATCTACTAGGCCTACATAAACGACACCCTCTAGTCTCTCAATCGTGAATTTCGAAGCCGGTACGTGTTTTAAGAAAGTAAGCTGCTATATTGAAACAACAAATGCCTGCGGTCGCATTCTGCCTACCACCACTCAAGTTGACTATCCGACCTGCACGCGTAAACCGTTCGTTGTATCGATAGTTTCAACATAGCAACCTGTTAACAAACAGACTTTTTAAACGCACGCGATGGCTCCCAAATTTATTCGAACAAAGTCGAACAAAACTTGACATTCTCTCAAGGTTGTTAATCGCAGGCATTATTTTCTGCAGAAATTGAAATCCCTATTAGGAAAAAACCATTGGAAACTTCCGGATGGCCTACAAAAAGACGTCAATACTGTGACACTGTGTTACTGCACTTTCATTAGAGTCATTGGCTAATGCCTGTGTTTGCACACTGTTTCACAGGCCTAAACTGCATGCAGATTGGAAGCATAACACAAAAACCAGCGGTGACTGTGGTCCTCCGGGAATTGAGTTTGAGATCCCTGCTTTACATTCTCAGAATAATCCTCATTCCCAAGTCCTAAATTTTTACTATGATGCTTACTCTTGCCCCAGTTTACAAAGTCACACACTGCAGGATAAATACACACTAGCATGTAGGTACTTACATGATTCCTTAGGCTTGTTCCTTTGAAGAGGGTTCTCTGTGTGATCTTCACTTGTGCTAGAATGGATTTCCTTGTAGATTTATAAAAAGAATTTCATGGATTTTCTTTATGAAAATCTCTCAGATTGTCCGCCCTCGTTGGTGGCTGGCTTGTCAATAATCTACTTTTTGTCTAACAATTTAATAGCGACTCTAAAAAAGTAGTATCCATTACACTCTGAACCGTACGGGTCAATGAAAGGGGACTAGCAATTACGCACTTTATACCGTGCACCTGAAATTAAAATGCTGGTTCCTGTCCACCAATCAGGGACAGGAAACCAAAAAGTCGTTATCACTTCTATCGGTGTCAGGCCCCCTTCGATGGTAAGGTTGTAGCCATGGCAGTACCCACCACTGAGGTCATCGAGGTCAGGACCTCGGTATTTTTTCCGAGGTGTATATAATAAAAGTCGTGAAATTGTCTAAAAATAACTTGGCGCGGAAAAGATATTGTACAACGCCAAGATAACCGACTTGCTCATCTGATCGCCGTCATTGCTTGTGTGTGTGCGTGGGTGGGTGGTGAAGTGGACGATCTTGTCGTTACTACAAAATCTTTACTCAACACAGTGGTTCTTTGATCAACAACTTAAGGAAACCCGACAGGTAACCACTGAATCCATGCGAAGCATGATGTAGGGTGCGTTCGCAAATAAGCTCGCGGCAAGCGCACTCCATAACATTACTGGGCTGTTCGTAAATTCTGAGTGCTGTTGGAATGTTATTCAGAGCACCGCCCTCTCGGAGTGTCCAGAGCGTACTCTGGGCACCTTGTATCAGGAGACGGAGCAGCAGAGCGCAGATCTATAGTCTCTAAACCTGAAGTTAGACGTTTGATAGGCTAGCTCACGAAATTTAATATAATGTTAAATTGTTTAGCTAACTAGCTGCAATTGTCACAAATAGGATATTTCCAACGTACATTACTCTAGCTGTATCAGCATCATCATCCTCACTGTCCACAATTTCTTGCACAAGAGGCGCTACATTGTTTTCAATCATAAATATTGATTATCTCTTTATTTCGTCCATTTTTATCAGCCAGTTTAGGTCAACTGACAGTTTTCCCGTTCGTAAATGCGTTTGGGAATATAACGCTCTATTTCTTGGAAACATAGCCCTCTCATTTTTGAATATAACGTCAGATTGCATTGGACTGCTTGTAGTTCAATGTCATTCATCTAGACATCATCTGACGAATAGCTCCTGTGCGGTCGTTCTACGTTAAACAGTGGCCATCCATCATGATGCCGGCTAGTTTCACTTGAGTGAATTAAGTTAAGTTAATTCCATCCATCCAATGGTAGACTGATAAACTTTCAACAAAATTATTTTCTTTAAATTCAGTGTTTGTGTAAAAGGTTGGAATTCGTGTTATAAAGAGGTCGGCTAGCCCTATGTATTTTTTTATTTGCATTGCAAATATTTCATTTAGAATACGTAACGTCAGCTCATTTCATTTCACTCTAGGATAATAACCTTATACATCCGGGCCGCTAAATGGCGCTTTCTGCCTGTGATCAATGGGAATTATGTTTCATGCTTGGATTTCAGAATAAATCCAGCATCGAATTGTAATACACACTAATAACTTGTCGTTCTTTTTGTCGTATATTTTTCTATCATACTACAGGTTGGTAAATACTAGTGTACACAATATAATCATTAGATTTTGAAAGGTAAAGATATGTATCTTGTAAGCTTAGATATTGTAAGAAATCTGTCTCTGATGCCAATATGTCTGCTGGCCACACATTCCCTTGATCTTACCATTATCACAATACAGTTGGTACAATGGTAGAATAGCGACTGGGAGTGAGAGATTGGGAACCAGCCAAGTCAGCAGATGTGCTAATTCAATCACAACAGGACAGCCAATACACTACGACCTAATTGATAGGTGTTACAAAACTGACTACATCCATCTTAGTATGTGTGTTCAACACTCCTGATCAAAGCTTTGAAAACAAATAAGAAGCAGCCTCTGGAAAGGTTCGTGATTCAGTCGGGCTCTGCTGAATCCAAAGTGTCATTCGTGCACTTTGTCACTGCCGGTATTGGAAATAAACTTTGTACATTTTCATCACGTTCGAGAGACGTCCTTTTTTTCCCTTACAATATGTAGCTAGGCCAGTACTGCTTGCCAGTTCAGTGTCATTAATTAAAATAGTTAGCTCAGAGAGTTGGAGTGAACACATTGCTTGGGCTGACTGACACCAACTTGTTAATCAGGAGAAGACTTCATTAGTAGTTTGTGGGCATATTTCATACGGGTATTCCATTACATTTACATTTTAAGCAGTCTCCTCAGCTGTGCAGGGGAGCCCTGTTTAGTAATCTAGCAGCACTCAAATTGAGGCTTACATTTACTGTACTGACTTGGACAAATATCAGTAAACTAGATTTATTTACTGAAGGGGGTTGCTGAGTGGGCCATCCCGTTAAGATCCTGTTCTAGTGCGTGGATGAGCCCTGCGGTCTGGTATTGAATCTGGACTGTGCCAGTGCCCACTGTGACCAGCTGGGCGAAAGGAGGGTTTCAGTTGGCCAGGATAACTACCTCTCAGAACAAATCAGTTATATATTTATATTCCTCCATGAGTGGGTTTAAGACTAGGATGTGCAAGTCTTAAAATTTTTTTTAAAAGAATTCTTATTAGTATTCTGCGCAGTATTTGAAAGGTATTCAGCTCCAAAGCACACTTATCTTCAAACATTCCACAGTGCTACTGGCAATATAATTTGACATGTGATTAATTCTGAATTAATGTTCCAGTTTTTATTTTCATTATTTGAATTACCTTATTTGGTGACTTTTGGGGTTGCATTTCTTATCCGCAATGCCTTTCTGACTTTTTAAAGAAGAGGCACTGATAGGTGTAGAGTGTCACCTAGTGTCAGTTTTAATTAAATTAATTCATTCCTAGAGCCAGAATTCGTGTGCTAGTACCATTAATCGGTGCTGCATTACTATTTTTTGAATTGTGCAGTTCTGCTTCTTACAGCTCCTGCCTTACCTAGCTGGACTGGACCTATTGATTAGCACATGTTCAGGTTTTTTTTTCTCACTGATTGATGTGGAAGCATAATCATCTTTTGTAAATGTACCATCTATTCACTCCACTACTCCTGAGGTGCGTTCAAATTCAGCGAACAAGGCTAACGTTTGCAAACTATTTCAAACTGTTTTCCCAGTTTGAAATAGTTTGCATATCTGAAGAGTGGAGGGTCCAAGGTATTCAAAACACCCCCATATCATTGAGACAACATGTCCAGGGGAGGCAGCAGAGCATGTTATCTGTTATGCTATCAGAAAGCAATTTGGATTTAATTGAATGAAATTTGCCTATGTACTGCATGTTCAAACCCCAGCCACATTTTCTATGACGCTTATTTGATATAAGTGACACCATATCTGAAGAGTGGAGGGTCCAAGGTATTCAAAACACCCCCATATCATTAAGACAACATGTCCAGGGGAGGCAGCAGCGCAGTATATATGTTATAGTATCAGATAGCAATTGGAGCTTAATTGAATGAAATTCGCCTATGTACTGCATGTTCAAACCCCAGCCACATTTTCTATGACGCTTATTTGATATAAGTGACACCATATCTGAAGAGTGGAGGGTCCAAGGTATTCAAAACACCCCCATATCATTGAGACAACATGTCCAGGGGAGGCAGCAGCGCAGTATATATGTTATGCTATCAGAAAGCAATTTGGATTTAATTGAATGAAATTTGCCTATGTACTGCATGTTCAAACCCCAGCCACATTTTCTATGACACTTATTTGATATTAGTGACACCATATCTGAAGAGTGCAGGGTCCAAGGTATTCAAAACACCCCCATATCATTAAGACAACATGTCCAGGGGAGGCAGCAGCGCAGTATATATGTTATAGTATCAGATAGCAATTGGAACTTAATTGAATGAAATTCGCCTATGTACTGCATGTTCAAACCCCAGCCACATTTTCTATGACGCTGATTTGATATCAGTAACACCATATCTGAAGAGTGGAGGGTCCAAGGTTTTCAAAACACCCCCATATCATTGAGACAACATGTCCAGGGGATGTAGCAGAGCCTGATGTACATGATCCATTGACCTATACTAGCAGTAGAGAGGAATACACTGTTTAGTTGAACCACAACATTTTCTATCAACTTTTCTATCATGTTTATTTGATATCCTTGTCATCATATCAATTTAGTGAAGGGCTGTATGCAGTAAATGTGCATTGTTAATTCAAGTCTTGACAGATAACTTTTGGTCTGACTCTGGAATGTGGGTCGAAATGTTATCTATTTAGAGTTGAATTAGCACTGGACATTTTATTGTGTACTAACAAACCCATGCCACATAGTTTATCCTATAACAATTAGCCAGGAAGCTATCATCTAGAGTTGTTAGAACACCTCAGTGGTAACATGACCTATTAATTATGACAAATATGCTGGAATCAGTTTTATATTCTCCTAAAAAAAAGCAAGATCATGGTATTTCATATTTAGACTTACTGCACTTCCAAGAATCAACATGGCAGAAATATAAAGAAAGCTTTATAAAAATACACTGCCTTTTTAATTGACATTATAATTATAAAGAAGTATTTTTACCTGTCAAAACGTCGCTAGTTTAGAAAATAAACTTTGAGATACGCGTTTCTAGCTTTCGCGCAGGCACTTTTATTTTGAACGATTTCCGACGAATCTGCCGTCTTACTGTCGCTCACTGTCGCTCATTTCACGGTACTTCCCGAGCTAGCTTTTTCAGGCATCATCATCATGCTAGCTCAGCCTGATGTTACCGCGCCCTATGTTTCTTCAGAAATAATCAAAAAACAGTACTCGCTAGAGCCCGCCCTCCCAACTTTGATGGGTGAAAGTGACGGTTTTAATTTCAAGCCTTATTCCATGTCGCACGTAGCGTCATTAAAATAAATAAATAAATACGTACATTTCGTGCCATATTTAATTATTTATGCTCACATTTCATGGTGTGTAGACATAATAATGTGTTGGTAGTGACAGTAGGTCGTTTTCTTCTTTTTCAACGGGAGGCATTGAATTGTCGTGAGAATGATTATAAAAAACTAATGCGTTACGAAAAACACGTCCTTCGAGCCGGATTCGAACCAGCGACCTAAGGATGACTTCAAACAGTCCTCTACAGTCCTCCGCTCTACCAACTGAGCTATCGAAGGGACAAGGGTACGTTTGTGATTATGCAAAGAATAGTCAGTAAGTAATTGATCGACGGGTTACACTTCTAACTAGAGATATTCTGGTTAATTTTTGTCTCTCGTGTTTTACGTGCTTGTCGTAAAAAGGTCTGTTGATAAGGTATACAATCTAATGCATGTGTATAAGGGATTTTTCAAACATTTGTCAAAATACGCTTTACAATGGATCTGGTCAAATAGCGCGGCAGCACAGCCACCATCAGCATCAACGACGTATGTATCGTTTTGGGAACAATTCAATGTACTTTGTTTCTAATCATTAGGATACAGTCTTAAATCGGGCCCGTCGTTTCCCCACTACGAGTATAACGTAAGTCGCGCACATGAACACGTCAAATGTCGTGGTCTACACTTATATTGTCACGTAGTTTGAAACACAGACGACTAGCCCCAGTGGCCTAATGGATAAGGCACTGGCCTCCTAAGCCAGGGATTGTGGGTTCGAGTCCCATCTGGGGTGAGCCACTTTTGTCACAGTTTGCATTGAAAAGATTCTACTGAAATTTCCCTATAAGTTCTAGTGTTACTATAACTACGGGTTCATTTTCACAATTGCAGGCAGATGACCCGTTTGTACACATAGGGTCACAGGCAACCAAAAAGTAGTAACGAAGTTACTGTAGGTCAATTACAGTTACATAGTGAGTGACTATAGGTCAATTACTATGACCCAAAAAGCTTTCCTATCATTGGCTCCATGATGTAATGGTGAGCACTCTGAACCCAGCGATCCGAGTTCAAATCGTTTATATGCTGCCCATTGGCAGTTGTTCTTCAGTCTATTACCCCATTATTTTGCAGGAGTTCAAATCGATTTTTTTTTTGCCATGGGGTCAAGAAATAATTTCCCCACTTTTAGTGGCTTTTGTTTTTTAATTTCCTCTGGAAAATGTCCACAGTACGTGCAATTGGAGAGTAAATAGCAACATACAAAATCAAGGTCATTTTAGTGAAGCAGCGTTTCATGGTGTTTTCAATCACAAAGATTAGCCTTCATCATTTGAAGGAATTTCTTGACGACCTTTTCACATACTCATCTTAATCCATCAACAAAATATAATTATAACCGCTGCTGTCTTTTATGATGTAAATTTCAGGATAATTTATTTTTGTAAGGGTAGCATTTATGTATATTTTAATCACTGGAAATAGCGATGTACTGCAACTCAAACATTTCATATTCCAGTGATGTCTGACAAAAATGTAACAGATATTGGTCATTTGCTATTCTATTTTTTTTTTTTTTAATTTTATTATAAATTAATTTTTGTTCTAAAACATTTGCAAATCTAATATAGAAATGCACTTGAATAAAATATTAAAGAAAAACTAAAAACACAAATGGGTCCATTTAATTTGGGGGGCCACCACACAGAAGGCAGATATTTCAGTTAGTGTGCATAAGAGATTTACACGCCGGTTTGTCACAACTGTTCACAAAGCAAAAAAAAAAAAAAAAAATTTTTTTGTTTAAAAAGACAAACCGAGACCTGGATTTCCAGTCAGAACACTTTAATGTTGACACAGGTAAACAGCTTGTCCAGAACTATCACGGTCAGAGCAATCTCCAGGCGTCACAGAGAAGCACACGAACAAGCAGAAACAAATAATGAACTGTCAACAGAAATAATGAATTATTGTAATGGAGAATGGGAGTATAAAAAGGGGTGGGCGGAGGGGGGGGCGGGGGGGGGTTAAGAAGGTTACACAGCTGCAAGTCTTAGGAGGACTGACTGGTCCCTGTCCTCAGCAGGCACTGGCCTGGATGTACAGTCCAGGAAAAGGAAAGTAAACTGGAAAGTAAAGGAGAAGGGAGGGCCCAACTGACAGTTCCACGGGGAACAATGAAGCAGCTCCGGCCAGCTGAACCAATCACCTTTAGTTCACCAATCTTCCAATCAGGCACTGGCAAATGAATGGGCCCCAGCAAGACCAACTGGATCCAAACTGCAGATGCCCCCATACATACATACATACATACATGTACTAAATGTGTCCAAGTAATGTGATCAAGGGACAGCCAAGCAACTTCTCATTGAACAAGAAGAAAACTATCAGTGACGGCCAAATATCCACCCACAGTTCACACATCTGCATTTTTTAACTGGAAATGTTAGAATGTGAGGGATGCAGACATTTATGATGACCATCACTCGTAGGGCTGAAGCAGCTGATCTCGAGAAGTCATTTCCGTTAATTCAAGTAAGTCCTAACTGGTGATAAGTTAGGATTCCAACACATGCCTGCTTGGATTTGAGTAAGCACGCCTACTCAAACTGAGCAGTCAATTCTGCGAGCATCAGCAAACTAAAACTTCGCTTAATAAACAAGATTGAATTTTTTTTTGGAATGTTGCAGGGCAGAAAGCCATCATTGGGACGCACTACTAATTTGTGACTGTAATCAAGCGAATCACCGTGGTAGTCTACAGCAGCAGATGGCGATTTAGTCAGTATACATTCTCCAGTACCAAGCAGGTCTCCTTACCCAAAATAACAGAGGCTGAGGGGCCTTGATACCACCAGGGAGGGCGGGCGGGCGGGCGGGTGGGCGGGTGGGGGGGGGGCACACATGCACATTTAAGGCAAAAATGAACATTACATTATCACCTGTTTTTACAACAGGGGTCACCGTTAAGGCCACAAAGCTGCAGGAAACGAACCATCGGGGTAAATAAATCGCTACCGACCAATTGTCTGGCTTGGCTGAAAGTGACATACGGGCTCCTCTCAAGTTCGCAAGGGGGCGGTCGTGTGTCCTCTCCCAGCAAGAGAGCTGCACGTGGAGACAGAGGGCCTCAGCCGGCACCTCCGATAGACATCGGCCGGCACACTGACTGACTTCGCCGCCGGCAACAGTCTTTCCCAAACCCCCAAAAGGAACTACGTAGCTGCGTGAAGACCTTTCAACCCCTTGCACTTCCACACTGATCTCCAACTCCTGTCTACGTCTGTCCCCGTTTCGACCGCTCGGGGGGGGGTGGGGGGGGGGGTAAGGCGGAAGGAGCTTGCGCTCCAATTTAGTTTCAGTTTCCATTTCGACGTCCGCCTGGCCCACAACCACAGCGGAAGGCCCGAGCGAGAATCAGGGGGAGGAGCAGCTGACACACAGCAGCTCTGGGTTTCATTCACATGCACACTTCACAAGGCAGACTTCGGTTTGAAAAAAAAAAAACGTGGGGAGGGGAAAAAGGAATGTGTTAGAGAAAAGAAGAGATAAGAAGGGAAAGGTGGTGGTGGTGGTGGTGGGGGGGGGTGGGGGTACAGATGGGGGTGGGTTGGGGGTCAGGGAGATTATGGAAAACAGAAAGAATAACAATCATGGAGATTGATTAATAACAGCCATGCCAAAATATTGACAATAAGTGAAAATAATTTTGCCTGATTTTACCTACTTGAGTAGTTATGTTTAAACAAATATGCAAAAAAAAAAAAAAAAAAGGATCGTACATTTTTTTTTTTTGTTTTTTTTCCACTCGCGTATTTCTGGGCTGTGGAAGACGCCGTGGAGGAGGGGAGGAAGGGAGGAAGAGAGGAGGGGAGGAGGGGAGGAAGGGAGGAAGAGAGGAGGGGAGGAGGGGAGGAAGGGAGGAAGAGAGGAGGGGAGGAGGGGAGGAAGGGAGGAAGAGAGGAGGGGAGGATGGGAGGAGGGACGCTGGGGTTTCGGGGGGGGGAGGGACGCTGGGGTTTCGGGGGGGGGGGGGAGGAGGGACGCTGGGGTTTCGGGGGCTGGAGGAGGGGAGGAGGGGAGGAGGGATGTTGGGGTTTCGGGGGGGGGGGGGGGGGGGGGGACGCCGGGGTTTTGGGGGATGGAGAAGGCGCTATCCCTTCAAGCAGCACAAACAATACAGGGCAGGTCAAAGATGGGTACAGTACGGCTGTGTAAAGAGTGTGACTGGATGGGGAGGGTGTGTGTGTGTGTGTCTGTGACTGTGTGTCTGTGAGTGTGTGTGTGTGTGTGCAAGTGTGTGAGTGTGTGTACATGTGCCTGTGTGTGAGTGTGTGTGCGTGTGTGTGTGTGTGTGTGTGTGTGTGTGTGACTGTGTGTCTGTGTGTGTGTGTGTGTGTGTGTGCGCAAGTGTGTGAGTGTGTGTACATGTGTCTATGTGTGAGTGTGTGTGCGTGTGTGTGTGTGACTGTGTGTCTGTGTGTGTGTGTGTGTGTGTGTGTGCGTGTGTGTTTGTGAGCGTGTGTGTTTGTGCGTGTGTCTGTGACTGTGTGTCTGTGTCTGTGTCTGTGTCTGTGTGTGAGTGTGTGTGTGGAGCAGAATAAACGGGGGAAGCTGGACGGGTAGATGAAGCCTTTGACGCCACCAGACGTTAAGCAGTGGATGGGAAGGGATGACGAGGACAGGGAGGAGGGGAGGAATAAATGCTATTAAGAAAGAAATGTGGGAATGATGCTACTTCTGAAGGCATTTCAGCCTGTCCAGTCTTTCTTGATGTTGAGGTCCCACTCCCAGGAGAGGTGGTCATGCTTGTCGTCGTCGGTGAACTTGGACTTGATGGTGTAGGTGCCCCGGGCGAGCATGCCCTTGGGGGCCTCCTCTAGCGTGGTCAGGAAGTCATACTCAGTTTCTCGCGGGCCGTAACTGCCCACCATGTAATCGGACTTGTCAACTGAGGGGGGGGGGGGGGGGGGGAGGAGGAGGAGGAGGAGGAGGAGAAATAATCACTGTTAGAAGCACAGCAAGCGGGGGGGGGGGGAAAGTGACTCCTGATCGATCAAAAAAAAACACACCATCTGTCACTCATTGACATTTCACCGAATGTGACAGACGAGAAAAAGGCACAGCTCGATATTACAGAGCAGGAAGTGACAGGCGAGTCAGCAGATATCGATCTACTCATCAACAGTTGAATATATACTTATGGAGCATGTCAACAAGTCCACGCGCCACCTTCACTCCCTGTCGTATCCCTCCCCCACCCCCCCCCCCAAAAAAAAATCACAATCGGTTCGCTGACGGCCATATCTTGAGTTAAATCGTTAAAAACTCTTAGTGACATGGCAGTAATGGACGCCACACAGCAGTTAAATATGGAGGTTGTGTGTCAAACGCGGGGGGACTGTGGGACTGCGTCGGAGGCGTGTGCAGCACACCCTAGCGAGGAGGACGGAGGGAAGGAAGGAAACTTACTCCTAATTCCTTTCCTGAAGGTCTGCTGGACGTACTTCAGTCCTGAGACGATCTCTTTGTTCACCTGCGAAAGCAGATCACCCGTCAGTGCTGCTCAAGACCGCCGTGCGTGTGCGCGTGTGTGTGTGTGTGCGTGCGTGTGCGTGTGTGTATATGTGTGTGTGCGTGTGCGTGTGTGTGTGTGTGTGTGTGTGTGTGTCTGTGGCTTCAGACCAACAGATGCTTCCAGAACCCTCTGCTGCAAACAGCCACTTACAGCATCGGCAAGCAGGCATGCACAAATGCTCGCACGTATGAACATGCGCACGCACACACACACGCGCGCACACACAAACACACACGCAGACACACACCAAACACACACACACACACATATACACACACGCACACACACACACACACACACACGCACACGCACACGCACACGCACACACACACACACACACACACACACACACACACACACACACCCACGCAGACACACACACACATATACACACACGCGCACACACACATATACACACACGCACGCACACACACACACACACACACACACACACACACACACACACACACACATACACACACGCACACACACACAAAGGACTGCAGAAATGAATAAGCTTCCTGTCTGACGACAGGCCGATACTCTTCTAGAAGCAGTTCAGGAAGAAAACAAATTAATTGTGCAGTTGCTTTATATGCCTTTGAATATTAAGGACATATCAGGGTGGCCCACCAGGAACAAACCCCAAACATTTCAGAAAGTACTAAAGGAAGCGTATGTTTCTGTATTAGCGTTAACCTGAACACAACACCTGGCAAAGAAAAGCAGACGCCTGCCACCCGCACCTTGAAGCTGATCTTTATCCTATACTCCACTTCTTCCTTCAGCACAAAAGGGTTCTTTTTGAAAGAGTCCAGATCTCCTATTTGAGAAGGGGAGAGATGCACACAAAGGATCAAATGAAGTCATACTCTGGAGAACATACTGGCCTGCACAGCCAATGTCCTGATTTACATCCGTAGCATAGTGCAAGAGAGAGGCCTGCATCATTCTGCTCACAACTGAGCTCAGTTTTGGAACCAACAGCCTTCAGAACAATGTAGACTAAATGTGACTAATGTTTCCTTGTAAGAAAAAGACAGCAACGTACACTGAAAATGAAAGTGTGACACAACTCACTCTGTTAAGCTGCTTTGCTGGCTACAAGTGGAGATCAACTGAGAAAATAAGACAAACGCAGACATCATATTTTGTAAATGATATATTTAGGAAAAATCTTGGAATTGTGCATTTGAATTTGTGATGAATGTAAATGTGACTATTACATTTGAATTGTGATGCAACTTCAACCATCTGAAAGGTGCACGCGATAAGGCAATTTACACAGCCTGATTTACATGTAAATCAGCATGCCACCATGCTGCCTGTGACCGTGTAATTTACTAAGTTTGCTACAGTCACTTTCTACAAAGTTATTATGGCAAGATGCCTTGAGCCTTACTGAATTCAAGACAGTGCCTGTCATTCCAATATTTGCCACAAGAGGGCAGGCGGAGCAGAAGCAGAACGGCTGAATGCATCCGTTGCTCAGCTGATGAAAGTCCTTTTTTCTAGGCTAATCTGTGGCAGAAAGCCTAGGTTTCCCTGAGCATCTGGAGTTTAACGAATTAGCCCCACATGCACTGGCACACAAATATGTGAGACTTGGGACAAAACAGATGGATTACCGTACTTAAATGAACAAGTACAATACGGTCATGTATTTATCTTCCAACTGTGCCTTTTATTGTGATGATTATCCTTCCTCCGCCAGTTATTTTATCTGTATGGGTCAAGTCTACGGGAGCCTGCTGAAGTTGTGTTTGATCAACAGAATTGAGGTTTCTGCTGTCTGTAAGAAAAGGGGGTCTGTGCTGATATACAATGCCTTACTGGAATAGGTCGGGATTCCTGGATCATCACTCTGTATGAGTCAGGATTCCCTGCCAACGAGCTGAATGCAGACGAGGTAGCCTTGCACGAACGCCGGCCGCAGAGCTCGCCGTAGCCGTTCCACGGGCCTCGCGTACGACTGACAGACATGTACGCGTTCTCTATTTCGCCTCCCGTTTGGGGTCTAAAGCCCTCCTTCGTTCCGCGGCGCTCCGCCCGTCGTCCCACTCACCCGTCAGGTCCAGGACCAGGGGCCCCGGGGCCGTGTCGCACAGCAGAGTCAGGCGCGTCACCACCACGTTCGGGGCGGAGGGGTCTGCAAGGACAGCGGTCAAAACGGCGTCAGCGACACAGCCGCCGCTCGTTAAAAAAAAAAAAAAGTGCATCATCACCATCATCATCATCAGCATCATCATCACCACCACCATCATCATCACCACCACCACCACCATCACCATCATTATCATCATCACCATCATCATCATCACCATCATCATCATCACCACCATCATCATCATCATCACCACCACCATCATCATCATCATCATCAGCATCATCATCACCATCACCACCATCATCACCATCATCATCATCATCATCACCATCATCATCATCACCATCACCCTCATCATCACCATCACCACCATCACCATCATCACCATCATCATCATCATCATCATCATCATCACTCAGGGCAGCTTGGCAGGGCGCTAACCACGCAGGGGGAATGAGGAGCGCGTATACAGAAACTCACCAGGCACCAAGGCCCAATGGCCAGGCAGAGAGAGCTAGTCGTGCAATACGGACCCTGCACAGACAAGTAAACACGGGATACCACTGGCCTGCTATTCGGCCTTTACTCCTGGCCTAGAGCTGGAGAGACCAGCATGGCCAGCGCTAACCTTGCGAGCACGTTTAGAATGTCAAACTCGGCAGGGGTCCGCTGAGCAGCACAGAATCCCGTTTGAGGAGAAATCTGCTTCGTACCCTTCAGTAAGGTGTAAGAGCTACACACTTTATTATTAATAAACTAGTTTTACAAAGCCGTTAGGAGTCCAGAGGCTGTGGTATGAACCAGTTTGGATCATCCCGGATTGTTTATTATCTTTGCAGATGCCGATATATCAGGCCGCAATTTAGTTTTCCACGGTTTCCTTCGTACAACTTAAAGACACACCCTTAAGAGCACCAGCACCACTCCAGAAAGAGCGATGATGAGCAGCCTGTTAAACAAATACCCCTTCACCCTCACTCTCTCCCTCACCCTCTTCCTTCACCCTCTCCCTCACCCCCTCCCTCTCCTTCACCTTCACCCTCTCCCTCACCCTCTTCCTTCTCCTTCACCCTCACCCTCTCCCTCTCCTTCACCCTCACCCTCTCCCTCACCCTCTTCCTTCACCCTCTCCCTCACCCCCTCCCTCTCCTTCACCTTCACCCTCTCCCTCACCCTCTTCCTTCTCCTTCACCCTCTCCCTCTCCTTCACCCTCACCCTCTCCCTTCTCCTTCACCCTCTCCCTCACACTCTCCTTCACCCTCACCCTCTTCCTTCACCCTCTCCCTCACCCCCTCCCTCTCCTTCACCCTCACCCTCTCCCTCACCCTCTTCCTTCTCCTTCACCCTCTCCCTCACCCTCTTCCTTCTCCTTCACCCTCTCCCTCACCCTCTTCCTTCACCCTCACCCTCTCCCTCTCCTTCACCCTCACCCCCTCCCTCTCCCTCACCCTCTCCCTCTCCTTCACCCTCTCCCTCTCCCTCTCCCTCAGGCACAGAAGACACACAGCCTTTCCAGCCCACGGTAGCGTTGCCTCAGGCGCGAGGGCAAACGTGAAGAAAGGAAGGAAGAGCAGAGCAGAGCAGAGCAGAGAGGCGCGGCGTCCACACACCTGCGGCGACCGGGGTGGCCCCGAGCAGGGCCTCCTTGTACTTCCGGAGGCTCTCGTCGTTCTTGTCCAGCTCCTGGATCTCCTGCAGGGACTTCTGGGCCGGGGGCCGGTAGTTCACCTTCTCCTCCTCCTCGTTCTCAGCCGCGATGGCTGCCAGCTGCTCCGGGGTGGGCTCCTGTTCAGCCATTTTCTGTGAGGGGGGTGGGGGCAAACAAACGAGCACCGGTTTTGGAAAGGGAGCTGGAGAGGAGGCTCACGCCACCACTCACGTTCCCACAATCAGGCTTACCCAGAGCGAGCCACGCCCCATTACATTTTTTACGAGCGCTCCATTTACACAGGCCATTTTCCCTGCGGCTTCCAGGATCCAGGCATTACTGCAGCATGTGGATATTACCCAGTATTTTCAGCAGGATACGTTGCTGAAGCAGTTCAGGATAGGAAGGTACTCTGTTCAAGGGACAACAGTAGCCCTCTGGCTGGGACGACCGCGCGGCTAGTAAAACAAACAGAGAGCGCTGAGCTCCAGCAAACACAAGGCTGGTGACAACAGGAGCTGAGAAGGAACAACGATTGCGGTTGTGAAGGAACAGATATGAGACGAGGGAGTGCCCGGTAGCGGAAAAAAAACAACTCGTACAGTAGCAGCCTTCTTCTTCCAAACACATCTGTGTTTACAATTCACACACACACTACACTACACTGAGTTATGGAGAGACATGAGAAGCACATTTTTCAATTGCCAAACACTTTCTGTGCTTTAAAAAAAAAAAAAAAAAAAAAAAAACTTTTCCGACTGGTGAACCCAGCCAAATAAGCTATGCAGACATAAACTGGTTGTCAAACACATTTTAAGTGCGGTCTACAAGTTAACATAAATTCCGGGGGGGGGGGGGGCTTTACATTCCTACGAGATTGGAACAAGAAAAACAAAAAAATATCCTCATGGCCCCCGAGATAATTCCATTTGGAAACTACACCAGACGTGGGCCGGCAAGCGAGGGGACGCACTTGAGAGCCTGTTCGGTCACGGCTCCTCCTCCTCCTCCTCCTCCTCCTCCTCCTCCTCCCCCCCCCCCCCCCCCCACAGGTGCTCCTCACCCTCACGGGCGGCAATGGCCCCACAGTCAGTTATTGGGGTCAGGGGAGATAAGGCAGCGTTGTTACACTGGGACAAGCGCAGGGGGAGGGTCTGAATGAGGGCCTTTCATCTTAATCGGCGCCACTCTACTGCCCTGCCACAGTACCATCGTTCCTCTCACTCGTTTAGGCTGCGCTTTCCCCCCCTCCCTTGGTAACAATTTAACCGCGAGCGCGGAATGCTGATTTAACCGTGAGCGCGGAATGCTGCTCAAATTCAAAGATGCTAAAGAGTTTCAATATTCTGCAGTCATAAAACAAGGCCCACGTCATGAAGGGAATCACATCAAACGCAGGAAGCAGAACAGATTTCTCACCGCTAACATTGACTTTTTGTGTTATTACTTGTACACTACCTTTTGTGCAATTGCTATTGGATATTTAGTTAATGTTTTGCTGTAACGGAAGTTAAAATTTTAAAAAATGCCAAATGAAGAGGGAGATATGAACGTTCAGTCAACTTTGGAGGTCAGTGCTTCAGACAGCGTCTTGAATGGCTGGAGTCACTGCCATTAAATATATTAAACATTTTTAGAGACAAAACAGCATCTGCGTTCTTCAAACAAGTGCAAAATGTGGGAAAAGAACACATGCAAGGTATCAACTGTACAACACTCTGAATACAGCTGCACCCCAGATAAAACTAAATAAATACGCAAGACTAGGAAAACATGGGGAAATAGTATCTTGAAATCCAGGATCCACAGCCAGAACAAAAGCACTGGAAAATGATCTCAATCGCAACGGTGTTGAGAGGTTTTTTTTTTTTTTTTGTTTTTTTTTTACAAAAGCAGGAAGGGCTGTGTTTACGCCAAACGAAGGAACAGATCATCCTGGCCTGACATGGTCTGCACTTCGACAGCGAGCGCTCCTTAAATCTCCCGTTGCGCCACAGTTCAAGTCTGCCAAAAACATTCAGCCCTTTTGTTATTTTAAAATTTTTTAAATCATACTGTTTTCCTTTATAAATTTTTCTCCTGCCTCCCATTTGATCATTAGTGCTGCAGTACAGAGAGGAGCGAACGTTGGCAATGACCGCACTGTTTAAGCGAAACAGGGCTGATTTTTGAGTCTTACTACAGGGCAGAGTTCTGTATTAAATCTCCATTAATCTAACGGCAAGCTTTGTGAACTGCAGATTTTTCATTTAAAAAAAATCCCTCAAGCAAAGCCAATTAATGAGATCGAGCGGTTTCGACATTTGTCCCACTTACAATTAACGCTAATTCCACAGGGTGTGCGCGCTGCGTATTTCCAAATACGGGAGCATCTTAAATTGCGAAGGCCAGCAGCCATTAAGGCTATAACGGGCTGCATGCACACGCGGACTTGCAGACGCATGTACGCACACTTCTTTTACCCGCAGACACATTCCAGGAAAACACGTGCCGTCATTTTGTTGAAGTAACAAAGGGAGGAAGTTCTGCAATGAAGGGTATTTTTTATAGACCTAAAACAAAGAGTTTTTTTGGGTAGTAAATTATGGATAAGCTATCTGGACTGGAATGAAAATTAAAGCCGAACTGTTCACACGTTCATGTGACTTCCTTGTGTGCCCTTCTCTTCTGTGCCAGCAGAGATCTCGAGCTCACTAGCATTGCCCTCATTAAATAAACCTTCCAGCTCTGCAATGGGGTTTGCTGACAAGCCAGTCTAGTAGGAGTTCATTACAAGACTGGATTGGGAAATTATTCACATCCTAATTAGACCTCTTATTCACTGTCAAACACAAGCCCTTAAGTTAAAATGCAGCAGTATGAACAGTTACCAGCCAAGGAAGGGGTTGGGGTCATCTGTACAACACAGGGTCACATTCTTTAATAAAATGACTGAATGCCACTTTGTGTGGTGAAAGCACACAGATTTATTAAACAGGAATACCCTGAAGCATTCTCATAAAGGCACGGTGGACACAATGAACTGTGCTACATTTCTAACATAATTTAAGCTTCCCCATCTGCCTTTTTTAAAAAAAAAAAAAAAAGCTATAATCAGTTTAAATTCAGTTCCCTTCCTTATTAAACCCTTAATTGTGCACTGTAAACATTGTTACTGCAAACCACTTCTCTGAGGAAAAAAAATTAATAAACTGGGTAAGAAGAGAGTTCTGCGCATTTCAAATTAAGCAGGAGTCCAGAACAACGGGCAGAAAGTGGTTTATGGTCCATAGAATGGACCATCAGAACGCACATCCCTTAACATGTTACTGACCATCGCAACTTACCTTTATAATGCATCACAAAAAGCAGGAATTATTAGCAGTGGTTACAACTTAATGACGCCGTTTCCGTGCTCCCACTACACGTCATAAAGAAGGAAATTACGATGCTCGTGTGACAGTTGGCTGATTACTGAGAAACGCCATATCGTGTGTGCATCTCATTCACCCTGGTCTGCATTTATTTCCTAGACGTTTGACTTCAAGGCTCGTTGCAGGCTCCGGACAGCGCGTGTCCTGGCCCCCGTCCGCGTTTGAGAGTGTGGTCACGCATCACGAGCTGAACCTGCGGTCCTCGACAACAGAGCCTTCGCTGTCCGTGTAAACACCAATTACAGGACAAGGGGCGATGTGATATTTCCCACTCACTCTCTCACACTGTGGAATTCGCTGTCAGAACGTATTTGGATCTCGCTTCCAAACCAGGGGTAATATTTCATAAAGTTAATATGTCATAAAGCAACTCTTAAATGCGCGTTATCATTGCCCAAAAACACATTCTGTACATTTTCCAAAGCTTTCCAAAACCATTTAAATAAAATCCCAAAATTACATTTTTTTCACAATTTGAATGAAAATTACTGAAGCATACATAAATTATATGAAATATATTATATTCACTACCATGAACTTAAATTTAGCATATAGCCTAAATTTAAAGGTTTAAACTCGCCCTTTTTTTGTATTCATACTGCTCTTCGTTCAAAATCCTCCTCTACCTCAGTGCAGGCTAGTTGTTAGAACTCATGAGTTCATCAGAACTATACATTTTTAAAAAATATTTTTAGTTCTCAACTTATTTATATACCTTCAAATAAAATTAATTTTGTAAGGACGGTGTTAAACACTTTAGAATAATCTTTGTTTACGGGATGAAAACTTCAATATTTCGACAATCTCATCTGAATTGAGTTATTGAGGATATTATGCCTTGATGTCATTTTTAGAGCCCCGTTTATACCTGGCCAACACGCTGGTACTGTCGCTGGTAGGGCAGCCCTAGGTTTGATTTAGTGATGCTAAGAGACAGAAAATCTGGAAGAAGGAAAATGGGCGAGAGAAGAAGAGCACAGTAATGCCCCTATGGCGAGGGTGTTAAAATATTTTAAGCCCTCTCAAGACCTGTCTGAACAGGACACTGAGAACGTGGGCCATCGCTGGAATTCCCCAAATCCGGAGGCCACAGAGGAGAGATGTCGGAGGAGGCCTGCCTGAACACAGACCAGAGGACCCCAAGCCCCCCCCAGGAGCCACGGGCCTTTCTGCACTAAATCAATCAACAACCCAACAACCCAACGCACTCCCTTTTCCATTCCAGCAACTTCCACTAAAACCCAACCCCTTGGGAGAGACTACCACAGCGCGAGTTCTCAAACTGAACGAACATGCGCTCGCAAGATGGAGACACTGACAAACCTTGCACGTCTGCCAGGTGCCTGACATTCTTATCCTCTCGTGAATCTCTCGCGGGACAAGAACTCCAATCGATAACGATCATTTTAAAGCTACCTGACAGAACTCTACAAACACAGGCGGGCTTGGGGGGGGGGGGGGAGAGAAAGACATATTCTTGGATTAATAAAAGTATTGTTCTTTGCATACATAAGTGCAGAGTATTTGTAATTAATCAGACCGTGCACATAACCTGACCAATTCAAACCCGAGTGTCAGGAAAGACAGAAGACAGGTTCTCCCGCCACGATTGTCAGGCTGTCAGGATGAACATACCGTAAACCGAGAACCAGAGGCTATGCAAAACACATTAAACACACGGAAGTTCTCTGCGGAATGGATGCTAAAATAATTTGCACAGTTGTGTTAGTCACATAATTGGTGGAACTTTTTTTTTTTTTTAATTCAAGTGAAAAGCTGTTTTTTTTTTTTTCCTCACAGGTTTAATAGACAAGTCACGGCCAATAAAAAGTGCCCAGTCATCCACCAGAAACAAAGAAATGGAACGGGCTGGCCTGTGGAGAGAGTGAAAAGGTTCCTCGGCAGGACTAAACGCAGTAACAGGGAAGGAGCACAAAAGCTACATTCTGTGAACGTGCAGTGACGGACACAGTCTGACGAACGGGGGGGCGAACGTACCCCTCAGGAGCTCTTCAAAAACGTGGCACGCAAAAACATTTTCTGCTCTGCTTTGCAAAAGGAGCTCAAGCGTACCCTCCCCTCCACCGCTACATACACATTTACTGCTGCCACTTAAGTGTTTTACAGGCTTGTGTTTCCAATCTTCCACACACATCCATCCGGGAAGTCTTTGTGTATTGACTTTTAGATATGGTATCATGCATAGTTTAACAGATACAGAGGTCCATAGTACCTAAATGGCTGCCAGTCTGGGGAGCTCAACACTTTTATCTGATTGTACGTAAGGACATGAACAAACTACGAATGAGTTCATTT
The DNA here is from genome assembly GCA_039654925.1 of Anguilla pacifica. NCBI lineage: Eukaryota > Metazoa > Chordata > Actinopteri > Anguilliformes > Anguillidae > Anguilla > Anguilla pacifica. The sequence continues at coordinate 75,409,564 of CM077285.1, read as the reverse complement.
ATAAAGACGATACGCAATGCAAAGAACACAAAATAAGTACAATATTGTCCCAAATATGAATGTAGTACATATCAAAAACTAGATTTTAAAAAGCAAATCTTTAAGAATGAAAAGGCATATGTTGACATGTGCACCAGGTCATCATTCCTGATGGAATTCCTTCATGGTTAAAATCTATTCATTCTTAATGCTGATTACGGACCTTGTCTTGATTCAGCACTCTTTGGACACCAGCACAGGGGTAGACACTTCAAGACTATGCGCCACAGAGGAGTTTCACGTCTACAGAAAATGGTGTGAGTGCAGCTAGAGGGCAGAAACGACAGAAACTGCGTCATTTTATCATCATTATAACTACCGATGCTATAAAATATTTTAGTGTATCTTTTGTTCGCTACAACTTACAACCAGATAGGCCAGGAGACTACACAAGCCTACTTAACACACAAACGACCTGACAATGATCGTTTCAGTAAACTGTGTGTGTGAAATGATGTGTTCATAACTTAATGCCTAAAGCCTACTGTTAACTATGTCGCCTGCTTTTCAGTATGGCCAGAACTGAAAAGGCACAAACACCAGCCTTTTCTTATGTTAAGTTGTTTCAACATGTCTAAGCTAAAGCACTTCAGATATTAGTGTGGAAAATATGCTCGCCTGTGATTTTCTTCTGTTGAAGATGTGTCACCAGTAGACGTTTGTAACCATTATTTTGCACAGATGACTTGTGGTTAAGGTATGAATAACATAATTTGGGCCCATTTTGGACGATCATTCATCATTTCTTTCTCAATATCTTTTGGTATCTGGGGCTCTAGCTCCAGTTTTCAGTCTTTACAGATAGGGACGGAAAATGTATCTTAAAAATGAAAGGGATTTAGAGAAACAGGCCCGACAGCCTAAGTCAATTTCCTGTGGAATGACCCCAAATCCATTTTCATTTACCCAATTTAAATTCCAGTCAAAGAAAGACCACAATGGCAGAAAGGTTTTTTTTGGGCCTAACCCCCCCTACCCCCCCCCCCCCCCATCACTCCCCTCTCCCCGCATCTTTGGCTCTCCATCCCACCTCCTGACACGGCTCAGAGGAATTCTCCACATAGGGAAGAGTTCCACTGTGAATACTTCAACAAAAAGGGAGCACTGACGTGTCTGAGCAGCAATTAACCGTTAATTACAGGGAGGTTAGGAGACAGGGGAAAGAGAGGAACCGAGATTATACATCCTCGTGTAATTACAGTACTGCCTCTACAGCAAGACTGAGGACTCTACTGCCACTGAGCACAATAGCTGCTCCTCCTCCTCCTCCTCACCACGCGAGTGTCAGTCCCATTAAAATTTTTAGGCAGCAGTAAAATCATTAGGAGAACATGGGATTTCACAGGCTGTCAATACTATATCTCTAATGAAGGGGTGCGCTCCACAAACTGAATTTGCATCATTTTGCAAAAAAAAAAAAAATAAATAAAAAAAAAAAAAAAAAAAAAGTCTTGTACACACAAGTGATGCAGTGGACAGAAGTACTCTCTTGTCAGAAAGAATGCAATACAGCCACCAGGAGTGTGCGTTTATACATACTAATAAATTCTTTTTTGCACGTGTGACCAAATGATACCCAAGCAAATATTAACCCGGAAATGTTTTTTTATCATCCACACTGACTTTTAATTTCGGCAGTCTACATCCAGAGTCTTTTTGGATTCATGAATCCATGAATCCAGTGAAACCATCCAAAACCACTGACCCTTTCAATGGTCATTATCAAAAAGAAAAAAACCCTGAATGATAATGACACGGCATTGAATACAGCTCTTAAGCTTCATTTTTATACCCAACAATGGAGGAACCCGTCTATGACATCACAAATAAGCCCATGAAGACACCACAGTGGGTCACAATGCAGGGAGCTGGACTGAAGTTCCCAAGAGCAGCAGGAGCCTGGGAGAAGGGCCCCACCGGGCCAGGAAGGAATCCCAGGAATAAAAGGCGCAGGAAACAACCCCGAGAGAAATCCTGTGGGATAAACCCCCAAGGAAAAGCCACAATGAATCAGGAGTGCAGAGATCACAGCTGAAAGCCGACCAAGCCCGTTCAGCTCCGCACTGGACTTTGGCCCTGGGTCCAAATTCCATTTGACTGCTTCCCTTGGAAACAGGGGCACCCATAATAGCAACTAGAGCGATTTTTTTTTTTTTTTTTTTTTTTTTTTTTTAAGCCTAAGGCACGGTAGGCCTGAGTGCAGTTTATGCTCTGCCAATAGTGAATTCAGCATTCATTACAGAAGCCCTACTTCAGAAGCGAAACTGGAATCTTGCCTGGGTCAGCCTGAAGTATCGAGAAAAGCTTCACTTCACTGTGCCCTGTGGCAATTGGACAGTCAATCTACCCCACCGCAGGGCTGGTGCTCCTCACCTAATTGGCACGGTGCGGATCAGATGTAACGTAAAAAGGCCACCAGAAAGAAGGCAGCAGTGTGCCCAACGAGAGTCTCGTTTCCAGTCAAGACCCCAGGGAGAAAGAGGTGGGACACAAAGTGCAGAAGGTCTCAATATTTCCTGGAGATCTGGAGAGGCATGTATGTATGTATGTATGTATGTATGTATGACAGAGTGCATCTTGGGCACCAGGGCATCTGCAGAAGACCGGATCGGCCACTGTGCTGCAGCTCTGCTGATCTCATCCTGACGTTCGCTCTATTTTATTCATCTTCACTTCACCTTCTAGAACCTTCTCTCGCTGGATCCCGCCAGTAAAATCAAACAAAGGCCCGGGCCTCAGAAGCCCGGGGAGGACAGCGATTGGGCGGTCATTCTGGGAACAGCAGCCACCACCAAACCGGGAGCAGTGAAGAGGACGGACTTTCTCTGGTCACAGACAGCGAAGCTGACAGACTGATGGCTTAGATAGCTTGATGGACAAGTTACAATTGATAACCATGGTTTAATCATGTAATGACAAATATTTCAATATGCAGTCACCCCCCCACACACACACAAGTTTTTTTATTTATTATACCCACATGAAGATAATGGTTATTGTTTGAGTATCAACAGTAGAATACTGTTTTAAACATTATACCTCTAAGCAGCCCATCATAAAGTGGAGAATATTACGTGCGTTACTCAGCAAGAGAACATTTTCCTATAAAAGAGATAATTCTATGGTCTGTTATGGGAATACTGCAGTCAGCCACAGACCGACACTCAGACAATCTGTTTCAACCAAGTGAGTCCCTATTTTATTGCCGGAGGCACTGCTAATCCTACCTACAACATCATGTTTGTTTATGAATAAATTAAACAGCTAACCACATCTGCACTGCTGTTCATCAGGCTAGTGGAGGAACACTGTGGCCCTTGGAGACACCAATACACCTGAACGTGTGGATCTGGAATATAGGTAAAATGCTGGCCTGGTATTTCTAGCAAGCACCATAAAGGACAGCAGTTTGGGAGATAGGCTTATCCAATGTACGATGCAGCAGAAACACAGATGCATTCGTCTGACTGATGAGAGCGATGGTAACAGACCTGGCTAACGACATCCTCAGATGAGCAAGTACAGATGCAACATCACTGAAGCGATTACGCTCACTAGACTAGGCGTGAGCACTGAAGACGCTTTCAGACTCCAGTCTTTTAACGAATAAATCCGCTCACTTGCACTTGGTGCCCCTGGGCTCGGGGAGAAATCAGTTTAGGATTCAGTCACTGGTTCACCCGAGGTGCAGCTGATCCAACACCACAGCAGAGTGGAACAGGAGGCTCAGATCCCCATTTAGGCAATAGAATCATATCCAGATAACAAGCACGCAGCAGAAGAGGAGATATGCCAGTGGTTCATTGTGAGGTACACAGAGGATTACATGGTGAAAGCCAAAGACAACCTTACATTACATTACAGGCATTTGGCAGACGCTCTTATCCAGAGCGACGCACAACAAAGTGTATAACCATAACCAGGAACAAGTGTTGTTGAAAACCCTAGAGGGAAGTACAGTTCCATGTGCAGGGAACGACCGCGTAGTTTAACCCTTTTTTTTTTAATGCTGGCACAAACCTAGCTACCTGTATTGAGCTTGGAGTCTCTCAGTCTCATCTTTTCTTAACTGAAAAAATGACTTTGGCTTTCTGCCTGAACAGGCTAACTACACATTACGTGTGCACACACTTCCGTATGAAAGCAAGCTATGCGAGCACCACTTGAAAGCAGCCAGCAGAATGTCTAATCAATTTACCGGGGAAAAAAAAAACCACCTTGAGTTTTAATGGTACAATCCTTTTACTGTCTTTTGACTTCTGCTGAATCAACTGTGAAACTTTCAAGCCCTTTTAAGCTGGTCAATTAATTACAGAAAGACGTCAAGTTGGAATATCTTCTAAATAGCAGACATCAGCTGAATACATATTAACTTCATCCCATACTTTCTAATTAGCAGTTCACAGACAAGAACTCTAGGCAATGTCAGTTAGGTAGGATGTTCTATTTATACATAATTCAATTATAGTTAAGTGGCAACAGGAAATCACAAAATCTCATTCATTTTTTTTTTTTTTTTAAAGTTAATTTTATTTCTTACAACAGATATTCAAGCAGCCAGATAGTTAATTTCTCATGTAACCTGCTTTGAAATCTGGGAAGAAGACTTCGCTATAGCATCTATGCAAACGTAAACACACTGGTGTATGCAATGCAAACAATGCAGTCGGCCTTGCGGTCAGAGCTGCAGCTGGACTAGCGTTTCATCACTACATAAAATATAAAGTGATCATGCTTTAACAATAGCAGCAAATATTTTAAATAAGTAGGTCTACTTTTTTCCACGCATGGCCATAGAGTGTTGGATGTGTCTGCGAGGCACCCATCAAAACTAAAGGATTTATGGTGTTGTGATGCCTGTATAATTAGCCAAACAGCTTTTCACCATCTGGGCAGCACATAATAAAGTTACTTTAATGGGGCAGTGCATGTCTTAACCGTTCCACTGCCGCTGATAAGGGGCCGAAGAGCTCAGTCACCTAGATGTCTGACTTTCCCCCAAGGTTCAGGCAACCTCTTCCGCGTGCAAGCGGCATCTCATTTTCACCCTGGACAATGTCCAAAACACATTAAGCAATTGCCCTGAATCCGACAAACGACGCAGCCGGCCTTATCCACACATCCAGGTCATGGAATGTCCAAGTTCCACACCGCCTCACGGCTGGGAAGATGAGATGTCCCCGCAGGCTTTCTGTAAACCTGTGTACGTGGTTTCAGTATCCCAAAATACAAATACGCAGTCAGCCCAGAGACCAACTGCAAGGAAAGGACCAAGGTTCAAACAATAATTAATGTCTCGGCAGCTGTTCCACTTAACAAAACAACAGCAGCGACACTTTTACACAGCACGGCAATCACTCATAAATAACCCTTGTATTCCTCTTGGCGACGTATCGTAATACGCCGGATTTTCTTGCGTTTTTCTCCCCCAGCAACTAGGACGGAAGCCTGACACCTGCTGCACTACAGGCAAGCCTTTCTAGGTCAAGAACGTCAGTAAGTAAATCGGCTGTCACAGCTGCGATTCCTGAAGATGCCGTCCTTCTTCTTCCACAACGGGCACCTCATTAAAAATACAAGGAGTTTACCACTCCGCACAGCTGGATCCAGCAAACCTGTGCCCTGCTGTCAAGTGACCGTGCACATGCACGTGTGCCCCAGAGCGTGGAGAAGCGCGCGGCAAAACATGCTCAAGCACTGCAGCCCTGTAGCGCATGTAGCGGCACGTCCATCTGCAGGCAGCCCCAGCACACGGGCTGCAGTAGGGACTGAAGTGGGTCAGTGCAATGCAGTGCACTAATCTAGACAGTGGACTGGAGTCCAAATGAACTTTTTTTTTTTTAAAAATCAAATTAGAAAAGATCATATGGTTATTGCTCCATGCCAGATCCAATAGCTCTATCTGTATCTATATGGGTCGCCAAGAATGTCAGTCAGCAAAGCAATATATACCAAGACAGGTCAAAGAGACAGGTTGTTAATCAGAGGTTATTAATACTTCTAATAGCAACAATACAACACCACATTTAGAACTTGGTCATAGCATTACTTAAGTACAAAGTATGCAACCGGAATGCATGTAGAATGAGAAGAGGACAACTGCAGATTAGTGTGTGATCAAGCCCAATAAAGGACATGTCCTTTCTTTACAAAAGTAGTACATATGCAGTGTCGTTTCAGAACTAAAGCCTCAAGTTAGAAGGCACGTCAGACCTTCTGACACCACCATTACCCCCAGAGAAGGAAAAGGAAATAGTTTCAGATTCTGGCCAGCATCAATCACCATATCACGCATTTTCCGCTGCCGTCATGGCGGACATTAGCCTACATTTATAGCTCCTGATAATTTGGTTTCTGTTACTGAGTCTACAGTTGGCTTTAAATCCCACATGTTCTGCTCCTGGTGCCATTTTATATGAAATAACAACGAGTTATCACATCCCCTCTTGACATGTGATAAGTCTGCTTCTTCGGTCAGTGAAATGTGAGCAAAAACCCTGCATTGCAGCCACAAGTTTTTTTTTTTGCTACCAAGTCCTCTATCTCGACCAAAGAAAAAAAGCGTTTCATTTATCTAGACTTGCTGCTTATTTCTAGACAGAAATAAGGCCCCGGGTTGACTATAAGATACGTCCATTTTTGGATCAATTCAACTTGAAATGCGACTTAACGTTATTCCTGCTGGTTAATTATATTTTACGGGAAGAAGCCAAGAAAACTATGCTACCCAGAGATCATCCTCAACCACACTAACGTTAGCAAGCTATCGATATGATGCTTCATCAAAATCTGGTGGCAGGCGGATATTCTAACATAGTTATGATAATGTTTGGATTGAAAACTTATTGAAGTTGCACATACAAGCAGCGGTTTAAATTGAACATTTTTTTTTCCAATGCGGTATTTCCATGCAGCATCAAAATCAGATTCACTGTTGTAACTTAGCTACTGCTTGCTAGCTAGACAGCACGGCCGGGTTCTCATAATGTCGGATGTTACAAGTACAACTTATAGCTCAATAAAAACCAATCCCCAAAGCATGCATTGAACGGTACCTGTCGTTTTGGTTTCAACTCTGAGTCAACTTCAATGCATATGCAATTAGACAGCAAGTAATTTATCGTTAGCGTGCAGAAGTCGTAGCTAGCAAGCTAACTGCAACTACGAAAGCTAGGTAGCTAAATATCGAGCCAGTCAGACAGCCGCTATAAACTTGGCTAGAATCCAATCTACTAAACCGTTAGCTACATATCTTAGCTCAATAAAAAGTGCATAGGAACTAACATGACTAGTTAGTTAGCTAACTATCTAACCAGCCAACTGCACCAAGACAGGAGACAGCAGACTAGCTAGCGCTGATACACCATATACTACACCGACACTATCTGCAACTTTATTGTAAAAAACGGCAAGATGAACACAGCTTGAGTTAAATATAAGATCAGCATTGGCATAGCTTGCTAGCAGTCAAACTGGGATGAAGTCATACAGCCAAAACATTCATCTAGCCACTTAGCCAACTAAATACAAAAAAGGATGTCAACACCATAACAACGTGGCTTGCAAGATAATTCACAAAGGCACAGAATATATGGCCAGAGTTGTTTCGGCAGGCAGTTGACTACCTGAGCTGGTCTTTGCCGTTTTACCGTTGGTTTACCGGATGCTCCGTCTGCGTTTATGCTGCTCCACTCCACCGGGCAAAGTATGGCGTTCAGGGAGCGGAGCCGCCCGTACGACACACTTCCGGGGCTAGTGCAGCTCGCGGTTACGTTGTTTTGAGGAGGGCTGGGAAGGCTTCACACACAGCCAGAAAGTCTGATCGCCACATTCAGCATCCTGCTTGTGCTAGCACCTGCTTACTGTACAGAGATTACTCAAAGGCGTGCTAGACATAGCAATAAATTATTTAAAAAATAAATAAAAAACCTTTTTTATAACTTTTCATTCTGGTACAGCCTTAATTTGAACCCATTCTGGTCTTTCATTATACAGGTTTTGTCCAAGTATCTGATAATAAGCTTTGCAATTTTACAATCAAACGAGCTTCATGTACATTCTCTGCAATTGCAATCAGTTTTCTAAGTTTTGAACTGACTCCGACCTATTAGGATCTGATCGTCTGTTCGTAATTTCTGACAGAATCAAACAATCAAACACGAAAAACTAAATGAAAGCCATAACTTGTTTCACAATGAGTTGACGTTAGGTGGCAGCATTTCACAGATAATGGTTGACAATCCCTATAATTTCCATATTGCAGTATAAATTCATATCATGGTTGATTTTGAGGTGTGTTTTAGATCCATTGTCTTGTTGAAATTGCCAGGTTTTCCGCTTCAATTTCTTCACTGACTGCTGTGGGACATCAGCTTTTGGGTTTTGCTGATATTTAGTTAAATCGATTCTTCCTTCCACTCGCATAATCTTTGCTGTGTTAAAAAAACACGTTATTAATTAAGACAGGACAGTGGACGGTGCAATCAATAATAAGTTTAATTAGTTCAACAAAAGTTGGGCACCGCTAATATGTTACTGTAGACGAAGCTCATCCGCCAGTCACCGCTCTGGCTGTCCACCCTCCAATCGCGTGCTCACATAACCTAAACATGTACATGTAATGTAAGGGCAATACATCCCAACTGACTGTTACACCCATCTACGGTCTATGGTTACACCACAGAACCCCAGAATATAATCAATCCATCCCATGCATAACAGTTGGCAAGGCATGTGGACTTCAAATGCTTGCCATGTTATTGTTGTTGTTTTTGTAATTGTTATTAATATTTTTTTCTTGACTTGGCTCTGTACTCTACAATTTTAAATTCGTATTCAAACAATTAACATGTGGTTAAAGTGCAGATTTTCAACTTTCATTAAAGGGTATTCTTATACATTTTGGTTTCACCATGTAGAAATTGCAGTGCTTTTTATATATTGTTCCCCCATTTCAGGGCACCATGTTTCGAACAAATGGCTTCACATGTGTTTCTGATTCCTTGGTGCAGCTATAAGACTGCTTTCACTAACTAGTCTTGATTCTAGGCTTTTTTTTCTTCTAGAAAATAAACATAAAAAAACAGAACAGTCAGAGACATAGGCCAAACCTTTGGCTTACCAAAATCAATGGAACATCATTAAGAAAAAAGAGAGCACTGATGAGCTCATTAATCACAAAGTGCCTGGTCAGCCAAGGAAGAGCTCTACAGTTGATGACTGAAGAATACACACTGTAATGAAGAAACAAATTCTTCACTGGCCAAGTCATTCACCTGGTCTCAATCCAATATAATTTGTGCTTCATATGCTGCAGAGATAAAGCAACCAGCCCACAAAACAAGCAGGAACTGAAGATGGCTGCAGTACAGGCCTGGCAGAGGATCATGAGAGAAGATACTGAGCACCTGGTGATGTCTATGGGTCACTGACTTGAAGCAGTCATAGCATGCAAAAAAGTATTGAGCACGACTTTCATTTAAATGACATGAATATGTGCCAAACATCATGGTGCCCAGAAATGGGCATATGTATAAAATGCGTAATGTATAAAAAGAGCTGTACTTTCTATATGGTGAAACCAAAGTGTATAAAATAACCCATAAACGAAAGCTGTGCACTTGGACCACATGCTGGACTATTATAAATCTAATAATCTAATTGGAGCCAAATCAAGAAGAAAAAAAGCTCTTCATCCCAAAGGTTGTGGAGGGCACTGTATGCGTATAATATAGCATGGCTGTTTAGCCAAGTTTCTCCACGTGCAAGACTACCATTTATCCTCACATGGAGGAAACTTAGTTGGGGAAAAAAAGGCAAACTTTGCAATATTGGCTAAAGATCCTTCCATACCAAAGAGGCTACAGAACTACTTCCACAAGCCCTTATCTGGACTGTTTTAATATTTTGCCAGTCATCCTACTGGCTTGTGCCATCAGGCCAGGTAAAATTGAACACAAAACAAAAAAGTATACACAGTGTGCTGGTGTTCTGTTCTGTTTTTCCACCATTTTTGCCAAGCACCAGCTAAAATTCAGATATGCATTTATCTCTGTGAAATGACAAAAACTTAGCATGGCAAATGGCACACACATAGACGTCTTGCACATGAATGAATGGAATGAATGAAAGCTCATTTACTAAACTTTACCAGGGCCTACATTAAGTTGGCCATTTCTACAAATTCTTGCCTGTAAAAGTAGTCAACTGGCAACAATCATATTTCTAGATCATTCTTTTTGGGAATGTTGCTGCACGTTTCCTTCTGTCCAAAACAAAGAGCAGATCAGATCAGGCCGCTACTGTAACCATCAGATTACCCGTCTCTCAAGTGGCGCATTCGGCTAAGGAACCCGTATACAGAGTAGTGATAATTGATCATGGAAGCAGCAACCATGGCTGAGAATTAAAAATAATTTGTTACAGCCACCAATACGGGTTTCACCTGGCAGGTCTGGACAGAGTTCTGGACTGTGGAACACATCACTGCATCAATGACAACGGTCTAGCTGGCCAAATGGTGCCATGAGACTGCACAATTACATCCAAGTTACATCACCACTGACTTTAAAAAAGTTTACAGTGCATAACTCAAGTGCATCCTCCCAGTATCCATCACACTGGTACATAAGAGGTCATTTACTGATATTTAAATAACTTTCATGACTGATCTCATGCACAGTACATTCACTGAGATTATCCAGATACTACAGACCAAAGTTATAAAGTGGCTTTTTACTTAACTAGGGGACACACATCCCCTTGTTACAAGAAGAGAAAAAAATGAAACAGTCTCCATTACCCATAAGGCTACACAAATGAGAAAACCGCATATTTATACATCTTGCAGGTTTATTACAATGGTTGGTAGATGGGAGAGAGAAAAAGATATCAAGGCAACTACAAGCCCCTCCCCTTAAAAATCCTACAGTCTCAAAAACAAAGTACAAAAATTGTTCAGAGCTTTTAAAAAGGAGAAAAAAATAAGACCCATACATCAACTTAAAAACGAATCTAAAGACAGGCATATGTAAAGTATCCCATGTCCATCGCCAAAGCAATTCTGTATATGCCCACAATCAACACAGGGGTGGGGAGGAGTGGGCAGGGGAATGGTGTGGGGTGGGGGGAGGGGAAATTGGGAGATCAGCAGACTTCAACGGTTTTAGCTGGTGTCCATCTAAAAAAAAGAAAAAAATAAACAAAAGATTAGAAAGTCAAAAGCATCACATGTACAGTTAGGTTCTCTTTTTTTTAATTTTTTTTTTTCACACTCCAGAAATGAAGCCAGTTGAAACTAGACGGTTGATGTGGGGGACTCACCCTGGCATTGTAGGCATCTAACTGTGCGTCCAGCTCCTCGGCAGACAGCGGCTGTTTGTTGGTACTCCTCCCTCCCCGGCCCCTGCCCCTGCCGGCACCGCGGCCTCCGCGCCTCGTCATCCCCCCAAAACCGCCCAGTCTGCTCCTGTTCATTCCCCCGCCTCCTCGACTCAACCTTGAGACACATTTGAGGAAGAGGTTTTCGTTCAGACGTGCAAGGCATTTAAACGAAAGCTGCGTAATGTTGTCAGGTCCCATTTACAAGCTATATTTCAGTCTCAATGTGGTTTCCTGGTAAAATAAGATTAAAATAAACATTTGCAAAATGGGGGAAAATAAATAAATAAGTTAAGATCAGGATACGTCTGGATAAGAGCGTCTGCTAAATGCCGGACAGTGCAAATGCCATTTCGAGCAACGCACGGCGGTTCCTCACCCCTGCGCGGCGGACCGCCTTTGCGTGTCGATCTGTGACGTGACGAGCTGGATGTTCATCGAGCGGCCTGAGAAGTCGGGAAAACACGTTTTTTTTGACCGGCTGGAGGCGCTGAGCTACAGACTGCCAGAAATCACAGGTCAAATAAAAGCTCGTTGGAATCAGGCCTGAAGTCGCGCCGTACCGTCCAGGGGAACGCCGTTGTACTGCTTCATGGCTTTGTGCGCGTCGGCCCGCCTCTCGAAGTGCACGTCCGCCGTTCCCAGGCTGCGGCCGGACCGGTCGTAGTGCACCGCCGCTTTCTTCAGCGTGCCAAACTCTGCAAACAGCTCCTGGAACGAGCCCGGGGAGATCAGGACCGCCTCACTCTCACTCAAACAATGTAGCCTTCAGGGTAAAGGGAAATCAGCTTCCTTCATTGCTAATATTTTGCCAAACTACAATCCTGGCCAGGAGACTTGGAAAAAAAAGCACGCACGCACGCACGCACGCACGCACGCACGCACGCACGCACGCACGCACGCACGCACGCACGCACGCACGCACGCACGCACGCACGCAACTTCAAAGATATTACAGGTGTTGTAAAAACAAAGCTGTAGGGACTCACAAAAATATTATCACTATAACCTCAAGATTATAACAAGCATTTTTGTCAAATTTGGCCAGGTTCGTCAATCTGTTCTTGAGACGTTATTTTAACTTCGGTTTACGGCACAAAGGAGTACATTTGAGAAGTGTGCAAAAGGTCACTCAAGATTTACCTGAATGTCTGCATCAGAGACTCCAAAGTCTAGGTTGGAAACAAGGAGCTTGCCGCCAGTCTCCACGCCAGCCCCGGCTCCACCACCGCCGCCGCCGCCGCCGCTGCCGCCACCGCCCCCAAAGCCGCTGTCGAACAGGTCATGCTGCCATTTGTCCGGAAGCTGCTTGGGCTACAAGAAAACAAAAAGAATGCACCTGTTGATTTCTGGCTCCCTGCCACTGCCAATCACAGCGATCCCACCCAACTAGCTTCTGGGAACACAAACTGATCTACAAGAATGCCAATAAACAGAATTTAACTTCTGCTCACTGAACTGCCTGCTATCCTATTTCAGGTGGTGAATACAAATAAATACTAAGCAGTTTTTCTTTTTTTGTTTAAGTACAAGGCACAGTGCTGCCAAGTACAACAAAGCACTAGACAGCAAAACCTGTACATCACTCAATATGTATTACTGACTGCCATTTAAAAAAATTAGACGCCATACTAGACACACTGAACCACGCTGTAATTGCTCAACCTGCTTATTCACAAAGCTCATGTTTTCAAACCGCCTAAATTAAACTCAGTACATATTCTGAATAACGGTTACCATACAGGTACCGTAATCCAAAACACAATACGTGTAAACTTGGGGAACAGCGGGAAAGCTATATGAAGTGCTGCCTACAGCATGTGCAGCCGGCCATACCCATCCACGGGCCCCTTGTCAAAAGCACCCTCCCGTTTTTTGCACCCAACGTTGCTTAGAGAACTGATAGTTGTCGCATGCCCAGTCACCATCAGAAGAATACACCAAGTCCGCGCTTTCCGTCAGATGCATGGCTGGCCCATTCAACTGAAGAAAAAAATCTGGAGGGTTTTAAGAAAAAATCTTGTTTTGACGGGCTCGCTGCAAACGCACTCGTCCTCTGTCTGGATTCCATCTGCATCCCAAAAATGTCGACTCCATGTAAAAGTTTTGCTCTGGAAAAAGAAAGTCTTTTTGTTTGAGTACACGGAGTTTTCAGGAGTCTGCGCCTTTAAAATGGTGAACTTATTCGCCCCGCAGGATCTCATCGCTGGAGAAATGGCAGCTGGATGTTCAAGCGTCCATTTTGTATACACGCCATTTTGACTTTAAAAATGGACCTGGGGTTATTTTTTCGCACTTCTTTTGCGATCAGAATTGATATTCGTCCTCTTCGTCGCCTTTAATAAAATTCTTGTGCGGTAAAAGGGTGTACAATTCAATGAGCGTTGTCGGTAGCCAGTACTTCAAGCTATTTAGCGCTAACAGCTTTCCGGTTAATGCTCCAAGTGATTCATTCATTCATTCAGAAAGGATGAGCTTGGTGGTTTGCATTTCAGCTTCACGTCGAAATCCTCAGACACGCGAATAATCTTCGTGGAGTTTGAATCCAAAATTGTGCGTTTTCTGCGCTTAAATGAAGATTATGTCTGGAAGAATCATGGTATTTCTGTAGAGCGCTGCCATGAAAGCCATATACTAAGTGAGCTCGCTAGCTAGCTAGCTAGCCAGCCAGCCAGCCAGGGGCCTCAAAGCCAATTCGCATACACTTTACGGTGACTTGGATAACTAAGTTAAAACTAAAGTGTACGGTCAAAAGTTTTTAGAGAAGACGACATTTTAAGCTACACTTCCTTTAATGCTGGTGACTCCCGCCCTAATTTATTAATGTGGCCTTTTTCCATAATGCAAAATCCAGGAACATTCCAGGGTAAATGCTAGCCAGCTAGCTGTTCCTTGGCCGAATCAGCTAGCTAGCTAGATATTTAACATGAGCTATCATATTACTTAACGTTAGCTAAAATAAGAAACTTTGCTGAACGTGGCATTTTCAGGCACTCCTCTTTCCGTTCCAATTTCTTTGTCCTACCCTGCTGTACGGCGTGGGTCTGCTTCTACCGCGACTCAGGTTCTGTCGATTCCGCATAGGGCCTGATCCGCCGCCGCGGCCCCCAAAGCCTCCTCCCCCGCCGCTTCCAAATCGACCGACGTTACCACCTCGTCCTCCACCCGAACCTCCACGACCACGACCTCCCCTACCACCACGGCCCCCTCCACCCCCTCGCTGTTGTTTGTTTTGTTTGATGATGTCGTCCAAAGACATATCCATCTTATCGGCCATGCTAACACCGTATTTAAAGCCTGATTCTAAAACGTAACTTTAAGGGCACCTCAACCGCGCACTACACGACTAAACTGAACAGCGTAGGTGAACTCAATATAGCCTCATTCAATGCATGCAGCGGGATCGTAATTATTCCGGAAGTGACGTTTTCACAACTTGGTTTGTAATTTCTGTTTGGGAACTTGTTAGTTATTTTATTTTTTGATATTTAGAAAAAGAAAAAACACAAACTAAAAACAGCAATGAATCATAATTTGCAGGCTAAATCGTACTAAAAATGGGCATCATTAATGGGCAGTAACATAACAGACCATTAACCACTGCAGCAAAAAGTAATCCACATTTGGGATGAATCATGAAATCCCATTACGGTCACCTGGGGTACGCTATATATACAAGCATTGTTTATCCTGAATAGATTTTCCATTGAGTTTAACAGGAAAGTTAATCAGGAGAAACAATGCTTGTAGTATCTACTGCATATCTGGCAGCAGCACAGTGGTTTGAAAAGTAAAAGTAAATGAGCAAATGGTGGCACAGGAGGTCTCAGGAGTGCATTTGTTTAATTCTTGCTAATGTGTTGTTAAGACAATTAAAAGCTTATTTTTTGCCATTTTGAGCTTGGCCCATTTTTTTTGCCCAGGAGTGTATATGGTTGCTCACAGCATTAGTAAATAAAACCCATTCAGAATTTGTTCATTCAGCTTCATCCGTACCAGCAGGGGGCAGCGTGCTCAAATATTTATGCAAATCAAAACGTCCATATATTGTTCAAACAGGCAATATAATGTGAGTCGAATTGGTAGTTCTCCTTCATGACAAAACAGGAGGTACCGTTTATAAGCTATGTATTTGGGTATTTTTCGGAGAAAAAGGGTTGTCCAGGCAAGGAGGCTTATTGGTTGTTTAACCATTGGTCCACCGAACATTGCGACGTGTACTCCAACACCCTAGGTGGTAGTAGTGCAACTCTAAAATTTTTAAACAAGCGAAGAAGAAGTACGGAAGTGGAGGAGGAAAGTGAAATCCGGTTGGAATTATTATAGGACTACAAAATCGTTCTGTGAGTACACTGGTAACTAACTAGTAAACGCGAAGTAGCCTATAACTTCATTTTGTAATCATACTCGGCATTGGTATCTGTATTTATAACTAGCACTGAAGCAGCCATAGCGACGACCACGTCTCTTTCCTTGATGATCGCATTACAGTACGTGCAATTCGAATTTTAAATGATAGCCACGTAAAAGCGGGTGAAATAGTTTACAGCGGCTCTGTTTTAGAACAAGAGTTAGTTGGTTTGGTAGCATGAACTGTGTTTTCAATGCTTGTTCTACAGCATTGACGGCTGGTGATGAAGGTGAAAATCAAACAGTGGAGCGGCGTGGCCTCTTGGCTATGGGTCGCTAATGACGAGAACTGCGGTATTTGCAGAATGTCTTTCAACGGCTGCTGCCCTGACTGTGAGTTGACCTATTTTTTTTACGTAGTTACTGTGTTCTAAATGCACTGTGGAGTTCAATGCTGTGGTGTTGCTTCATATTGCATGGGTAACGTCTTTTTTGTACAACATTATAAGAATGAAAGTCAGTTCAGTAAGTAGTAGCCGACTATTAACTGCTGTTATCGATTTATTATTACATTACCTATCATCAAAATAATGACGTCTTAGCGCAACACTTCATTTTTAATACAGTACCTGCCGTCTCCCTCCAGGTAAGGTGCCTGGTGATGACTGCCCACTGGTTTGGGGACAGTGCTCCCACTGTTTCCATATGCACTGCATCCTCAAGTGGCTCAACTCCCAGCAGGTGCAGCAGCAGTGCCCAATGTGCCGCCAAGAATGGAAGTTTAAAGAGTGACATAATCATTTGAGCCAGACAAAGACTGTTTTTGAAAGCTGGGGTGCCACAAAGAACTTGAAACATTATTGCATGTTAATTTTATTTACCTCTGTTGTGTACTATACTTTCTCACTTAAGTTGATGGTGGTTTTTTATATAAGGTTTTGTGACTGGACAGCTGAGACACATAAACGCATACAAACCAAGTTCAATAATCTTGTAACAAATCCAAATGCTACAAAATCGCATTGTTTAACAGGTGACTTAATGTGCCTTCTCAATCGCTATTTAAATTGTATGTATGTACGTAGGTGCATATTTATGATTTGTCTGCTGCCTCTCATGCAACTTTTATTCTGAAAAAACTTCATAGGTGCTGAAAAGGCTAGTGTCTAAAAGCTGTGCTACATTTGCATTCATTAAAAGTGATTGGAGGTGTGCAGGAACAGCCATTGAAAATGGTCAGCATTCTATAGGGCTGTTAATGGGGTGCCTAAGGAAGGGTTGCAGACCCCTGCCCTAGACGCATGTGAAGTGCACGCCTCCAGCACAGTGACTGAAGCTCAGCTGGGGAACAGGTGTAAGTAGTATTGCTGGCCATCAGGACACGTCTTGGGAGTGAGATGAATGCCAGTCTGTGCTTTCTCTACGGAAGGACATTATAATGTGTGTAAAAAATCTGATGGGGAATTCCAAATTTGCACAGAAAATGGGGTAAGAATTTAAATACGCAAGTCACTGATATCACACGATGGCTGTACTAATTTTCAGGGAATTTCTTGGCACTGGCTGGGAACACAAATTGAAGTCATAATTATACTTGTGAAAAACAAAATCCAGCATGTGAGAGCTTATATCCAGTAATTGGATTCTTTGTGTCATTTGACCCACTGAGGTGTGGCATAAGTATACACCGTTCTGCAGTATCAGGTGCTCCAAGTATGTTATACTTTGTTCAGTTTCAAGTTAAAAAAAACTCCAGTGGTTCTGCCAGTATTCTTTTACCATGGATCAAAGCATGTTTTATTGTAAATAAAGGGTTTTTGTATATCTTTGTAATACTCATTTCTTTACCCCCAGATTAAGAATGACCTACAAATGACATTAGGCATTCTCATTCCTGCAACATCTTCGTATTTAGAAGGCAAATAAGCACAGGTGTGTTCTGAAGGGGAGTAGGCAGGTGTACCTTTTCACCTTTGTCAGCCACCTGACTAGTGCAGTTACTGCCCTGGAAGAATACACTGTTTACACGGCTGCCATTGGCAGACTGAGCAACAAGGTAGACAGCTGCCCATTGACTGAAACTAAGTACTAAACTGATTTTTCAGAAGAGTCCCTGACTTGTTCCTTGAAATCCATGACTGTTATGGACACAATGGCAGGGTCCACAACGACAGACCTGTGGTCTTGAAACCGAAATGGCCGTCCCTGAAGGCTTCAATGCCGATCGACTGCACGTAGCCTAGACTGTGTGACAGCGTTGTCTTCAGCAGCACCAGCCTGCGTAGACAACATTAATAAAAATGGAAAGGGGGGGGGGGGGGACGATGGACAACTTGAAATGCATGCATATTGCTGAACGTGCATGGTCCATCTGCAGCATCAAACCTAAGTTGATTCTGGTATACCATAGGGGCAGGGTTCCAGGGCAACATAGCTCAGGAGGTAAGGCCGATTGTCTGGCAATCGGGAGGGTTGCCGGTTCAAACCCCGCCCTGGGCATGTCGAAGTGTCCTTGAGCAAGACACCTAATCCCCAACTGCTCTGGCGAATGAGAGGCATCAGTTGTAAAGCGCTTTGGATAGAAGCGCTATATAAATGCAGTCCATTTACCAAGGTTCCAATGTTGGTGCAATTAAGTTGAAATCAGTTTACCATAGCATTTTACTGAAACAAAATTGCATTTGGGATCTTTGAAATTATGTCTGCACAACTCAAAATAAACTGCACCAAAACACATACAGTAAAAGACTCACGACATTACAAACATGTCTTAAGAAAACTTTATTTACACAGCCCTTCCCCAGTTATTTTCCAATTCAGGTTAATCTTTTTGGGACTTGCCTTTCCTACTTTTGGGAAGCAGTAAATAACACTGGCTTAAACAGTACTTCAGAGAGAGGAATGGTGCAGATCCCATTCTGTTCACCATTAGTGGCAACAGAAATTATTGAAAAGCAAACTCCTTGGTTTCCCATGTTGACATTGTAAATTTTGATCCCTCCTGCATTTACTCCTCCCATATAACTACATCAGGAAGATTTTGTTGAAACCTGCAAGAACATTCATTTCCACAGTATAAAAAAAAAGTCTTTTGATAAAACTGAGCAGATCTGCACACAGGATCTCAGCAGTTCGATTTGCCCCTCAACCCTAGCACTAAGGATAGTGTTGCTGGCTCATGCAATGCCGAACACCCAGATAGATGACCAATTGGGTTCCGAAATGGAAATTCACAACCACAACCATCACAAGCTGTGTATTTCATCCATTCCAGAAGAGACATTTACAAGGGTGGGTCAATGTCAGTGTTACTAAGTATACCTGCAATAAACTCTTTCAGTTAAACCCCCAATGAATCCTTTGATAATGGAGAAAATCTGTTGCGTAAAAACAACTGCTAATTACTCCAGGCAAAAGTAAGTAATTGTTAAAAGGACCATCTTCAAATTTACTCATGTGAGAGAGGTTTGCCAAGGTGATGCGAATAAACCAAACCAGGGTAATGGAACCTAAGGGGCTTTAGTAGAATGGTCAAATTTACCAAGAAGCCAGGAGCAGAACCTTGTCCATTAACTTAAAACAGACCGAACTTAAACTTTCTCCAAGACACACATCTTTCAGTGCAACACCATCACAATGCAAGTGTGTGTAACTTCGTAGGCGTCAATGCGTTGACAGGTCTGCCACGCCATTAAATTTAAAATATTCAAGGAAAATTTTCATTAAGAGATTTCGCAGAACTATGGCAACATACAATTGTTCTGGGATTTTATATTGTATGGGCCTAAAACAAGATTAAAAAGGTCACATCTGCATCTAAACAATGATAACCTAGGCCTCCCACCCACTCTACATATTATCAACCTTTACTGAGTTAAAATAAATCTGTCAACAGGGAAAGGAAAAACATTCTTCGCCCTTCAGCACGTCCCTCCAAGGTAATGCATGAAGATGAAAAACGAACAAAGTTTGTATTTAAGACTGTAGTCCTTCATGTGTCCTGAAAGAGAGATGGAAAAATGTCTATTTGTACATTTTCATAATCATCTAGTCAGAGCTGCTTTCCTACTGGATCCAGCTTCAGTCAAATTGATGTCTTTCAGAAAAAAAATAAAATAAAATGTGATCCATGCTTTAGTCGTCTATTCCCCCCCCAGAATATAAAACCAGGAAGAAGAAGAAAAAAAAACCCTGAATATGTAATCCCAGGCTCCTTTGCCCTTTCACCTCCGGTGAGGTCACAGTCACACCTGAAGATGGCCAGAGGGTGATGGTTATGCATAAGGGTCAACTAAAAGTGACTTCCAGAACAAAGTAGCAGGAAAGATGCAAGTCACTGCGGGGAGCACAGGGCAGCAGGCCAGCAGTCTGGAAGGCCAAGGAGTAAAGGGCATCATTTCCCTGGGACTGTCAGACTGGGTGGTTTGCTGGTAGAAGGTTTATTATTTAAGTTCAAGAGGAGATTGGGAGGAGGCGAGGCAAGGTAAGGTTTTGTAAAGGTTGTAAGAGGTTGACTCGGTAAGATGACCAACTAAGACTTCTTGGAGTCCTGTGTGTTCCGCCTCTTAATTTCACTCAGGTCAACGGGCGTGAAAGCTGTGGAGGACAACAAGAAAGGTGGTTACGACATCAGTCCATCTCAAGCCTCACACACAATTTAATCTTCGCTGGTTTCTCAGGAGCTCACAGCTGAACGCACAACAGCACTACGCGAAACGTGATACGAGACGCACTGGAAATCGCAATGCAGGCAGACGGCGTGAGTGCATGCGTGCATGCGCGCACACGCACACGCACACACACATACACACAGAGGGTGAGAGGACAATGTCAGCCAAGCCCTCGGCAGCTACATGTTCTTCCAGTCAAGCAGAGTGGAGAAACGCGTGTATGCAGACACGTGCGAGCACGCGCAGCGGGGTACGTACAATGCAGCGCTGGGTTGGGGGTCTTCTCCACGTACTCCTGGGGTCCCCTGTCGCTGCGCTCGCTGCTCTGAGGCGATTTGACGTCTCTCATGACACACTGCCAGGCTGCGGGAACACAGGAGAGGCCTTAACGACACGCGCTGATGGATATTCACCTCTACATCTCCTTTTCCTTACACCGGGCATGAGACTGAGGGCCAGCCCAGTGAACAAGACCTCTGACCGCAAACCAAGGCATAAGATTATGAGATGTGTACAAGTCGTTGATGAATTCAGTAAGTTTTTGTAAGTGCACGTGATCACGGTGTCGTGTCTGAATGACGCCTTTTAGGGCAACTGCCTTTAATCGTACAGAGAAGGTGTAATTTTTCACTTGCGAGCGACAGACACAGCAGCACCAGAGCGCTCCGTGGTTGATGAGGGTTGTTCCAGTATTTGCCCCGGGTGACTCACTCTCGTGGATGAAACGCACGTTCTCCTCGTGTGCGGGCGTGAACAGCTCTCCCGTGTTGGTCGGAGACCGAGGGCTGGAGGTCCGTTTGTAGTTGTGAACCATTCTAGGAGCTGGTGAGCTAAAACGTACACCAGAGTCAGACGCATCGCAACAAAGACTCTCATCCAGTGACTCGCAAGAGCTGGTACTGGAAATAGGGAGTGGATGAAGAACAGTACACGGTGCCAAATGTCACACGTATCCTTATGTTTATACCACTTGTATCAAACGGTACCACACACACGCTTGTCAGTGACATGAATGTGAACACCCATGTTTAAGTTACATAGTCGCATTATTCTTTAACAAGTTCAGAAAGTTTTGGGGGGGGGGGGGGGGGGGGAGGGGGCGGCTTTTTGTTTCGGAATTTACAGTCATCCTCCACTGAACCGACTTTGTATGGAAACGAGATGTGCTTGAAACAACAACAAAACAACTGGATACTGCACCTCAAGTACAATGGAACCACACAAACATCTAGCCATGCCAGGCCTCTCACCTGGTCATCGCTGTGCTTACTCCTTTCCTGGTCCTCACTCCTCAGTTTACTGAAGCTTCTCTCAGTCTTTGGTGACTCCAATCTGTGGAATGAAAAGCACAAAAAAATAAAAATGAATTCAGGTTTCGCACTCCTGCACTGTGGGGGTAGACAGAACTAAAATCGTGAAACCTGTTAATGAGAGTACCAGGAAACGGACTGTAAAAACAAGACAGCATAAACCTGGAAAGTGTAAAAACGTCTTCACAATCAGTACTGTTTAAAAAAAAGCATATCGTAAGCCATTCATAATTTAATCAAAGCTGATATATGTAATACTGTATGTAATAATCTTATGTATACTGCTAGTATGATTGAAGCGGATAAGAACGCTAGATAAACACAGAACTTGCTAAGCATCAAATTCTACCGAGCAAAGCATGCAAGAAAAAGCAGCCACTGGAATTCCACACATTTACTCAAACTGTATAGCTAAACATCCAAATCCACGTTTTCTTTCACTCAAATGCAAGAAGGCGTATGTTTTCCGTAGCAAACTGTGTGGCGGGCAACGTTGGCTACCTACTGAAAGTGGGCGAAACTAGATAACTGACGGTAGCTACCCAACCTCGCGACAGCAGATTTCTCGGCGTACATGGCGGAGAACATAAATAGTCTATGGTAGCTAGCTTCTATGTCATAGAAATGATTGTAGTTAAGTCAGCGCGACGATGTCTAATAGTGTTGTTTACAAATGGCTAGCTAGCTATACGTGGTCAGGTCTCGCTAGACTAGCTAGGTAGCTAAGTGAAACACATCGCAAGTGGAACCTGTTCTCAATTTCCAGAGACGTGGAATTATCTGCAGCTATTTTAATAATTAATGTTTGCTAATTTTAATAGATACAGCCGTCTGCTAGCCATATATTCTAAATAATCCATGGTTAGTTACGTCATTAGCAAGGTATTTGTTCTGTTAGCTAAGGTTAGACAGCTGCCGAGCGAACAAAACATTCTGACTTCGACTTTCCAACTCACCACTACAAGCCTTCGAGTTCGCGCTATCTTAGACTTTAATTACGTAGCTAGGATGTATGTTGATATAGTACTGGGTGTTCTTTTTGTATTAGCTAATTCACACACTTTCCGATACTGCCTTTCGTCTTTCTTTCTATTTTTCTTTCTTTCTTTTCCTTTCGTTTACTCACTCGAGCTGTTGTAATTTAGGCCTCCCGGCCGTGACGCTGCCTATGCCAACCAATTCCTTCCGGTAAAGGTAAGTCATACGGAAGTGAATGCTTTGGCGGCGAGGGGAGCATAAATTTACTTGACGTCCAAATGGTTGATCTGCAATTGAAGCTGGACCGCGGCTGTATTTTGTGTTGTTGACATGTTTTATGTGCATATTTTTACCACCTAGTTATATTTCCAATATATTCAACTCTGTAGCAATTACGTAAATCATTCAGTGATGCAGGATGCTCATAAAATTAAACAATGAATTGAATCTCACAGTCAAGTTTGGTATAAAAGGCAACTTTAATGAAAAATATATATAAAAATAGTAAGACTTTCATAAGGAGATAAAAGTGCAAGTTAGGTATACAGGACTTCTCACAACACCTTTACTACTGTAAAATAAAATGAAGCAGCAAACAAAAATTATATTTTTGCAAAGAATCATACAGTGGGGTCATAGAAATGCTAAAGTTAAGCTTGTCGTGGAACAGAGTGGATCTTTGTGTAAGTAGACAGCAGTGTTGCCTACATTTGGTGATTATGAGAGTGCCTCCTTTTTGGGGGGTACAAATGTGTTGGAAACCACGTGCCAGCAACATCAGTAGTCTTGTGCGTGTGTCATTGTAAGTAATGTGATGTGATTTAAGAGCACTCTCACTATAAACTTAAATTTGTAATCTTCTGCCAGGTTTTTTTTCATCAGCATGCAGGTGGTATGCTTTGTAATTTGTGAAAATGTGGTGTAGACCTGGTTATTCATTTACATTTAAAGAAAATAATATTAAGAATTACAGGACACCCTGACAAGGTTGGCCAGGTGCCACTGTGTGATAGGTGAGTAGCTGCTGTGTATTAATGTTCAATAATTTACCTATTTGGCCTGGTAATGCAGGACTGTGGTCACTGATAGCTGGCAGAAACAGACGGCTTTTGCATTGGCTGAAAAGGTTTTGTCTACAACACAGAAGCACACACAAATACAAAATGCAGTAGCAGAACGAGAAAACAACGTTCAAATTTATACAACAATCCCTTGAAAACCATATCCTTCATGTATAAAAATGAACAAAAATATTAAAAAACAAAAAAAGAAAAAACAATCATTTTCCTTCCGTGTCTGCCGTCAGCGAGAAGAAGTGTGTCTCCTGATCGGCAGGAAGGACATCTTGTCTCAGCGGCGGCTTTCCGTCCCCATCAGGCAACCGTTCAGGGTTTGCTGCCTCCTGTCACTGGCACAGGTCTGTCGTCCCGTCCCTGCGAGCGCGCACCGGATCAGTGCGCATGCCACCGACTTCTCGTTCTCTTCTGCCGCCACAGCAAATCAAGAGGAGGAGGTGCATTTGAGTTCCGGCCATTGGTTGAGGGGTTCAGTCACAGCCCACCTGGAACATCCTCGCCAGCTCCTTGCACTCGGGGTCGATGAGGTCGGCCGGCTTTTCCCCGCACTCGTTCTCCGCATCGGCGCTGGCGCCCTGTGAGAGAAGGTACCTGAGCGGGGAGAAACGGGACACGTCAGCACGCACCGCAATGGCGGCCCCTCTCCCCGCGCCCGGGTTGAAATGTTTCTAATGGTTCTGTTTCTGAACTAAATGTAGGTTCGGGCCAGATTTACCGCCATGTAAGGATTGTACTTTACTGGTGTATAAACTGCCTTCTTTTTTGTCCTTCCTGGTGTGGTTAAGGTCAGAAAGTGTGTATTTGCAGTTTGCGTACGCATTCGCGTACGTGTTAAACTGTAACCAGGCAATCAGGCTCGTCCGTGTGGTGCAGATGTGTGCGGTGAGATAAACTCTTGATTGTGTTTTAAGAGAGGCAGCGGTTAAGCGAGGTACTCTCGAACGCAGAAACCACGGGTTCACGTTTCCAGACCCGAAAATGGCTGCCGACCTCGCGCGAGACTGCGCGAGCGTGCGACGCGTTGCGCGAGCGTGCGACGCGTTGCGCGAGCGTGCGACGCGTTGCGCGAGCGTGCGACGCGTTGCGCGAGCGTGCGACGCGTTGCGCTCGCGCTGCGGCTCACCGGGCTATGCGCGGGTACCCGTCGCTGCAGGCTATGTGCAGCGGGGTCCAGCCGTCCTCGTCCCGCTGGAGAACGTCCGCGCCGTGTTTCACCAGCAGCTTCACGCACTCCAGGTTCCCCGAGAGGACGGCCTCGTGCAGCGCCGGCATGCCTGCGGCGAGACGGACGGGCGCGGCGTGAGTCAGGGCTCGACTCAGACACGCGCAGCTCAACAAGGTCTGGAGCTGGACATTTCTAAGCCTTTTTATTTTTAACAAGTTCAAGCTAAGTCTTAGTTTACTGTTGCTCAGCAGGCATTGGGATTGAGTGTAGATGAGAGCACAGAGAAATAAAAAAGGACAATTGAATCATTACTAAGAGTAATATATTAAGAGAGACCTTTTAAAAATTGTAATTTACACATGATATTCTTCTCTTCAAACTTGAGTGCCGTGGTAAAACAAATCTATGTACATGAGATAACTTCAGTATTTGTGACCTGTCAAAATTGAAAAATTAATGACCCCTCTTTAAACTTAGCTCAAAGGTAACTGACAGCAGATATTGTCATATGCCATAGGTAAGGGACAAGTTTAGGCATTTAGTATCAATATATCATAAGACACATCCTCTTAGCAAAAAAACCAGAAAAGGAGAACCCTGATAGGGAGAGATTTGGCACTCAAAAAATGTTTGTTGTGAATAGATATATAGCATCAGGCGGAGAACAGCCAGGTCACTCACCGGACAGGTAGACGGTGTCTAGATTAACCTTCCCAGCTCGGATGAAGCGGCCAATCTGTTCGAGGTCTCCCTGTCGGACATAGTCTTGGAAGACGATGTCGTTCGGGAAGTGCACCGAGCGGCTTGGTTTGAGGGGCAGCGCGGAGCGAGGGCAGGGTGCCGGACCGAAGTCGTTAGGGATGCAGCGATTGAAAAGTGTGTTCTGCTGCACTGCATGCTGGCTGTAAAACTTCATGTTTTTAATCGGCGACAGGTTCCCAAAATTCACGAGTGATGCGGTGGCCCGGCAAACCGTAGGAAGTCCTCTGAATACTGTGTCCTCCAGAGCCTTTCCCAATTTATTTAGATTTGTGCAGCTCCTGTTCAGACAGTATAGCTTCTTGTCCTCCTGTATGGACTTTTCTTCTGTTTTCTCAAGAGTGGTGCTTTCTGTTTGTGCAAAGATCTCTCGCCTTGTTTCTGTAATTGGACAGTGCTGCCGGGAGTAAGGTGGGACGATTATATACCCTCTGCCGGGCTATTTTAGGGGCTGTCGCCTCACAGATCGAGTGACACGGGCTGCAAGATGAGTGGCCCCCGTCTTGTCCCTCCTCCCGGACCCGTCACAAGCCCGGAGGCTTCTCCTTACACACGTTGGCCCGTAAAAGAAACGACATCGGTAACCCCAGCTTGTTTTCACCGTGATGTACTGGGAACTTTTTTTAAAACTTGCCTTCACCACATTCCAAGACCGTGGCGGAGGTCACGTATGCCACAAGTCGCATGAAATTTCTAGCGCACACCGGAGGCAAATAAACGGTTTTAATAACAGTTGACGGATTATGTTACGGTTTTATGATCACGAACAGTACGGCCCTGCGAGGTTAGCGTCACAGCCGAACGAACAACAGCTATCAAGCTGCGTAGGTTATGCTGGTCAATAAATAGTCGTGTGAATGAAAGGCGCACGGTCATTATCAACTGCATATAATACAGGCCTTTAGGATATACTTCGTTTTTTTTTGGGGGGGGGGGCGGGTCTTTAATTCAAGTGATAGGGTGTGGTAGTTACAAGTGAAATGTACATATCTTGATCATGCTATCATTAGTTACTACAATCTACAATCTTAAGGGGTTTTTTTTAACGGAAAGTTGTCATTCCTCATTGAGAATAGTGACTTTATTTGACACTTTTACTGGTAGAAACACCATGTATTATTGCATAGGTGCTATATTCTCAAATTTACACAACTCAAGGCCCACCATATTTTTTTTGTTTTTCTATCCAAGGTATCCTTTGAGTATGATATTCACCCAGCCCTGTGTTAGTGCAACACTGGCTGTCTATTCGTTCTCTCAGGTTGTGCAACTTCTCATTTCTTGCTCAGATTAATGGCTTGCACTGAATGTACATAGTGCAAGCCACTCATCTCAGCAAGAAATGAGAAGTTTCACAACCTCAGAAAACTAATAGACAGCTGGTGTTGCACTAACACAGGGCTGGGTGAATAGTACAGTAGAAGTACAGTAAACAGCACAAGTGTACAATTAAAAATGATTTATAATCAACCTCTGAAAAACAAATATTCTGAATAAAAATCAAACCAATTCGTTGCCATTTGGCACAATGGTGCCAATTCAATTGGAGTCTGTGGTTCCAGAGCATATTGATGAACCCCAGATGCAGCTATAGCAAAGTTGTGTCCAATAGGAATTTCATGCATAATGTTAGCACAGAACGCTTTATAAGCTTGGCAGCTATGGTAAGAGCAGGCATTGCATGGTAAGGATTAAGATGCCAGAGAAGTTCTCGTGTGGAGGAACATGGTGGCCCGCACGCATGAGAGGAAGACGCGAAATATGGGCGAGATTTGGTTTCCAGAACACGTCAGGTCCCCAAAATAATCCGAAGGCATTATTGAAATGGCGCGTCCAATGGGCTCGCAAAAATAGCAGCTGAAGCGATCTCAAGCAGCCTGTGATTCAGCACCCTTATGGCATCAAGCACAGTTCAGCCTTTTTGGCTTATCCGCACAATCAGCACCTCCCTCGACCGAAAACGTGAACACACACTGCGCCACAGGAAAGAGAACGAGGACAGAAACGCATCCAGTGACAGGTTTGGTTTTTGTAAATTTTGTTTTATTTGGCCACCAGTTTACTTTTCAACAAGTCAAATTGAACGTGATGGAATGCTTTGTATTTGTCATACGTTTTTTCCCCCCAGTCAGTACAGTCAAAAACCCATGTTCATCCCCCCCCCCTCCCCCAATCCACTTCTCTCACTCCCCTTTTAAACCTTCCCCTCCCACTCCCAAAATCAAAATAAAATTACATTCACAACCCTGTCCACGGATGTGAGAAAAGCGCAAGCTCACACACACACACACACACACACACACACACACACACCACACACACACTGCCCCTCCCTGTCATCTTGACCAGAGACACAGTACAGCCCAGACACTCCACTTGGAGAGTTTCAGGTAGAGCAAAATAGAGGGAAGGTGGGGGGATGGGTGGGAGGGGTTACTGAAATGTTCTTTCCCCCAGATAAAGATGCCTCTCTCACACACACCAGTTCTACGATAGGTAATGATATGTGCAACTTCAGTAACAATCTAATCTCAGATGGCATGTATCAGGTTGGGGTGGCATGACTTGGGGGATTAAAAAAAAAAAAAAGAATAAAATAAAAAAAATCTTCAATGATCCCAGTTCTACAAGAGCTCAAGGGGCCAACACTGTCCCATGGTTACTGCTGGGCATACTGGTGCACATAATTGGTCAGGTTAAAATAAATTTAAATGAAAATAAAATTAAATAAGCTAACTGGAGTTTATTTTTTATTTTATTTTTCTTAAAAAAAAAAAGAAGAAGAAATCAGTAGCCAGGCTGTTGAACTGAAGACACAGAAGGAGAGAAAGCGCATGATTTGGTTTGGCGGGCGATGACGCTCCTTTGCCATGGGCCCCAGACGTCTGGTCCATTTTCATGCACTGATACAAACGGTGATATTAGCGGTCGAAGCATTGTGCTTCTAAGTAGGCTTAAACTGAAGCCCACGTTTCGTGATTACCCCTGACGTGACCACAGCCCTGAGAGATCAGCCTTGGACGGCCATCATGCATGTTCAGGCCTACAGACTGACTTCCAGACGGACATCACTCTTCGCCCCCCCCGCCCCCCCCCGCCCCCTTACAGTCATATCCCTGTAAGCTGCCTGGTGTTCACACAAATGAGAGATAATTAAATGGAGAAAAACAGTCTGGACTTAAATTTGTAAAGGAAAAATGCGATGTATGGAAACCAAAGAGAGAAACAACGGCCCTTAACAGGGCAAGCAACCCAACTGCACAGTGCTGTGGTTAAAATATGTACAGAAAATGTACAACTGAACCAAGTTGTGGTGGGTAGAGATTCAGATATGGGGGGGGGCGGGGGGGGGGGGAAGCACTATGCGAAGTTTTACAAAGAGCACCCGTCCCCCCCCTCCCCCCTGACGTGCCGCTTCAGTGCCGAGGTCCTGCTGGAGCGGGTCGGAGGGCGAGGCTGGAGTGGTGGTTCGGGTCGCAGCAGAGGCTTCCTGTGAGGCCTGGTGACTGAAGCGGCAAGGGAAGAGAGGGGTCAGTGTTCACAGGACAGGGTGG
This sequence comes from Anguilla pacifica, assembly GCA_039654925.1. Taxonomy (NCBI): domain Eukaryota; kingdom Metazoa; phylum Chordata; class Actinopteri; order Anguilliformes; family Anguillidae; genus Anguilla; species Anguilla pacifica. The sequence continues at coordinate 75,380,284 of CM077285.1, read as the reverse complement.
GGTTCGGGGAGGGTGGGGTTTGGGGCGGGGGGAGGGGGCGGTGGGGAGGGGTGCGTCTCTTCCGGCTGTCTCCTACAACTCGTCGTGCCCGTCCTCGCCGTCAGAATCCTCCCCTTCCTGCTGGTCGTCCATGTCGCCCAGATCCTGAGAGAGAGGTTTGACAGTCAAGATGAGCTCGGCGGAAAAAAAAAAAAAAAAACCCTCACATTAGTCTTCACTGGATTTCTCCCGTGAAACAAACATTTTACGTTGTGCAAAAGGAACAGGTGTTTGGAGTCAGGGTCACCGTTTTCCCTTAATGGACATCTGGCAGTGCACGCCAGACACAACGCCAATCCAGATGCGGACAGAAAGAAATATTCAGAGAAAAGTGCAGTCAAAAAAAAATAAATAAAATAAAATAAAAAATAAATTCTGCACCACATTCGATTCCTTCACCCAGTGGCATCCTCTGCCACGCCCCCTGCGATTCATTTTTGGCAGGCGCGGGCGGTAACAAAGAGTGCCCAGTAAAGGACGCGGGCCGGGCGGCTCGCCCGTTGCCGAAATGTGCCCGCGCTGAGGTGCCTGTTAGTGCGTGCGGCACCCCTGCGTCACACCCCCACCGCAGGGGGGGGGGGGGGGGGCGGGATGATGCTGAACAGCAGCGACAGCTGCCACGATCATCAGCCCCCCACGGTCCAGCCCTGGAATCACACATCGGAGGAGGAGGAGGAGGCTCGGCCGGTTTGAGCTGGATTTCCCTGGGCCTCGGCTTTGGTCCCGCTGGCTTCGGCCCGCGCGCGCTCTGGCCGATGAGCGGGGCGGGCGCGAGGCCAATCGGTTGAGCGCTCCAACCGCGGCAGTACAGAGACTGCACAAAAGACGGTACTGACGATTACCCGGCTCACAGCCGCCGGCGTCAGCAAAGCGACAGAAATTTAGCTGATGCCGAACGAGAAAAAAAAAAAAAAAAAAAAATCAGCTTCGGCGTCAGATGCGAAAATTAAGCGACTCCGAATCGTCGCCTGGCCAGAACGACCAGATTCAAATTCAAGAGCAGCCAAAGCTTGTCCAGTGTAATGGTAAAAAAAAAAAAAAAAAAAAAAACAGCCGTGTATGCAGCCGTGGCTATTCTAGGAGCGGACGGGACTGTCAACAAGTGTCCCCTCGGTTCGGCTGGCGCGGTCAGCAGCGTGTTTTCATTCACGTTTTTGGAATGGTCTCGAAATAATCTGAACCCCAAGCACTGTCCTGTTTTGAAACCAACGTGGGGTAACTGCAGGGAGGAATCTGCAACATGCGATGATCAGGCCCGTGGGGATACATTTCCTCACCGTTAAGACAAACACATGTTTACAAACATTAGGTCTAAATTAAGATATCTCGAACCAGATGATTTAGACACCACCACCACCCCCCCCCCCCCCACTTTAAACACAGCCTGCTGTTGCCAGGATATAAAGTCACCACCAGTCACCAATTGGCCATTTCTACCCAGTTAGCGCTTGTAGTCGAAGCAACTGAACCACCCTGAAACTGGCTACAATTACACGGTTGCTGTGCAAAGCCAGTCATCCATAAACCGAAGGAATAGCGACAGGCAATCGTCAAGTCTGGGAGCAAACTGAGCCGACACTGGCGCGGTGCAGAAGAGCAGTAGGGCCAAGATGGCCGCCGCAGGCGAGTCCGGCACATCTCCAAGGCTAACGCTAAGAGCAACAGCGCACAGCGCCTACACGCTAAACATAGAAACGGCGTGTCACACACGCTGCACGCGGAGGCTAATCTTAGAGACGCCTGATTGACTTATGGGCGATAGCCGAGGGTGTCGGGTAATAATATAGGAGAGTCCCAAACCAAACCTACAGGGAGTCTTATGGACTGAAAAGAAGAGAAAAAAAAAAAAAAGTGAAAATAGTGAAAATAAAATCAACCGGACAAATTCCATAACCAAAAAATGGCCGAAGTTCTAAACCCAGTCCCTCCTCGGAGCCCCCCCCACCCCACCCCGAGGTGCCAAACTTACGTCTTCCTCATCCTCTTCTCCTGCTGGTGCGCCACCCTCCTTGCCCCCGCTCTCCAGGAACTTGGTGAAGCCCTCCAGGGTCCTCTCCCCATTGTAGTCGATCACCTGGAACATTCGGTGGAACAGGAGCGGTTGACTGCCGGGCACGATTGCACAGTGTACGCAATGGTGCGGTTGACAGGATCACACCTGAATTAACTGAGCGTGCAACTTTTCCCCCCTCGCTGTTCCAGTGGGAAGCAGTACGGTTGTTGCTCTGGTCCTACGGAGTACGTCTTGTATCCCGTACTCTATAGGCTTTGCGCAAACTGCCCGATAATCTCAGTACTTTCATCTTTACACGTTATGGCAGCAGTGATTTCAGACAGAAAAAAGGGACCATCTGCCTTTTTAAATGATCACAAGCAACCAAGTTTAGTTTAACTTGAACCTCATTCTTTTTCAGAGACTAATAAATATCTGATCAATAAATCACATTTTAGATCCAACTGCTTGGGCAAGTAATCTTTTATTTGTTGGACCATCAAATTTAGGTATTGGTAGTACACCCTGCAGTGACAAGAACCATGAAGTTAACATGGCTAGATTAACACTGGTCAACAGTCAAACCGATTACTCAACTGAGGAACCATGCACTGCATTGTCTTGCAACAGTTGTAGCCCATACACTTCTAATCCTCAACGCATACCTTATACAAATTATGGAAATAGTCAAAATTATCCAGAATATACATTACTACAGTATTTGAGCATTTTTATGAGATTAATGTTTTTTAATTTTATTTATTTATTATTAGTTAGATTTATTACTATTATTTAATGGTGATGCCTATTAATTAGATGTCTATAAAATTAAATTTGCAAATACATTTAAATTATATAATATACAAATTCATTGTGTCCATGTTTGAACTGGGATAGGTCCAATAGGTCAGCTGATCCAAGGAAAGTAAATCTAAATTAAATTTCAGTATTCTAAGTGGTCCAGCTGGTCTCAATATAGACACCCCTTCCTTTACACAAACCGGAATATGAACCATCTGGCTCTTGGGGTTCTCATTTTCACAGCAGACCAGGCCAGACACAAGGTTATATTTGTCCGGAGTTAAGACCTGTTGGGTGGGCACTGACTGACTGCAATAGTCTAAAAGTCAGTCACAGGTTTATGTATAACACGAGCGACTTATCCACTCAAGCAAATGAACAAACTGGCCGCTCGTTAAATTCTTGTTCTCTATTGCTGCAGCTGGCAGTTCTCTCTGCCCTGCTACACTCTGTCAAAGCCCATGGGGGACACAGGACAAGGGGGAGGGGGGGGGGGTTTGGCAAACCAGAGCAGACCTTTAGCAGGGCTGGCATGCAGACTGTCACTTATAAAAGGGGTGATAATCTTTCCAAATGCACCTCCAAATGGGAGTGAGGAGTTCCCGCACAGGACGGCACACGGTCCACCCCCTCCACCGTTTAAAACTGCCGTGGGCGAGAGGAGCCACTGCGCACCTCTGCCAGGCCGCACGACCGCCCCGAACAGGCAAGGCGGCGGACGGGCAGTGCCAGGGGTACGCACGTCCGTCCGGCTGGCTGGCTGCCAGCGGTGCCCTCGCCGAGGCCGCCCTGCCCCGGAGACCCGGGGCGGCGTGCGGGAGATTTACTGGAAGGGCTGTCTCGGTTTCAGCACGTGAGACCTGGGGCTGAAAGGGGAGAGCCTCTATTTCTGGGATCCGGTAGCGGGGGCGAGGGGGCGGCTGCTGCTCGCGGCGTGATTGTGGCGGTGGTGGCTTTTATTACGCATGGCTTGGGGAAGGACATCCCGGGGAAGGCCAACGGTTTAAACTCCATGACCACAGGATCGGGACTGATGCTTTACCGGCAGTATCGCTGGGGGGGGGGGGGGGTTTTCCTGCCCACAACGGAAAGTTTTTTTGGCCGCTGAGCTCGGAAACAGGGACCATTAAGCGCCCCCTTCCAAACAAAAACACCAACTGCCATATTTATTTTGAAGGCTAAAATATCGATAAAGCTTGTCCAACTGGTTCACCCAAATAGAACCCAATCAGACGCTCTTCAGATGCATTTTGAAGAGCACTGAAGGCATAGAGCCATCTTTATCAAGTGCCCTCTGCCTCATCATCATCATCATCATCATTTATTTTATTATTTGATTTTTTATTTTTTTATTATATTTTACTGTATTTTATTCTAGTTATTTTATTATTTACCATGTTAGTTACTGTTGCTATGTTCTATGATCTTTTATTACACTTATTGTGTTTTAATTGTGTTCGTAATCTCGGCTACAGTGAAAATGAGGGCCTGGCCCTCAATTGTACATCCGAGAATTTAAATAAAGGTTCTGACTGACTGATCATCATCCTCATCCTCATTTGTACCACCATGTCCCTTGTTCCCAATGCAGAGAACACAGCAGCCCGAGAAGGCAGCAGGAGGAAGGACTCACCTTTCGATCCTCCCCAGCAGGGAAGAACTTGAGCGTGGGGAAGCTGTGGACTTTGACAGCTTCGATCTCATTGGCGGTGGAGTCCATCTTCGCCACAATGATGTTACTGCTGTCCTTGTACTTCTCACCCAGCTTATCCCAGATGGGAGCCAGCTGCTTGCAGTGTCCACACCAGGGTGCATCTATTGAAGGGGAAAAGGTCAGAGGTGAGGGCAACCCAGTGGATGTATTCATACTGCAACTCACAAGTGCACAATGTGTGTGTGTGTGTGTGGGGCAGGAGATGGACGCGCACTTAAAATGGCACAAAATCAGTTCAATAATGTACTATTGGGCCACAAGACAACCAATTGCTTTTTGAAGGCTAATTCCGATTCATTCGATTTTATTTGCCAACAACAACTGAAGGCACCACGAGCAAGCACTGCGATGAAGGAGCTCCATCAGAACGGCAGTGGAGTTTCCCCCTCCTCTGTCCGCACACAACAGGCCTTGCAACGGCTGACATTTCACCTCTAGCTGATTTGAAGTATCTGTCCTTTATTCGGTGGGCTTAGTGAGGCTAAAAATATGATCTGATTTACATGCACGACTGCTCTAGCAGAGGCTGCAAACCCAGACATTTTCCACAGGATAAAGCCAGAAGCTCAAGCTGTTGTTGGCAACAGGGTCTCAGACAGGTGTGCCCCAACTCTAGAGCTTTAGCCACTAAGCACACCAACACTGGGCACCCTCTGTGCACACGAAGCACAAATGCACGTGTGCCCCAGCTCAGTGCCCACCCCCCCTCCAACCTTCACCCCAATAATAGCCCAAGTACAGACAACAGCCCCGTGGGACTGCCCCCATCCAAATCAATCTGCTGCGTGTGAGCAATACTAAAAAATCTGCAAAGGAAAATTTGGTATTCTTTTACAGGGGAGAGGGGATAAATGGGGAAGCTGAAGTCCGTAACACTTAAAAGTAGGTTTTTCCTGCTCCACATAACAAAGGTACTCCTACAAGAGCAGCGAAAGATGCATTTCATTTCATCGGACGGAGTGTAGCACAGTGGGTAAGGAACTGGGCTTGTAACCGAAAGGTCGCAGGTTCGATTCCCGGGTAGGTAGGTAGGTAGGTACACTGCCGTTGTACCCTTGAGCAAGGTACTTAACCGGAATTGCTTCAGTATATATCCAGCTGTATAAATGGATACAATGTAAAATGCTATGTGAAAGTTGTGTAAGTCGCTCTGGATAAGAGCGTCTGCTAAATGCCTGTAATGTAATGTAATGTAATGGAATACACCCAGGAATCCTGGGACATCGGGCTGGAGGACTGTGGCTGGCTGCAGTGCTGCCAGGTCCTGCAAGACTACACCAAAATCCAGAGCTGGGCCCTGACCCTGAAAGCCAAGCCCATTGGCCGGGCCCGGGGAGATCCCTGAAACAGCCTAGGCTGCCAGGGCTCCATACACATTACACTACCCGTTTGGTCCAAAGCAAGCAGACGGCCTCCTTACAGAATTCGATGAAGACGTCCTTGGTGGGGTCGAAGGCGACCTCCTCAAAGTTCTTTCCGACCAGGACCTTGACGGGGTTCTTGTCCCAGTCCTCGGAGATGTCCTGGCTCATCAGGTGAGGCTGGGGACACATTTAGATTGACATATTAAATTTGGCGGGCCCCCCATTTCAATCCTCAGACTGAAACAGCCCCAGTTAACCGACCCCATACACTACCCATCATCCCTCTGGAGAAAAGACATTTTGTAGTGCTGTAGATTAGAATGCAACTCTTATGGTCCCAAAGACCTCAAGATAATTCACATCTTAAATGAACAGCATGCAATTAATCCGAGGACTATTTAATATTTCAACAAACCAGGTGAACCACTTGAACTAATGAACAACCCAAAGCTGTGATCCAGTAACTTCCATTTCTGAAACGAGCAGGTTGAGATTGTGAATGAGCAGCGTATGTAAAGACACTACATTGCAGTGTTTGCAACTGCAATACAGGGCGGATGCATCACATCAGTTTTGAAACTGGGGCGTGGTACCGTGTCACCAGCACAGGATGTGGTTATGAATATTAACACAAACAACCACAAAGCTTCTTGCCGGCTTGCTCAATCTAGGACGGAGTGTAGCACAGTAGGTAGGGAACTGGGCTTGTAACCGAAAGGTCGCAGGTTCGATTCCCGGGTAGGACACTGCTGTTGTACCCTTGAGCAAGGTACTTAACCGGAATTGCTCCAGTATATATCCAGCTGTATAAATGGGTACAATGTAAAATGCTGTGTAAAAAGTTGTGTAAGTTGCTCTGGATAAGAGCATCTGCTAAATGCCTGTAATGTAATGTAATAATGTAACCACAAAGTTTCTTGCCGGCTTGCTCCTAGGCTGGTTTCTGCAGATGACTCAAGAAGTGTTCATCACAGCTCAATGGAAGGTCATCTTCTGTTCCTGTCCAATAACCATGCTTGGCTTTGCCACTGTCTGACAGTTGCACTAAGTCCTACCGGGGGATTAAGTTTTTCCTCTCCCTTATTCAATACCGAAGTCACAGCTGTCCTCCTAGCACCCTCACAAGGAGCATTGCAGCTAACCTGCACGAACACCCAATAGGCCACATTGTACTACAGGAGAGAGTTAGCATCAGAGCTTGATTCCAACTTGTGTGTGAAGAGAAGTAAAAAATAATGCAGCAGTAACTAGAGAACCACTGGCTCACTTAAACCCAGTCTACTCCTGGCTACAGTCTGCCAATGACCTCGCTCAATTTTCACTTCATCTTTTCGTCACAAAAGGGTTGCTGGAAGTCGATCATTTATGCCACATGGCGAATACTTCAGAGCAATTCACCAGTAGGTGCAAGGCAGGTAAGTGTTAAGCCATGGTAAGGATCCAGTGCATACACAGAGTTTATGTTGTCAATCCTCTAGAGAAAGTTTCAGAGCCAACTTGAGACTGTCAGGCTTTCATTTTTTTCCTCTGGGGAATAACTCCGGGACATTAGGCTAGAGGTGCATGATGGGTATCGTATACTCATACCATTTTAAAGTTCATGGGGGTACAATTACCGGGATGCCACTAGCCCCATTGGGACGGTTTCCAATCAATTTTAACAAAGCCATTAGTGGCAGATATTTTTAAAAAATCCCTGAACAAAAGCTGCATTGGGTTTGGCAAGCAATTCCTTGCCCTTGAGAATCACAGCACGCAGCCAGCGACACTGTTCTCTGGCCGGAATCCGTTGGAATAGAGCCTGAAACGGTACACGGTAACACCACGCCCGGCAACGGCATGGACTCTGCGTCACGCTCGCCGCTTCCCGCCGCTATCGCCGACTCGACTCGTCCGCGCGGGATTAGACTCGCGACGCGACGCGACGTCGCGATGACCGAGCGGAACGCGGCGCAGCCCGTGCCGGCCGAGCGGAGCAGCCGGGGGAAGCGGCTCGCCCACTCGCGCCCCAGACGGACTGGAGTCACGAGGTAACTCGAGCGCGCCGGAAGCAGCCGGGGGGAGGAATTCGCCGCTCGGCGAGAAGGGCGCCCGCCCGGGGGACCTCGGGCCGCACCTTGAGCTTCCCCTCCGTGAAGAGGGTGCAGAAAGCCACGATGTTCTCCGCGGTGATGTCCTCGCTCTCGGGCTTGTACTTGGTCATCTCGTCCTCCAGGGTGATGAGGCGGACGGCCGGGCATTCCTCCTTCTTCAGGCCGAAGAACTCCAGGATCCGCTGATTGTCCTCCAGGTCGCTGTCGATGAAGATGAAAAGGATCTGCGGGGGGGGGGGGGGGGGGGGGGGGGGTTGTTGGTTATGTCATGCCTGCATTTCTGACCGTATATGTACCTTCCAGAGAAATTTACTTACAGATTTCAGAGACACATGGAGCATATGTTGGATCAGGTAGAATTCAGAATGTCTATACATACACAGCCCAGCCTCATACATACCCCAGACCAGTTAATTCATCTCTACACCCACCTAGACAACTTCAGAGCTTGATGTCATTCCACAAGCATGTAAAAGGCTCATGGTTTCTTCCAGAAGGCCGGGAAGAAAATTTATGACTGTGGCAGCCTCGCTTGGACTTATTTATAAATCAAACCAAAATAGGTTCTCAAGTCATGGCACGGGGCTCAAAATTCAATGTGAAAGGAGACTACCTGAGGGGTTTAAAAAAAAAAACTATCGACCAACCTTGCCCTTGAATCCCTCGGCAGCCTTCTTGAATTGGTCCATTTTGTCTTGGAAATCGGAGGCAGCCTTTGGCAGAAACATCAGGATGTGGGACTTGATATCTCCTCCAAAGATCTTGGGGGCAGTCTGTGAGGGGGGAGGAAAAAAAAAAGTCATCTTTAGTCTTTAGTTCTCATACATCCGCCTGCTTCTTCAGACACTGATTTCAAGGTGCTTCAGTTGATCAGCAGGACAGTTAGGGAAGGCAGGCAAGGGTGAGACGTGCTGAAGAGAATATCTCAGGTGCACAATTCAAACAGGACGTGAGCTCAGTGGGAACAGGAAGAGAAGTTACCTGCTCGGTGAACTCAATGACCAGGGGCAGCTGGTTCGCCTTGATGAACACAAGGAGGTTCTCCTTGCTGAGCTCTCCATCAAAGGTGTTCCGACCCTCATCAAACTGTGGAAAAGCAAGAGAAACTGAGCAATGAGAAGCATGAGGAAAATCCTCACTGCCTGCTTTGATCCACTGTGCTAAGTTGCACATACCGTACTTCATCAATCCACAACTGCCAAAAATAAAATAACCAACTGTCATGACTCCAAAACTCCCTGCCCAATGCGAGGAGGACCGATTCTGAGTTGAGTGCTGAATGGTTTTAATGTCATTGATTGTTTCTAGTCAATGAGTGGAGCACAAAAAAAACGACAAAGATCATACTGACAAATCCAATGGCAGTTCTTAGCAGAAATGTAGAAAGGACTAGAAAAGTTGGCATTTGACAAAAGCTACATGGGGGGCAGGGGGAGGGTCACTGATGAGGAAATCTTCCAAACCTAAAAAAATACACCCTATCATTTCAGGCAGTAATGAGGTGGTCAAATCTCTGCCCAAAGATACTCAATTTATACTCTGTGGACCACGAAAGTAGGTCACACATTATATGCGAGAGGTTCATTTGATAGAGGCAGGCACCTGCTGGATAAAGGTCACAACAGATTTTATTGCAGGTATGTGGGCCCTGCTGATGGACAGATATTTCAAGTTGCCTTGGTAGTCTGTCAAGTCGTGGGCCTGCCAACAAGCACTATGAGACGCAAGACGTGACAGCCAAGGCTTGGCTAGCTGTGGAAGCTAGCATGATTGGTCAAAACCCTTCACCACACCCCCAATCAGGTTAGTGCTAAAGTGACCTGGAGTGGTGCTTGGACCCAAAGTCAAATTTTATTTGTCAAATAAATAAAAAAAGAGTTGTGGGTGGGGGGGGGGGGGGTGAATTAAAACTTTTGAGGATATTAATATTTTGTTAAAGTAAACTGGGACAAATCAGCATATTATTCACCTACATCTGAATGCGCTGGATAACTTGCAGTTCATCTTTGATCAAAACCTCCAACTTTCTTACCTATATAAGGCATTGGCATTTGGAAAGGGCTAAGGCCACTACTATACATAGTAAAAGGTCCCCATAAAAGAACTCTGACCCCACCACTACATACAGTAAACCAGCAAGGACCCCTATAGACAGGCACAGCAAGAGAGAGTATTCCCTAAATCCAACTCCCAACAGGTCAACAAGTCAGTTTTAGTAGTGAGGTCAAAGGCAGGGTTGAAATACTGCTCCAGATATAGGGAGAGCCAGATCATGTGTTCCTGAGCCAAGACGCGCACCTCAAAACTCGCGCAGTAGGCTAACAAAGCTGGCAACCCCTTTTTAGGAAGAACAGTTACCTTTCGCAATTAATCTCGAACCCCAAGTCTGTTAAAACCATAGTAACGGACAGGCGCGTAGACCAGAGGCTTCGTTTCTAACCCGCTACACTTCCACAGCCAAAGCCTTTCGAAGCCTAGCATGCGTGTTTGAAGTTTATAAAGGTTCAGGCAGGGATACTGGGGAGGGCTGTGAGCAGTAAGTAACCCCCCCCCACTCTGACTGTTTGGACATTGCCCTCTACAGGCGCTAAGCCTCCCCTGTCTCGGGGAGCCTCCACGGCAGGGGACAGACCGCACGCTACCTTCTTGAAGAGGACGACGCCATCCTTGGACAGTTCGAACTTGGAGAACAGGGCATCGTCGGAGGTGATGCCAAACGGAATGTCATCGATAGCTTCGGCCGCCTTCATGAAGGCCTTGGCGCCCTCAGACTCGGCGTCCTGCGGTGGGAAAGGGACAGGGCGGATTAACCTCACCAGGGTAACCGTGCAATCACTAGGCACTCTTCTGTCAGTGTGTTCAACGTCAAAAACAAACAAGGGCCCTGTGACTTTCAAGTGATACAAAGATCTGACAGGGTTGCAGTTGTTAGCTAAAAGAATACACACACATATACATATACATATACATATACATATACATATACATATACATATACATATACATATACATATACATATACAAAATGTATGCAGGCATATGTATGCATTGTATTACATTGAAATAGCGGATTAAATTAACAAACGGTGGTGAATGAAATTAACCAAGTTTCCAAAATGACCCAAGAATTAGGGATTTTGTTCTTTTGTCAACTTTGCCAGAGCTACATTTACTGGACACAGAGCTACATGTACCAACAACAGAAGACAGGCATGCGAGTTTAAATGAGAATGTAATGCAAATGGTAACAGCCCCTCCTCCATGTGGATGTGGTATATATTCAGGCAGTACACAGCCTTTTTTTTTTTTTTTTTTTTTTTTTTTTAAAGATTTTCCAGTTTGCACTTTTGAGCTTATTAAAAAAGGGGGCTTAAAAAAAAAAGATGTGCATTTTAAAACTGGCAAGCCCAACCATCCCTCCATTATGCATAAGCGCTTATCCTAGTCAGGGTCGGGGGGGGGGGGGGGGGGGGGGGGGGGTGCTGGAGCCTATCCCAGCATACACTGGTGCCAGGATGATCAGAGGTTTGCAGTCATTGTCACTTTTCCCCCTCGTGCACGCTTGGATCTTCAGGGGAAGGCCGGCCCCGCCTCACCTTGAAGAAGCCGATGACCGCGACTTCGCCGTCGGCGATCAGGGACTCCGCCTGCGCGACCTCGGTCAGGGTGGCGGCGGCCGGGCCCGTGCGCTTCTTCAGCCAGCTCACGATGTCGTCGGCCTGCCTGCCGGCTACGAGAGCAGCAGAGACAGGGTCACGGGTCGCGGGGTCACCACAAAAACGGCAGCTGCGCCTCTCGCTCGGCACGGCTCGACCCGTTCTGGAGGCTGAGACCGCCGGGGTGCTCGAGCCCAGGCTCGACAGAGCGCCGGACACTCCAGAACGGTGAACGGTAAAATGGACTGCATTTATATAGCGCTTTTATCCAAAGCCCTTTACAATTGATGCCTCTCATTCACCCATTCACACACACACTCACACTCACCAATGGTGAAAGGCTGCCATGCAAGGTACCAAAATCAGCCCGTTGAGAGCGATTAGGGGTTAGGAGTCTTGCTCAGGGACACGTCGACACGCCCAGGGCGGGGGATCGAACTGACAACCCTCCGACTCTGACTGCCAGACAACCGCTCTTACCTCCTGAGCTATATCGCCCCCCAGAATGCAGACACATTACCCAGCCCAAATGGGTCCTGAACGACCTGTTCACGTGATTCATTTGACGTTACTCGCATTCCCCTTCACACCACAGCCATTATGTATAGGACAGAATCAGGGGGCGGCGATCTACACTTATGTAACTTCACTTCACTGGCCGGGTCACCCTCAAAAGCAGCGGTTTTAAAACACAACTGCAACAAATGCTGACGCCTGCTGCGGCCCCTTATGTGATACAGCAGGGCTCTGATATCCCACTGCTCAGTGCTCTAAATGCAACAGGACAATATTCATTTAAAATAGAAAAATATTTAGTGAGAGTAAGCAACATGAGCTACTAGGGCCAGGTGAAATCTCTCAACTGGCAGTGTAATTTCATAAAATGCGATTTAAAATATTTTTAAATTCATGAAAAAAAAAAAAAAATTAAATAAGATCTGCAGGTCTGCAAATTAGAGCAGAGACCAATGACGCAAAGCAATACCGCGCAGTCAGGCCACTGTGAAACAGACGCCGCTCGTGTGTCTGATTTTAGACTGAAATGCCAGCAACCGCCTGCAATTTTACTGCTTCCAACAACTTCCTCCGCCTCTCCCCCCTCCAAGCTGAGCGCAGTCAACGTGCCCGGCTGCACATCGGCATGCTTGGCAAAGTGGCGACGGGGGCGGAGCCTTGGGAGGAGCCCCAGTCGCTCGTGTCCAGTCACAGCACTGGAACGTAACACTAACCTACATTCCGCCAACAGGGATCCCAAGTATGGGGAAGTCCTCTATAAATTGCACGCACTCTTCAAAAAAAATCATTTAACACTACATTACATTGAATAGGTTTACAGGACATATTTAGGTACGTTTTGACATTTTGTTTGATATTCAGATCACCTCTACCTTGTTACATTACTTGCTACCTCACATTTGAATACATAACAACAACAATAAAAATGATTATTATTGATCTCTTCTGCTGATTTGTAAAGTTTGTGACTTAAATATCGAAGAGAAGAAAGTAGTGATCCGCTGCCCATATCCCTATAAAAGAGTCTAAAAGTCTATACAGGTAAATTTAAATAAAATTCACAAGCAAACATGCATAAGTCTATACAAAATAAATGTGTACAGGTAAATGTGAACGGGACATCCAACAGCAATGCCGAACAGAAGCGGCCTCAAACGGATTACCTGAGTATTCTTTTGGCGACTCCTTCTCTCCTCCCTTGAAGAATTTGATGGTGGGGTACCCACGCACCCCGTACTCCTGCGCCAGTTCCGCCTCCTCGGTGGCGTCCACTTTGCCCAAGCGGATATCGGACCCCTCGCCCTTCAGTATGCCCGCTGCTTTGGCATACTCGGGCGCCAGGGCCTTACAGTGTCCGCACCACGGGGCATCTGAAACACGGACAGCAAAGTCAGACGCGAGCGGCAGCTGCGCTCGGCAACAACACGACCGCCCGCCACCACGAGTAAAGCCGCAAAGCTCGACAGCACACCGCAGCCCAGCGACGTCAGACATGTTTCTCTGCTTGGACATCGTGCAAACATCATACTGGTATTTTGAAAAAAACATCACAATTACCCTATGATGCATGGTTCGACACTTCAGTAACTTAGCACAAGGCCTCAGCTAAAAGCCTGCCAACTGACAGTTGGTTTAAAAAAAAAAAAAAGAAAAAAAAAAGCTTTGTCAAATACAAAGACAGTTTGACTACCTGACTTGGAGCAAATGAAACCGCACTAGATCAATAACTCTTCCACCTGTAAAAACTTCAAGAAATGCAATACTGCAAAGTTTGAGTCGTCACTGTTGGAAGCATTGTCTTCCGTACATTCAGCAATTCAAGCATTGCATGTGATGTCATGAAATCTGCCCCACAAGGAAGTTGTACAATGATTTCACTCTGTCAGCCAAGATGTCTATACTTAAATTAATTCTGCTCTATAAATAATCAATGGCCTCTACGCATGCATTATCATGATTAATTTTTAATAGTGCTAGGCCAATGTGCCCAATGCATCTAAATCTTCCAAAGCGCCAAGCATTCCCTCATCAGTTTCAGTCAGTATTGCACTGCTGTAAGTTTAAAGTCCAATGTTCACTTCCACATAGATTATTCCTTATGGGTAGATTGGGGTGGCAGGTATGCCATCCCGCAAGTTACAGCTCGGGGTGGGTTCTTCTATTTACAAATGTCGGTTTGAACGTCTATATTGTTACATGATGAGATCATTTACTACGTTTTAAGTCGGATGAAATCTATATTCTCTTAATATATGATAGCCAATGGGATTTTAATTCTGTGTTTCTACGACAGGGAGTCGGGGGGAAACAGGAAGTTTTCCTTTCTAACTCAACAAAAGTACACGTCAACCTACCATTTCACCCGTCCAGCCCCTCCCGTCCCTTAAAAACGCCGAGCCAAGTTAGCTACCCCTCCCCCAGAGTTCATTGGAAGATCCAAATCGTGGAGTTCTCTGACTGGGCAGTCGACCTGTCATTCTTCTCTATGGAGTTTAATTTTCGCAGGGTCCAGCGGAGTCATCGCAGGGCAGTCCTTGAATCCCAACAAAATGGAGAGGACGAACTTTTCAGTTCAATTCAGAACCGTCCCATACGATATAGGCAAACAGTTTGGAATCCCAACAACAGAGACATGAACACTGCAGTTTCATGGCCAGGGCAGCATATATAGTGGAATTTTATTTGAGATGACTAGATGGATCGCTACCAAAAACTTGTAACCTACTTAATCGGGTTGCATACACGAACACAGCAATGGAATTTCACGATCATTAGCTCATGGAAAATCCAAGAATGGAGAAAGAGAAAAGAAATGGAAAAGACCCCCAAATAGCTAACCAACGGAGTGCCCCCGGGGCAAAACGAAACTGTTGCGCGGTCAAAATCCATATTATATGAGGAATGCCAACATTTCTGGGAAATACATACAACTGTGGATAGGAAGCATACAAAGATTTATTCGATTTACATATGGAACTATTACAGTCGTAAGTCGGCAACGTCAGCCAATTAATACGTACAGAATACAAGGATGGTTCCCCGTTAAAAAAAAACCAAAACATTGAGATTAGCAAGTCAAATCTTGCGTGGAATACAATGACATCATTCATGACTGAAAACATCAAATCGATTGTGTGATAAGATAGAATTGATAGATATTTTTAAGCAACACTGTTAGGTTGTTAGCTACGTATCCAAAAAACATCTCCCGTCAAATACAGATATTTATAGATCTAAATAAAAACGGTTTCAGAACACCATCTAGATACTCCGCAAAAAATAAATCACAGTATTGCTCGTAAACCAAAAACAATATGCACAAGTGGAGAGCTGTAACGTAGGTCAGAGATTCCATTACTGTCAACAATGGAGCTAAGAAGCTAGCTTGGTAGCCAAGTACATTCATTCAACTTGTGCAATGTTAGCTAGACAGCTGCAACAGTTAGAAATCTTTTTTCTTATAAATTATTATATATGTATATGGAGACATGCAATGTGGTTTTCAGAATGATATAAATAGCGACATAACGACAATGAATCCGTCAACTACCTGCCTACCGTGACTGGCACTGGTGATAGCAAACTGTTCTCACTTTGCCAGCTAACGTTACTGTCAAGACTTAACTTAGCAAGCTAGCCAGCTACATTAAATATAACCTTTCACGAGCCTCGCATTTCTTAGCTCTGCACATAAAATTGAATACTCACAGAATTCAACCAGAATGTTGGGGTGCGCCTTTAGTGCCTCTTCAAAGTTACTTTTCTTCAAAACCAAGACATCATCTTCTTCGGCAATATCAGCCCTGCTAGCCACGGCTAGTGCACAGAGTAACAAAAACTTCAACATACTTATGCTAGTCTTCGATAGTGAAAACTGAGAGGCAGGGGGTCGCAGTGCCGTGAACAACTAGTTTTATCTGAGTAAATGAGAGATTGCGATTTGAGTAATATTAATATTTCGATTGCTGTGCGGTAGCCAGTATTTTGTGTATGCCGCTACTAACGTGGCACTGCGCGCAGGAACCAGAGAGGCCAGTTGTACTGCGCATGCGCTTTTATTAGGTTGAATGCTGTTCGTGTTGAATTGTGACTGGACCGCGGCACGGGATACCTGGAAGTGAATCGTACCGTTGATGTGTTCGCTGGGCGGTCTGAAGTTCTCTTTCAGTTTGTATCATTAGGGAGTGGTGTGGTTATGGGTTGCTTAAGGGTACCAGATATACGTGTAATGAAATACTTCGTTCCATAAAATGGGGTTTAACGCAGTACTTGCAAGACACGAATGCAGTTTGTTTGGACCGATGTGTCCCAGGGGTTGAGCGCACTCCAATTCACAGTCTCGTTATATTAATGGTGGGGTGACTGACGGACTGGCAAGGAGTGTTTGTCGTGCTTTTAAAAGAGCAAAATGACATCTCTCATTTGCCCGAAAAGTCAAAGCTGCAACAGCACAAGGCCACTTCAGGGTTACTGGACAGATGCCTCTGGTTCAGTCACGTCCACACTCATGCGTGTATGTGGGCGGTGATGTCTCGCCTTGTGTGTTCCGCGTCTCCAGCATTGCAGGAAACAATTACAACACCCGTTCTATCCGAAACACTTTGTAGAACCGATCCTTCTGATTCAGTGACAGCAGAGCTGATTAGATAGAATCATATTTTGGGTTGAGATAATGACACAGAAGAGCTCACGTTTAAGCCTAAGGCAGAACGCTGGATGGAGTAGAACAGTCCTCATTGTATAATATTACGTGCTATACTGCATGAAATCTCACAGACTGGTAAGTCTGCAAACTGCACAACAATCACCCGAGGTGAATCTCAGATAACCTACCGTAATATTCCTGAAGTTATACCCACGGGAGGTCAGAGGTGTCCCTATGACAATCTGACCAAGGACAACAGTATTTTGCACACACCAGATACAGTATGATGTCCTGCTTCCCAAGCTAGCCAGGCTGGATTAAGTGGGCGTCATTCTCATAATAACACCAGACGCATTGCTCCAAGCATGGGCCACGTTAAGTTGGCTGAAACAATAAGTTTTATTGATCTATTTAACTAGGCTACTTGGTAAACATTTTCGAGTTCCGTTCCCAGGAAGGAGCCAGAGGTCATGGCTTTTATAAATATTGGGACAGCTGTTCGCTCAAAGGAGGAGAACAATGAAATAATTACACGAGCTGTAAATGAGCAGTTTATTGTAGCGGTATGTTGGGTTGAGCTGAGCAGGGATATTGGAGGGATATTGGCTAGTAGGGATATTGGAGAGTAGCACACCTCCGAGCAGAGCGACATAACTGAGCCCAGCCACAGAGATGGCAGACACCATACCGCCATCCTAATCAATATTATGTGATGTGTGCTTTTATGTTATACTTCCTCCCTGCTGTGAAGCACACTTGAAGCATATCAGCAGTGGTTCACTGTGGCAATTAGGTCCGGCGGTGAGCCCGATTGGTCTCGGCTGCGCCCGGCTGGCGGAGAGAGCACACGCACCAATCCGGTTCACCGCCGAACCGAATGCCACAGTCCCTTGAAAATATTTACATTTTGCGTCATGCCAAGCATATGATTAGCATCATTTACTCGCTGTTGAGTCCCTATAATCTCCTAGTGGCGAAAAAGCACCAGGGTTTCTCCTGAAAACACTGGCTAGCAAACACAAAGACACTTATCTAACCTTCAACGCACAGAAACCCACACTAGGTAAGTGGGTGTAGCTGATGTCAGAAACGTTCATCTGTAATGACGTTCAGAGATCAGCAGCATTTAAGCAGCGCAGTGAGTAAAAACATGAATTCAAACGCAGATCACAATATTGGTTAGCATTGGTGTTCCATATGGAAAAGATGGGTTAATCCAACCTAACTCATAATGTTCTGTCATTCAAATGGAAAGAACAAATACACAGCCTCTTCTTTGCTACGATGCTCTTTGTAATTCATGTTATAGTATTAATATCTTAAAACACGGGTTTGAATTAATCGAAGTTAACTGAAATAACTGAATTTTACATTTGGTGGGTCACTTATACACGACAATGGCTAGGATTTCATTACCATTTGCCCTTAACATAGACTAACAATTAAAAGCAGTATTTTATTTCCTCAAAAAAAAAAAAAAAAAAACTGGTTCAGCAAGTTGAGCGATCACTGTCATTAACTCAGCAGGCGTGAGTTTGCGAAGAAATGTAAATGTAAGACTTGTGTCTTGCATCCATGCTGACATTATGTTTTCAGTCATTCTAGTGTCTGATACATAAATATGAATAGCATGTAGAAATAATTTGATGTTTTACTTTTCTTTTAACAGTCTATTTCAAAACGATGTTTGGAAATGGTGTAGCAAAAGGCCTAAGAATATAGACTGGACTCTCAAAGCTAAAGCCAAGGGTTTGGTGAGTCAGTCAGACACACAGAACTCCGAGTTTCCATGGTCAAACAGATCATAGAGAGGAAGTAGTATCAAACATTAAAATTGTCACCTCACTGTGGTTAGTCGACACAGATGGAGTCTTTATTAACACACCGTCAACTAACCAAGTTTGGGGACCTTTCGATTTTACCCATGAGAAATTAAGCATCCTTTTCATCTCTCTCAATCATTTTCTCCATGCACACACTTTCACGTTTCTGTAAAAAAAAGTTTAAAAATGACATTGTAGTTTCATAATATTGTGAAATAAAAATAGGCATACATCAGGTTGTATGCAAGTGTGTTGCGTGAAACAGGAGAATGAATTATGACTGCTGTCTATTAGGCCTGAGCAGGAGAGCGTAGTTCTCATGATGAGGCAGCCTATGATTGGCTGACCATTTGTTGACTCACGGGTGGTGGTTAACACGAGGACTGGACTTGTTAACTGCCATCTTATCAGATGTGATGTATGTCTGCCTCTTTTTTACTGCATTTTTTTCTCCTCCTTCCTCTTCTCTGCTCTGACCTCCAGTTGTTTTCTGTGCAGTCATGTGATCCCCTTGATTCCAGTCTCATTACAGTCCCCTTCGTTCCTACCCCATCTCACCTCACAGGCGCTATTGATGCTGCTCTCCCAGTTCCTGCTGGACTCAGTGGGTGTGTCTGTGTGGGCAGGTGTGAGGAAGTGAGGGTTAAGTTTGTCTTGGGCGATAAACCATAACATGTAAGCAAATTGCACTGCATCACCAGCATTTTAGATGCCCTTCCCCAGAGCCCATCATATAAAATACCGCTGAATATATATTATAAAAAATTTTTAAAAATCAGGCTAAGTACCTAGCTAAAGGGAAGCGTAGCAGTGTCCTAACTGGAAATCCAACTTGCAAACATTTGAGCTAAAAGCCCGTTAACCTAACCAGACTTTAAAAGTTCATTTTTGACACCAGGAACTACTGCACGCAACAATGAAGTCTGAATGTTTGCCCTGGAAGCGTATTTGTGTCCCGGCTTATCCCCTCTACATTTACACTCATTGATGCATTGTGTAGGCACGGAAATACAGCAGAATTTCCTTGTTTCTGCCCAGTCGTAATGATGTGTGCCAGTTCCACACCTAAAGGTGCATCCAAAGGCAGAAACCTTTTTTTTTTTTTTTTTCCAATCAATTTTTTTTTATTGGAGGATAAATGTATGTTGCAAAGGCAGGATGCAAATAAAACATGGCTCTGCCCCGTTTTTACCTTCCCTAACATACATGCAGAGGAAAAGGAAAATGCTTTTAAAATGATGAAGAAAGCGTGGGAGTTAAAACATTTTCGAGTTTCTCTTGCCTTTGAAACAGTTATGATAACATAACACCATATTTTTAAGAGCCGTTAAACATACCCATACAGAGCATTCCATGGTGTGTATGTTTATAGGGAGACCCAGAATATGAATTTGGGGGGGGGGGGGGGGGGGGGGGGCTCTGCTAAGTGCCCTCAGGGAGGAGAGGCTAGGCGACCAGCACA